>NW_019091430.1:644922-660554 GCF_001949145.1 Acanthaster planci
ACAGGCCACTGCCCATCAGAGTAGACAGACCACTGCCCACCAGAGTAGACAGGGCCAGGAGTAGGAATTACACATGAATGTAGTTCAGATCATCACTTGGTTACAAAAACTTAAAAAAACATTGAAGGGTGGAAGACAGACCCTAGTGAAAGGAACACTTTCCCAAAATGATATTCACCAATTCGGTTCACTCACCTTCAAAATGCTGGTGCCCTGTTTCCCCTAAATGTATACATCCTTATAACAAACAATACTGTACAAAACCTCTCAGGAGTCAGCATTTGTGGTGTTTGACTTTATTTTGAATTTGGTAAACACTTATACACCTTGCCTTTTTCAAAAATCATGTTCTTCATGCTTCCTTCTTCCCCCCCAAAAAAGTTCAGAGGTCAAACGAAGTCATCATATAATGGTTGGTTTAGCAGCTGTCACATAAAAGCTGTTGAACTGAATTAACAGACGATTATGATATGTTATCCTGGTAAGAATGCATCTCATTGTATAGTGCAACTATAGGGGAAGGGAAGCACAGGGGCATGTCTCCTCTACAGGTCACCATTTGGAATTCTTCCCATGTCTGCAAACTTTATACAAGCCCCAGTTTCTTTGCTTTCATGACCTCCTTGGCAACGTGTACAAGCCAAGGTGCCACCCTAGATATTCTGTAGAGCAGCTTGGTCATTAAATAAACCCTTAGGGTTACAGCAGTCTTTTATAACATCCACCCATAAACCTAGTCATAATTTCATAGAACCACTGATCCAGAAATATTGCTTAGCCACTTTCCATGCTTAGCAAAAACCTCAAGAATACCAGTAATAGACCGTATTCCCGGTGTCCCCAATTTATGCCTTGTCCTCAAGGTAGTGTATTTATTTGAAAACGTTAAATTCAAAGAACCAGACTATATTCTACAATTTCATTCCGACCTCCAAAATCACCTGGTACCATCCCATTACAGGTTTCAAATTGAAATTGTACATTCAGGAATACGACTGAAATTGGGGACGCCGTGAATACGGTCTATTGGGAATTACACCCCATTCGCATTTGGGCTGCTTCACTTTTTTGGGGCTTGGCAAAAGTATTTTCTGCACTTAACAAATTTATATGCTCCATGAAATAGGGCTGTGTTGGCTGAGTATTTCGATAGTTTTACACACAAAAAAACCAAAAGACAGATTTGTCATGAAGTACCACACTGCTAAAACTACGTAGATGTTGTCTTCCGTGATTTAGTGGGCTTCTCAAAGCTCTGCTTCATTCCACCAGCAGCAGTGGCCTGGAATTTGCGACTGATGGCAGAGTCTTGCATCCAAGGTGCATCAACCTCAGTAGTGTCCTGATCCACCAGATGAGTGTACTTGGTGCGCCCAGACCGACCAAAGTTCTTGACCTGAGGGGAAAGCAATTAACATTACCCTTTACTACTTAGAAGTTTCATAAATCCACCCAAATCAACCACTTTGTGATCTATGAGTACTTTTTGCTCAGATCTGAGCACTGTGGCTCATGTAAAGTTGTACATGTAACGTTTGAGTTATACACAGATAGTGGGTGGAATGTACAATATTGAATTTATGAAAATACTGCACAACCTGGTTAAAGTTTATTTGTATGTTTAAGTTGCAGGAAAAGGGACTGAAAAGGAGAAAACACTCTCTGAGATTCAACAAAATCCTGTATCTTTTTTTGGACTTTAGTTCTACACTGTAAAAATTAAATATTTTCTAATGATCATCCACATTCGGACAATCAAAACAAGCTTCTGGGATGAAATAATGACTCTATGATTGAGTGCATCCAACTTTAATGCAGTGTTCTATCATTAGTTTGAGCATAAAGAAACAGAGCTAATAAATGCAATATCAATTAGGAGTAATTCTGTCAGTACTACAATGCTGACATAGAATTTCAAAGCCCCAGGTGTACCTGCATGACTTTAGGCAGGACTGTCTTATCAAAGTGGTCTTCCAGAGTGGGCTTAGCAACATCTCGCTGGTAAATCTGGTCTTCTTCATCCTATAGGTGAAAAGATAAAACAAAAAACAAACTTGAATGTGGCTTCTTGTATTTCTATTAAATAGGAGTAATTCAGTCAGTAATACAATTTTGAAGAAATAAAATATAAACCATAAGGTTCTAGATCATCCGTGCATTATTTCAACCTTTCTTCTCCATAGAATCCTAAATTTATCCTCCAATGAAATGGTCTTGATATTCTTACCAAGAAGAAAGCACCTCTGTGGTAGTATCGCTGTAGAAACTTGTAGCGACCTTTGACTGCCTTGTTGGTGATGGTTTTGGGGTTAACCCTCAGCTCATTACGACGTTCCTCCTCTGTCATATTACGTAGACGCTCTGCCTCTGCTAGCTCCTTCTGGAGTCTGGAGACAGAAAAATGGACAGTTGAAACCATTTTGCTCCATGATGTCACAGTAAAACACCCCATTTTTCATGAAAAATTAATTGTGGGTAATTCCAGAAATTAGGGGTCCATTTGTTTGGTGTCCCTGTCACATCTGACATACGATTACATAAGTTGAGAACACATTTTGTAATTTCCTGGAGTGATGAATTAATGTAAATTACCTGCCAAACAAATAGTAATAGTTTAAAATCAATTCCAGTGATATTTCCATGTCAAATAGCAAAGGTCAGATGTAACAGGACACAAAAAGTCACACTTTTGGACCCCTAATTTCTGGAATTTTCCTTGTTCAGGGTCATTCTAATTCAGACATTTTTGTTGACTGTAGATGGTTTCTCTCACAACAATAAGCAAATGAGCCTTGCAATGTTTCTGTAGAGCAATCATTAAATCTCTATACAGCTCACTCTACAGGCCACAAAAAGCATACGTACAAGGGCACACCTACAGTCCACTCTTATTAGAAAATCTGTGGGACCCAGTTAAAATACTGGTTGATTCTGAATTCAATGCCTTAGGAGTTCAATGCAATGGCTGCTTGCACATTCAAAATGTGTACATGAACTGCATAGATGCTGCAGTGTATAGCTCTCTAGTGTATTATTCATCAAATACACATTTTGTTAAAATAAACCTTAATGTTATTTGACAAAAATGTAACGTATATGTAAATGTGAGAAACATGAAATAACAACACAAAGTATCGTGACTGTATATTCATTGGCATACTTCTATTGGTGAAGTTAAAGTCAATGTAATTACAGCAAGAACTTCAAGACTGATGACCAAGATTGATAACCAATTGATGACCAAGGTTGATGACCAACTCCATATATTGTCCTTTTATTGACCATTCCTCTTGAATTGTAAAATGAGTGACACCAGTTTCCTTTGGGCACATGGCGGAGTTGGAGATTTCACATTATGGACAACCAAGAGACTATGTTACTATAGGGAGTGTGATGTAATGAAGGGTTATCAAGACAAAAACAGGTAATTTTCCCAATATATACCCAAATTCAACAAGGAAAGTAACAGGCAAACCTTACAAAACCCTTTTGGTTCATCATGAAAGGTTGTGCCTTGGATCAGCAAGCAGAGATCATAAGCAGAATGCAATGAAGCATAACAGAATGCACCAGTGAAGAACATTAGGTTACCACTCAAAAAGACTTTTGACAAGGATGGCACACTCAGCACCAGATTGCTTCAAGGGCTTTCAGGTTGTATGGTATGTGTGTGAGTCTGTGCTACTTCAACCAGCACATGCATTGAAAGGTATCAGGGGATTTTGAAGTGCTAAGGACAAAGAGGTTTTAAAGGGGTTAATTTCTTTTGTTGGACATTAATTCTGTGATCAGCTCTTCAATAATGAGTCATGTCATCAGAGCCACTTTTGAGACAAATGCCTTTGACAGAATCTTGCAGAGTTTTTAACAGGAATCTCCAACATTTTAACAAATACAACATCCATTTCTATCACACCAAACTGAGTGACACATCCAAACAAAGGACTCAAATTCCTCAATCTATTAAATACAAAGTAAAACTCCAATGTGGTTCTGGTGACTTGTGACTCATTTTCACAGAGAGTCACATTTATGAATCACTTTGCCTGTAGTCAGCTTACTTATATTCCACTGATTGGCGTCAGCAGATGAAACATGAGGCCAATTAAGACAATCAGGTCCCATTGACCACCATGAGTAGTGGACATTTCCAATCATACCTAGAGCAATTCACTGACCACTGCTTAGCACTTACTGCTCACGTTGTTCCCTGTCTCTCTTGATACGTTTCAGCTCTCGTACCTGCCAGGTTTCATACTCTTCCTCATCATTCTCATCATCCGTGTTGACACTATTCAGGTTAGCCTCCTTGACTGAGGACTCTGCCTCCAACTCCAACTCCTGCCGATTGGTTTTCTCCACTAACTGCAGGAAAGTCAAAGGATAGAAGTCAGCTGTCAGGACCATCAGGATAAGTGTCAGTTACACATGGTTGCTAGTTCTGTGCTCGGTATGGAGGAAGGATTCGTTTTTCCAATTTTTTTTTAATAGCGCTGCATCAGAAGTGAGATTTTGGCCAACTTTAGGGTAACTTTTAATGTAAGTTTCTCTCCTATGTACCATTTAGGACCAAATCAGAAACACATCCTCACTTACTCTGAGTGTCTCCTTTCGTCGTTCTTCTATTTTTAGTTTGTCCATCTCTTCAATTTCCTGCTCTTTCTGGGCTGCCATTTCCTTCTCCTGCACGGTCACTCTGTCCTTCCTGTCCAGCAAATTGAGGGTTTATCTCAAAATCAGAAAACATGTACTACTGCAGACAATGCAAATGCTGCCCTTAAGAACTGAGTTATCATGTAACAAATGTAACAAATTTTTGTGAAAAAATGTGATATTACAAGTTCAAACAATAACAGGTTTATAGTATAGTAAGTTGGAAAATACAGGTACATAACATCTTCATTTCAATTTTGTAAAAATGAACATTCCCTTCTTAAAAAGGACATGGTTAGATCATGCCTGATGCCAATTGTCCAACTGTGAGAATTCAAAGGAAATCAGTAAATCATTGAAATCTAAAAAAAAAGTGATCTTGTAAAGTGTCTGCCTCAAGCTTAAGGCTACATGACATTGCAATGTAATAAACCTTGATAGAAAAATTACTTAGTAAATGGTAAACGTCGTTTTAATTTATTTTTAATACACACAGACACCAAGAAAAAACAGAAACAAAAACAAAAACAAAACAAAACAAAATTCTACACTTTTACCCATATTACATGGACTTTGCTGCAAACTTCAATATACACACAAAAAAAATCACATCCATACTTGTTCTGTAGTTGTGGGGACAAACAACACAATATTTCAGCTATTTTGTGGGGACTAAAATGTTATGGGGATACACAAATCTCCCCACAACTCGATCCTAATTTACCTTAGTAAAGAAATTGTCCACTTTACCTGGTAAAGGCCCACCAACAAATGTTGAAGGGACCAAACACACTATCGTAAGAATTTTTTGTCAACACGACTCAGTTCTGACTTTCTGATAAAAGAAACTGTACCCTTTATGTGTTGAAAGACTAGGCTGAAGTACCAGCCAAAATAACAAGTTTCCAACACCGCAGCATTAATATGAAAACGTTGCTCTATTTATGAACCTCTTACCAACTATTAGTTTGATGTTCACTAACCTTGCAACAAAGACTGGTTTTAACCTGGGCCCTGACTCTTCCTCAGAATCCGTGTATTCTTCATATTCAGAATCTTCTTCCTCCTCTTCATCTCCTACTGCCTCTTTGTCTCCTACGTCGTCATCTTCCTCTACCCCAAGAAGTTCCTCATCTTCCCTGGCTGTTCCACGTCCTTGTGCCCTCTCTCGCATGATGGCTCGCCGTCTCTCAATCTCCTCTTCATCTAGTTCTTCTTCCTCATCTGAGCTGCTCTCTTCTGCCTCCATACGATGGACTACATGCATTCTTCGCCGTGAGGCATAGTCTCGGTCGCTGTCTTCATCTTCATCCACCTCATCCTCATCCTCTGGCTCTAGTTCTCCCTCATCGAGGACCTCAGGACCGTGGACATGGCGGTGCCTTGCAATTCTGGACAGCAATAATAACATATCTCAAGCTTGAATGAAAGCAAGATTCTCTCACAGCAGTTTTAAACAGCATGTCATTCGATCAAGACTGGGGGTTTTAAGCCCCCTAATCCAAGGCTTGTTTTAAAAGAAAGCATAGAGTTGGTGGAGCTCTGGCATGGCAGTCACGAGGAAGCTATAGTTAAATTAGATCCTAAAGAAAACTGAGAAGAAAACAAGACCAAATAATGTGCTACCTCTCAACAACGTCACCCTCGATGTCCTGTTCTCGATCCCGCAGTCGCCGCAGTCTAGAGTCAGCCTCTTCGTCAGGTTCCTTTGAGGAAGGCACTGCCCCAGCACTGCTCTTTGACTTCCGAACAAAAGGAACTTCTACATTATCCTCTTCATCACTGCTACTGTCGGGTGCATAGTCTGGCCTATGGAGTTGGACCAAATTGAAACAAATCACTTCTATTTTATGAAGTATCTGAAAACTTTGTTTCCAGATTTGTTTTTATTTTATTAAAATAACATCACAAGAAATATGATACGTCTAATTTGATTACAAAGGTGTACTTGCTTGAAATTACTTATTTTCCAGAGTGTAACAACATCAAAATGCCTGTTTGGAAAAGTAAAAAGTGAAAAGCTAAAATGCACAATTTACAACAACAACATGTCACCGCGTTCCAAACCAAGCCTAGTTTCATCATGTGTACATGACAAGTCATATTGTTGCCTCTATCTGAATTGTAATCCTAAATTTTGCAGAACCCATCATATTCAAGAAAGAGTTGGTTCTGTCGAACTCTGATGATTTGAACAGCAAAACAAATGCTTTTTTGCTGTACGATTCTGTTCAAATTGGCCAAAACTCTTAAAACCATGTGAATATACATATACATGTATATTATCCTATGAGTAATGTTTGTAGGTGAGATCTAATTGAGCAGGGATACCTTTTTCCTGTCACATATCTCTTGACTTTCACTTTCTGCATGCTCACCTCCCCTACAAGAATAATACAAACAGGGACAGTTAGGTAAGAATCATGCATTATCACCACAAATTTCACACAGTGCCAATCTATACAAGGCACTTTGACCATGACATTGCTCAAGTTGTTACACAAAATGAAATTAGCACTTGTACAAGTTAAGGTCACAGGGACACGGCATGAATGTGAGTGTCTACCAAGATTGTTTAGTAATGCCTAAAAACATGATACCAGTAGAATAAATGAAATACTCTGTTTTGTAGTATTCTGAGACTTCAAACTTATTCACAAAGGAGTGAATTGTTCTGGAAACTAAAGCTCCGAGGGCAGGAATTGCATAATCATGTATGCAGCTATGTGTACTCAGCCCAGTAATTACAGAGATTACCAGTAGAACAAGCCATGACCTTGCACTAGACCGACACACAAATTCTAGTAAAAACTGCTGTAGACTATTAAATGCAGTCTTTAACTTGCCCAGCGGGCAGTTTAAAAAAAGCGTAAGGTCAAAGTTTGGTTGTACATCATCCATAGGAAATTCTGTCTGAATTTTTGTAAGACTTACCCTTCTCATTGACGAAGGGGATAGCACCAGCTGTAGACTGGATGAGAGCATTTTTGGCAGCGATTTCTGATGCAGTTGCCATGGTGTATCAAGGCACTAATGTGCTGCGTCATCAAGTCTAAGGATTTGGAGAACAAAATGGAAGACAGGTAAAGTGAACAGAAATGACAGCATCAGTGATCCCATTGTCTTTCTGATGAGTGCTCTCAGTATCACTAGCAGACAAAAACAAGTGTCAATTCTAGAGGGAAGTAATGGAATATTTAAAGCCAATACATTACTTTTGAGCTAGGCGGTGTCAAATAATATTCACTATAAATTGGTCCAAGACTTGTTTTGGCTTTTTCTCTGGCACAGCAATGAACATGTGCTGTAAATATTTTGGGGAGAGGGACTTACATATAGAAACTTTTTACCATGAAAAATTGTTATTAGGTTCCATAGTTGCATGACAATGTCAGTATTCACAGAATTGGATTCAGAGTTCTGACCAAGTACAACGTTGGAGTTTACTTTCCTCGAGTGAAAATTCTTCGGAGCAATAAATCTGAACAAAATGAAATACATGTACAGTTGATCCTCGTGAAAACAAGGGCCTTGGAACTTCATTTGGTACTAAAGTATCTGGTATTTTCCGGAATTTCGTCTTAAGTGAATGCATCAGTCATTGATCGTACCAGTAAATTATGTAGCCAACTACATGTAGCCAATGCACGTATACAGAGTACCAATGTGAATACACTGCATGCTCCATTATGTGTGTAAATGGCATTAGTGTGGGAACCAGCGTGTGAACCAGCACGTGTGTGTACTCCATTTGTTTGCACTAAACTTCCTGGTTCAAGATGACGTCACACTTTAGTACTAAGTCATCAGGTCCCTTATTTTGCCGTGAAGACCAATGAAATTTGACGATCATGGGTAGCAAAATGAGGGACATGGTGACCACAAGGTTACAGACATTAGTCTTCTTGGTTGATAAGATTTTTGGACCTGTGTGAAGTTAGTTACTTACATGTATTCCTTGTTAGACATTCAACATTCAATGTTGTACAAGTAACTGACATTTGGAGAGTGATTAGGATGCACACCCCTCCCCCTAATATTGCCTTTGCTAGCATTCTGGTTGCAACAGAAATGATGGAGTGCAAAAGGCACATCAAACAAGCTGCACCATCATGCATCTATTCACATGTAGCTTTGTACACTGTAATGCAGCGTATTTTCTATTTTGCACTTGGTTGATGGAGCCAGGAAAAAGGATGGGAAAAGGCTGAATTTTAGCTCAGATTTTACTTTCACATTTTTGGGGACCCAGATTACACAAGCCTTGAATTAAGAATTGCACGGCTTGATTTGCACCACCGGGCCGCAGTTGAAAAAATGGGCTGTTCCTTCACAAAACACGGCTGCATGGCTTGCTAGCTAAAACGCTGGCTATGGGTCCAAGTTGGTACTGCGTCCCAGTTGGTTTGGGTCCGAGTTGACTCGAAACTGTACTCGGGTGTAACACTGTTACGTCTCAAATGCATGTACATGTATAACATCAGTCCCAACTACAGTTGTGACCGTCCCAACTATACATGTACATGTAGTTTGGCCCATCCCAACTAGAGTGCTAAGTTGGACCAACTACAACACAGGGGTCCAGTGTGCATGTGTTTAGTACCCCCAGAACTGTGGTGTCCGATGTCCGCTCCACTCCCATGTGGGAGCGGAACAGACGTTGGACGCCACAGTTCTGAGGGTACAGTACATGTATGTGTCCAGCATGTGCCAAAGTCATATTCATTGTTTACAGTGTCATGTCATAAATGAAGTAACATATTTTAGCAGGTTGGGGACCAAACCACAATCTAGCGATGATGCCAGACTATGCATATGCCGCTCGTTTGTGCAATGATGATGTAATTTTTGAACTATTTTTAGATCACGATTCGCAGATGACATTGATCTCTTTATCGGCCAAAACTTCCAAACCAGTTCTTCTGATTGATCAAATTTACAGGAAATATGCTATCCCAGAAGAAACTTCACTTTCATTTGGAATCTTTAAAAGTGGATCAAGGAAATTTTTCAGTCGAATCTTGCACTGGATGTGTCGAATTCGGAAGGCAGGTGAGTCCAACTCTGCCAATGAAAATGTTTACGCGAAAAAAATGAAGCTTTGCCGAAATTTACTTTATGCATGAAAATGTTGCCATTAAAAATCTGCATCGATTCACCGTGGCAAATTTTATGTTTACCATAGCGATTTTCCAAAATAACGATCAGAAACAATTTTGCCATAGACTCCAACGGTAACGGCAATGCCGGCCATGTTGGCTGCCGGCATTTCAAATCTCGTATTTTCCAAAAATCGAGCAGGAAAATTATGTGACCTGATAAAAATTACGTCATTGCCGCTTGAACTAGCGACATAAGCAGAAACTAGGGACGTCACTAGATTGTGGTTAGGTTCCCCGACCTGTCTAGATGAATTGTGTCGAAGATGCATAACTTTGAACAAGGTTGAAAAAATTTCTATAGAAGTTGGTCAACAACAGTTGGGCCAGCCCAACTGCAGCACTACAGTTGGGGCTTCAAAAAATGGTCCAGAGCGGAGTTCCACAAACAAAATGTAATTATTATGGAAAACTTTAAGGCATTACATGTAAATTAATGTCGACTGCATTGTCCATAATGGCGAATTAATACATGGTTGGACTAGCATCGGAGTTATTTCTCATCACGTAGATGTACTGAACATGTACAGTTGCCGCGGCATGAATAGACTGGTTGCCACACTCCATCAAGCATTCTCTTACACAGGTTCGGTGGGAACCAGCACTTTGCTCCCATGTTTTTACCACAGGGACAAGAAAACACAAAGAAAACTTTTTTCTACAAGTAGGCTACATATACACGTAACTTGCCAATAAAAATTTGAGGGTCTCACCGAAAAATTTGGGTCCGGCGTTCGAGAAATATTTTGGCCTTTGAAAATTGGATTATCCAATCGTTATTTGGGTACTCTAACATAAATGTTTTTACTATTTGCATCTATGATCTAAGCCTAGGCTATGCTTCTCTTACTGAAAATGAAGAACAGAATGAACGATAATCAATGGGGCGAAGTGGCATGGGGCGAAGTGGAAATGGGGCAAATTGACTGACACCCGTTGGGGCGTAACATAAACTAAGTAACATGACTAACGACACCATCATGCATCATGCAATGCATCAATTCATGATGCATTACCATGTCAAAACTTGCTTCTAAACCGTTCCAACAATCTAATCTTTCTCAACACAAAGGAAACCAATGAATGAAGTAGCCTACCCTTCACTAAACAGCAGATACTGTTCTTTCTGATGCTGGCTAAATCTCGTTGAAACAGAATTGTTGTTAGGCCTACAAAGTACAAGCATTTAGGGCAAGCGAAAATTGCACGGCAATTTACGTGTACATTGTCTAGTGTAATATGGCGCCACCTAGAGTCAGAGCTGGAGAATAGTTAATTCATAATTATGCCGTAATCCAACAACATGGATGCGCCCATAAGCTAATTGTTTCAGCGGCTTTTTTTGTTTTTATCTGTTCCAGTTTACCTCATTTTTAACATTTAACGAGATTAACTGGCCATTAATTATTAATACCACTTTCATAGTACTGGGAATAATGTCTGCAAAGGCCTTGAAGATGTAAGTGACTATCTAGAGATGTCTGTGTAACGTTTTTTCCCAACCATGCCAACGCCGGCCAACCATTATTAGGCTTATAGCCGACGCGGCCGTGACTCGTGACACGAGAGTATCTGGCCCAAGTTTGACGACGTGTTCATTGCAGTTGCAATGCAATGAAGACGTCTTCCCTCAGGGGAAAGAGTTCCATTTTGCAGGTGCCACTAGTCTAATTTTCCCAGCAGTTATGGCACTGACCTAACTTGTACTAAAGTTTTAGTGTGACTGACTTACAATATGTATGTCATGTATGTGACCATCTCTGATTTAAACTCAAACATTTCCAATGCCCTAAACTGTGAATTTTGGGCCTGAAAATATTTAGGTAGGCCTATTCACTTAGAGAACACTCAGAAATTTTCTGACCAGTCTTGAAGGATTTTTGCATATGGTGTCAAGTGGCATCTGTATACATCATCATGTAATGATGTATGAAATTCCTGGGTAGGAACTTTGTTCTTGAACATGTTGAACTGTTGAAGGGGCAAGGCAATTTCTCATTTGCAAAATTGCAAGGGCATTTGTATTAAAAACTCAACTTGTCTATGGGGACATTTCAATGGGCATTGAGGCAAAGACCAAGGGCATCAAGACAATTGCCTTTGATGCCTCCATAAAGTTCCTGCCCTGAAATTCTTTCCCTTTCTTCCCCTTTTCAAAACACCAACATGCCTGAAGCATGCCATATACCCCCAGAACTGTGGTTTGACACCAAGTAGCCTGAAGCATTTACCCCAAAACTGTGGGGTTTGACGTCCATTCAACGGATGTCAAACCCCACAGTTCGGGGGGAGGGGAAAGTTACTGAAGTATGCTTAAATCATATTAGCAGAGTTTACATGTACACGTACATATAAAAAGCCAATCGAAAATTTCCCCCTTCAAAATTTCTGGGTACGCTGTCTAAGACGATTCAGCAATGTCCATGAAATTACATGCAGTAGAACCCTGAATGACCAGAATGCAATATGCAGTCATTCTTACAGTATCAAGCCAATGAGGAGGCTTACAAGCTGAACCACCAGTCTGGAAGGATTGAATGATTGACTTTTTTGTGGCACAATGCCACATCACCATCCCCTTTCTAATTAACAGTGGAATGTTGTTTTGAAAATGGAAAGTAGATGTTAAGTCTCTAAAGTTCCTTCAAGATCTGCCAATAGTGCAGTGCAGTTGGCAGATATACATGTACCAGTAGTGCCCAGTTGTTTCAAGAGAAGGTATCCGGAGGCAAACGCCAGTCTGGGTATTCTTAAAAATTAGGAATTTAGAATGCATATTACCCACCCTCGTAACGATTAGCATGTAGTATGTTCATGTACACTGTACTTGTCTATAATCTGTAAACAGACTTGTCTGTGGGGATGTTGAAGGTAAATTCTGTCAGCTGTTCAGCAGAGTCAGTAGTGTCAATCGAAAGGCTGGTCCATTTGAGGTGAGATCTTAGTTTTTTTCTACAGGTGTATGTCTTTCAATGATTTTGTATTTGTTTTATTCTTCATGTATTGGCTCATTGAGACAAATCTGGAACTCGCATGAATTTCATTTATCATTGATACTTCACCCAATTTCATGTCATTGAGTAGTGCAGTGACATACTCGTTGAAGAGTCTGGCAAATCATCACGTAGGCTTTACTCAAGTCGGCATTTAACTGGATATCACAAATTATGAGTTGAAAATCAAGACAAAGGTTGCTGAAGGCATATGCTCTTACATATTGCATAACAAAATCGAGTATACAGAAAACATACAAATTGTTGAAAGATGCCCAAAATAACTCTGATGTACTGTGATCTGTGAAAATCCTTTTTGTGCAGATGTTGCTTTGTGTTGGGGAATTCTTTGGTACGGCAGAGGAAGAATGGAGAAAATTTGAGACAGGGGAAGAAAAGGGTAAATCTTGAAATTGAAAAAAGTCTTTTCCTTCAAGATTATCTGAAATTTGACAAATCTATGTTTTCTTCAATATTATAAATTCTTTGAATCACATATAAACAATTTTGGAAAATATCTAGAACATTTTTATAATATCCGGCACTTATTCCCAAAAAAATTTAACCTACATGTATATGAAAGAAAAGTAGTATTGCATAGTCTACATGTATTTTTGTGACATTTAAACCTTTGCTATAATCATAAGTTGCAATATTTCCATAGTTTTAAAAAGATTTTTTAAAGCCATTCTGTTCTTTTTGCCTTTCAAAGCACCAATTCCAACATATATCCTTGGCCCCAACAAGCCAGAGAACATGAAGTTTATCAAGGACATCAATGGCTGTGAACTGTGTGAAAACATCACTTATCTAGGTAGGAAAAAAATGAAAGACAAAACAATTGTTTCCACGTACCAGGCTAACAAACCAGCTAAATTTCATGAAAACAGTTTTGAGGTTACAAGGTCCATTTACTCTATTACAAAATAATTTAGGAGCTACATAAATGGGATTTACAGTCAAAGTATTGAAGAAACTCACCCTGACACTTCTCAGTCCGCCCAATTCAATATGATGTTTCAGTTGTCATATACCACATGTACAAGGGTATAGGGTTAACTTAATCATTGGTTTAAAGATTAAGTCACTTACTCAGGTATTTTATTAATTTTGGATTTTTTGCTCGTTCCGACGCATATTTTAACACTGTGCACTCAGTTAATGCCCCCGAAGGCTAGTCAAGAAAACCACAAACGTACTCAGGTGGGACTGGAACCCAAGACCTACTGCTTACCTAGTGCAGACATCTTAACCATTTGACCACCGAGCTTGCTGGTGTCAGCTGGCTGGTTGGAATCAGATGTAGCAGCGGTCTGGTATTTGAAATGATAAGTCTGTGTACTTTCCCTGTGTCAGGACACGTTACAGACGTGCCCCATAGCATTCAGAATTTCTGATGTCTGGGTTTTTTTCAGGCAAAAAGGGCATTTTCAATGCTGCATCTGGGTTGCAGATTGGTTACCTGAGTGGCACTGAGCAGGCCCATGTGGCAGTCCAGGAACCAAACAACTTCAGCAAGGCTGACATTGATGCACTGGCTGTACCCTTGATATCAGATTCCAAGTTCAAGGGTTTGGATGTGCTGCTGACAACACCCTGGCCAAAGGGGGTATTCAAATATGCAAGCACTCCAGTGAGTTAAATAGCATTGGATGTATATATGTAGATATTGGCTTTTTCCTGTGGTCCGCTGCAGAAACCACACAGCCTGTGCTGTACATGCTTATTGGTACCCTCTATGGTGAATTGTTCCTATTATTACACTTTGTTTGCCTTGAAACACTTCTCAGGACCAGAGTTACAAAATTATTAGCCTTCATGTACAATTTTATTGGTCCATTTGTATCAATTTGGCCCAGTTTTCTCAAAACAACGGCACCGTGTCTGATCTTTGAATGATGTGTGACTGCATCAGTCACTTCGACTCAGTTTTTCACAGTTGCTTGTCAATTTCAGGAAGGGCTGGACCCAACAACAACAGGTTCAAGTTTGATTGCTGACTTGGCGCTGGCACTGAGGCCTCGTTACCATTTTGCAGCTCAAGAGGGCGCTTTCTATGAGCGCCTCCCCTATCGAAACCACAAGGTGCTGACTGAGACCACAAAGCATGTGACACGTTTCCTGGGACTTGCAAGAGTCGGAAACCCTGAGAAGAAGAAGGTTTGCCTTAAGAATGTCTCTCAACCAACTAACCAAACCACAAGTTCCAGAGCTATTTTTGAATAACGACCTCATTAACAAATCTCATACAATCAAAATCATTGGAAGGTTGCTGTCTTTTCATTTATACAATGTCGGTGTTTATTTGACTGCCAAAATGAGTCATATGACAATGCAAACCTTTGTATGACCTTTTTAATGTTGGAGGGGAAAATGCATCTAACCTTTTTTTTGTTAATTTTTTCTAACCTAGTTCTCTGTAAATTTTTTTCCGTATACTTAGTAATGTTTGCTGCCAATGTGGAATTGCCATTGGCAGTCTCCAAATTTTATTGTTCAAGCAAAAAAGATGACCCATTTTGAGTTCATCAAATCCTACATTAAGTGTTTTGGTAGCTTCTCAAATTGTTCACTAGGTGTCTGGATAGGTTGAACATATTTGTATTCAAGTCTTCAGAGGCTTCTTACAAGTCATCCAGTCTTAAGTCACAGTGTATTCAAATAAACTGTGACAAAGGCATGTCTTTGTCATTGCTCATTCAGAGTTTCCTGTGAACTTGCATGTGACCTGATTTCTGAACTGTTTTATGACTGAAAACTCATAATTTCAGAAAGAAACAGTCCAACGATCCCTTCTTGACTCTTTTTTTCAACCAGGAGTATACAT
>NW_019091430.1:661053-676400 GCF_001949145.1 Acanthaster planci
TGAAATATTGGATGCTACTGAAATCCAGCGATAAACGCTGGCCTGAGTGATGGGCCACACTGGCACATGACGGATTTTACATTCATTTACACTTTACAGCCAAATCATTGTATGACTTGATTTCTTTTTAGGTTCAAGTGCAAAGAATGTGATAGTAGTCATTTCAGAGTGTAAGATTTTGAGGAATTTAGGAATTTTCTAGCAAAATTCTTGCGTCTCAGTTTTTAGAGAGCTAATGGCTTTTTCCTTAAAGAGAGATTTCTCACTGAGAACAACAGTTCATTGCACAGCTTTTCAACAGATTGTTTGTTAATCATTATTCTGTGCCCAGTACTTGTATGCCTTCAACATCATCCCCATGAAATCCATGGAGAGGGAGGAGTTGGTCAAGCAGCCGCAGGATGTTACAGAGTGTCCTTACAATTGGTCTGGAACCAGACCAGAGCAGAGACCTGAGGTAATGCAGCAATCCTGCTACAAGTGCTATGAGCAGTTGGGATTTGGTAGAATTGAAGCCACTCACATTACAAATAATGACACAGACAATAATACAGGATGGGCTGTTGAGCCAGCTTTTCAGAAATGTCCTTGTTTACGGCAAAATAAGTTGGAAGGCACCACTTATTTTTGAGTCCTAGGCCCTTGAACAAAATTTTAAACTATGGCAGTCAGTGGCAACTACCAATGTTATTGACCACATTATGTCCGCAACCATCAAGATGTCATACTGAGTAATGCATTTATGTCAATATTACATGAAGAAAAACTCTTTTAAAGGATTGAATATGTTTAATCCAAAGTTGCATTGTGTACAAAGCATTTTTCTATTCTTGTTCAAATAAATTCTGTACAGTTTCATAGTCAACTTACTGGGTCACAGTCAATAACCAGTTCTGTGCCACAGCCAATTAGTGTAACAACTTATGTCAACACTATCTTTATCCCAGCCTTTTTTCCCTCTCTGCAAGTTTTACCACTTAAGCTTGGATAATGTTTGTCCTGCTTTTCTCAGGTAGACATGTCCAACCAGTACTTTTTCAGCCAGAGTTCTGGGGGAAGAGGCAGAGGTCAAAAGAGGTCAAGGGGTCAGCACCATAGTGGACCAGACAGGAAAAAGAGGCCACGTAAGGAAAAATTGAACAAGTAGAATGTTGTTTTCAAGTGAAGTGCTTTTTGCCTTACCAGCAGAGCTTAAGGGACGTACTGCATTTGCCTTATTTCTTTTGTAAACAGCTCTTTAAATTAAAACAAAATGCTTTATTGCTGTTTTATTTATTTATTTATTTATTTTACTTATTTCTTATCTACCCTGGGGATCTCTCTCTGTGAAACACTGTTTTCAAGAGGTGCTCAGCAATTACAATAAAACAACAGTTAGTGCAATGATCTAGAAAAAGCCAAATATGAAATTTCTGAGTAAGAACCAGTTTAAGTATGTTAAAATACACAAAATGTTAAGAAATAAGAAATAAAAAATAAGTAAATTTCACACACACATTAAAAAAGCCAGTCCAATAGGTTCATCAAATCGTATCCCCTGTCATCTATCTAAGCCTATCAGAAGTATGTTGGAGGACTTTGCCTGATGTAGACAGCTGGAGCCCAGCCACCATGAGCCCATTCACACATAGTGCTTGATCATCTCGATATTTTCATGTTAACTTAGTGATCAGTATCTGAAACTCTGCCAAAGATCAAAGACCAATTGTGACCCGTCACAACAAAATGAGAGTAAACTCGCATTCCGCTCTTTGCTATTTTGAGGGTTCAAAATCATATTGAAGTGGAGGTCAATTTTGGGGTTTTAAAATATTTGGAAAGAATATCCTGTCTCCTATTTAATGCCAAATATTTTGCAGGATCATATAGTAAAAATGTTATATTCTCAGCAATTTTGACAATAGCATCATTCGTGCCTGGTCTGAAATGTTGAAACAATGCCAGGAACAGAGATGCTAAGCTGCCAAAATAATGCCACATGGTCACCTTATACCTTTACCTAAGTGTTCCATGTACGTACCATTGGAAAGCTCTCTTTCTGCTGAATTAAAAAATACCAATATCTCAATTTTTGAAAATTCCGACTTTCAGCTCATTTTGTGGTGACCGGTCACATTTTTCTTTTTAACTATTAGCCCTGTGACGATGAATATGTAACTATTAGCCCTGTGACAATGAATATGTATAAACAAAGCCTAAACAAGATGTACAATTAATTTGATACAGTGAGGTTCATGCAATACCCAATTCAGTTCAAGTGAGAATTAATAAGTGTCTGATATTTTCTACAGAACCCACAGGTCCCTGCTGGTTCTGTCTCGGCAGCCCAGAGGTTGAAAAACACCTTGTAGTCAGCGTTGGAACAACGGTAAATAACTGTCTGGTGGTGTTGGATAACTCTTTTATTTTGATGTCTGAGGGTAATGAGGAGAGGGGTCAAAGATAGTGCTGAAGAACAGACACCAAATCATAGAGTATCCCAAGTCTCACATGAATCATTAAGGACTCTCCAATTTATTCAGAAATGCATTTCTACCAATAATCAGGAAAGAGGTATACAATAACAATAAGGTATATATTTACAATAACAGGTGTGTTCCATAAATTCTTTCAGTTATGTGAAACACGTCACTTTCATGTTGCAGACATACATGGCTTTGGCAAAGGGTGGTCTAGTGCCAGACCATGTTCTCATACTTCCTATTGGTCACTACCAGTCTATTGTTGATTTGCCTGAGGTGAGTGCTAATTAGGGCTTTGTAATTATTTGAGAGTTATAATCAAATCAATGGGACATGGCCTGAGCTGTTAATCATTGACTTCCCTTGTCAGTGTGCCGGTCTCCAGCCGTAGCAACGTAATTCAGACATAGTCTTAGCCTGTTGTTTTCAGAAATATCTGATGTGAATTAGGATGTTATGTGCATTCAAGAATTGTTCAAGTTCAATTCTACTCTTTCATTTCTTTCAGCACATTCATTGGAAAAATAAACAAATGATGGGACATGTCTGTCTTTCTCATAGGATGTTATTCAAGAACTTGAGCAGTACAAGAGCACCCTCCGTAGGTATTTCAGGTCAAGGGGGAAGACATGCGTCATCTTTGAGAGGAATTTCAAAACGCAGCATCTTCAACTACAAGTAATAAATGAAAAGGAAACCTTCAATATGGAGCTGTGACATACTGTGATATACAATATCCACGCATGAAGTGTGTGATATTTATTAAAGAAACCAAGGAAACGACCAACATTGGGACACTTAAAAGTGCCCAGACTATACCGGTACCAGGTCCAAATTTTCCAAACTGTGCAAATCTTCACCAGGCCACCTGGTATGATTTCCTTTGCTTAGCTGATTCACAATAGTACCTTGGTCATCAACTTGGCATCAACAGCCTGTTTCCAATTATATACAATACGTGTATTCCCAACTCTGGCCTCACATGATGTGATGTATCTACAATGGATATTGGGACTACAATGCACTTGATGGTCTTGATGGTCAAGAGGAGAGTTTGTATATGCCCCTTTGGGGGACACAGTTTGCCTAATTACAGTGTCCACAACCCTTACATGGAAACACTAACCAGCCCTGCGCCATTGGGGACACTGTCTGCCTACCTACATTGTCCACAACCCTTACGTGTAAACACTAACCAGCTCTGCACCTATTGGGGATGCTCTCTGCCTACTTAGATGTACAGTGTCCATACCCCTTACATGTGAAGCCCCTGCCCATAATTCCTCCTTCACTGGCTCCTCAAGTAAACTACAACAGATCATCAACAGTTCTTGTATAATCCTCGTAATAACTTTTTCTTGTCCTTTGTATAAGGTGGTACCGATTGGCAGAGCTCTTTGTGATGATATCAAGGATGTTTTTACCTCCAAAGCTGAAAGTCAGAAGTTGGACCTGTTTGAGATTCCTAAGCACACGGATCTGAAGCAGGTAGGCTGAAACTGAGTCCAAAGTGGCTGGTTGTGGCTAGGAGCAACTCGTTCATCTATGGAGAGTGGCTTCTGCCATTGACCAGTGGCTTCTGTGGTTAGCCAGTGGCTTCTGCCATTAGCAAGTGGCTTCTGCTATAGGCCAGTGGCTTCTACCATAAGCCAGTGTCTTCTGCTGTAAGCCAGTGGCTTCTGCTATAGGCCAGTGGCTTCTGCTATAGGCCAGTGTCTTCTGCTATAGGCCAGTGGCTTCTACCATAAGCCAGTGGCTTCTACCGTAAGCCAGTGTCTTCTGCCGTAAGCCAGTGTCTTCTGCTATAGGCCAGTGGCTTCTGCCGTAAGCCAGTGGCTTCTGCTATGGGCTAGTGGCTTCTGCCGTAAGCCAGTAACTTCTGCTATAGGCCAATGGCTTCTGTGGTTTACCAGCGGCTTCCACAGTCACCTAAGAGGAATCAGTTTCAAGGTGGTTCTCCACATTGAACCCGGAGACAAGCTTTGCAAAGCTTAAGCATATTTCACCTCAGAAGTCTGTATGCTAGCATAAAATCAGGCTTTCTGTTCGTCTCTTATTTTAAAAAACTTTGATAGCTAAGCATGTTCTTTAGTAATATGCTATGCTTACTACTGTCATCATCTGTGGTTCATTTCGTGATATTGCTAGTGCTGCAGTTTGCTAAATGCACAAAATTGTTGCTCCATAAAGATGGATTACTATTTGTGTAATTTACATTACTTGTAGCTGATTGTCAGCCTCACCTTCAAGGCTTCAAATAATAGGGGACAGATCCTTCAATAGGTATAATTTGTTTGGAAACTCACCAAGAAATGGAATACAGACAAATGCAAAAGAACTAATTCAACATGTCCTCTGTCTCATTTATTGCAGGTTATGTCAGTAGGTAATCCATATTTCTATGTTGAATTGGACGGTGGAGTTAAGTTACTGCATCAGATCAAAAAGAATGAATTCTTCCCGCTTCAGTTGGGGAGGTAAATATTCAAATTTTATTCAAAATTTGAACAATTTTTTCTACTGTTGCTAAATTCAGAGGCAGTTTTACTGAGCAAACATTGACAGCTGAACCGTCTGCAGCCAGAGGGCTCATTTCAAGAAAACAGACACTCTACTCATAAATGATAGGATAGCCAATGAGAACATTTTCACAGAATCCTGCATACTACTTCAAATGATGAAGAAACCGTGTGTGCTCTGTGACTGAAAGCCCACTAGTGACCATTTCATAATTGTTGCCTGTGGTGTAGGGGTCCATGGTGTTTTGTACATCCTTGGGGGCAAATGGCACTCGAGGCAAAGCCGTGGGTGCCATTTGCTCCTGAGGGTGTACAAATTCCATGGACCCAATACTGCAGGGAACAATTGTTTTGTTATACCACGGTCATAGATTACATTGGAGTGGTCTTCTGTGTAATATGTGCAGATTTTATCGCAAGATAAATTAAAACATTTTGACAAATTGAAAAACTTAAAACAGCAAATTAGATATCAAATTACCAGGAAAATAATTTATTGTGATGTCTTCTGTTGACCTTTTTTTTGGGGGGGGGAATCTAGGATATAAAACAGACTGGTTTACTTGAGAAACCTGGGATTCATAAAGCACTGTGGTTTTGTTGACTGGTTGAATTTCAAGATTGACAAGTTTGAAGAACAGACTAGAATAGACAACTGCACGAGAGTTTTATATAAACAGCAATGGCGATCACAGCAGAAACAGTGATCAGAGCATACTTGTGTTCCACGAGCATAGCTGGGTGCACAAACAAAGGTTTAATAACCCACAGGTCTCCATCATGGTCAGAGTGGAGAGAGCAGTACTTGTGAATGGACACAGTGTTTCAATGTCCCCCACACAGTGTACATCCACAATAATTGGTGTGTAGTACCACCGCGCCTATCCACCCTTGTACCTAAGATTAAACAGTTACAACACAGTAGACATGACACGTCAACTGTGGGAAAGATCACCATTATCCATCGTTTCTTGCTGCCTGGCAACAGTGCACTTGACGCATGCATGATACATGCACGCTTGTAACATATCACATGATCAATTCACAACTGATAAATATTTACCAACATATCTATGACTGTGGTATAACAATATTGGGTGTGCCAAGATGGGTCCTAAACCCTGTGGTGAACTGGTGTGTTGGTTTGGGTTGGTTTCTGTTTGAGAAGTGACTTGATTTGTGAGTTCTTGTTTATTGATTCCATCAAGAGATTAGTGATTACACAGGCAAAGGTTTTCAGAATTGACTGTGTCTCCCCTTGTATCTACAGGGAAATCATGGCTTGTGAGGAACTGCTTAACATGCCAGAGAGGGCTAACTGGAAGGCTTGCTCCATTGACAAAGAGGAAGAGACTAGATTAGCCCAGGAATTCCGCCAGAAGTTTGGGCCCTTTGACTTCAATGATGAGTGAGATAAAGCCCTGACCCCTCTGAGACACTTCAAAATATATCCGATTTACTCATTTTGTCAGATTGGGGAGATAGTACTGCTTTACTTGGGGTTTGTGAACCCTAAAAATTAGAATTTGGAATGTGGTGCATGTCAGATGGGTTCCAAATAGAATTGACCAACAAAAGATTTATCCAACTATTTGAAAGTGTGACTAATGAAAGGATTGGTATCCTGGAAGTTTAACACACTCCTTGAAGATATATTTGGGGAAACATGCATCTGGCATAACATCAGCTTTGGTTACTACTGTATGCTATGTGCATAAATGTGGAGACAACTTCACACAAACACACATTGTGCACTGGCCCTAGGGATGTTGCTGCTGGCTAACAAAATGCCTTTGCTTGTTCAAGCACGAATGCTTTATCCCAATTCATCCACGTTTAACATGTTTAAGCCTACAACATTTTCACGAATGTGGCCACAAATGCTCTGGCCATTTTGCAGTTGTCCCATCAGTGAGTAGTGATCAATTGCCTCAATTTGTGACCCGCCATCCCCAAACCAGGCTGAAGTAGGTAACTTCATAACCCTAAAATAGTGGAACAGATCTTCATGGGAGTTTTACAGCTATTACTGCCCGTAAGAAGCTCACTACAGACATAATTTCGATTTGACGTGGATCACTTAAAGTGTAGAAAAAGCTGAAGGAGCAGAATTGTCCAACATCACAAATACGGACTTCAACCTGGTTTGGGGACGGTGGGTCACATTTGTGTACAGGTGCAGACCATCCACACCAAACATCCCTTTGAATTGTATGGCCTTATGACTGTTTTTGTTGGCCAGCCTTGAGGTTTAGTCTCAATTACATAGGATCTTGGCATGGTTAGAGTAAATGTTTATACATGAGACAGAGTAGTTTAGTGAGACTCTGACAAGTAGCACTAACAAGATGCAGTACATCAGCAACTGAACATGCACAGAACCTCCAACATATTACACAGCCAAGAATATTCCTGTGCTGGACTCTTGGGGCATGGAGATTTCCTATACATGTAGAGGGTTTGTTGAAAACAGCGCCTGGGGTCCCTTCAGGAAATGTGGTCATATGTCTTTGAATCCGTTCATCTTCAAATACATTTTTGTTCATAGCCAAATTGTAAACAGTTTTTGTAACTGTTCCAATTTTTCAAAGCTCATCCTGTAGAAATCTTTTGATGTCTCTATAAACAAGTGTTGTCTAGGCCTTGTAATTAGGTTAGCTGAATGGTACAGCTAGCGCCAGTCCTCCAAACGTACAAGCAGATCTTAAGATGTTTGTTGTAATTTAAGAACAAGCTCTTTTTAAGTAATTTAATATTTTCAAGTTTGTAAAATGTAAATAATGAATTAAATGCAGTTGAAACACAGTTTTTGTCTTGTCTGAATGTTATGTAGTTGAAGTACCGGTATTGTTGGCAGTGAATGGGTAGATCTTTGGAAGGTATTTGCCGCAAAGCATAAAAATCCTGCCTGGCTGAATTCAATTATACAAGAGCTTTCATTTACAGAGGTAGGAATTTGAAACACAAAATACAGTACTGATGCATCATGGACTTTGCGATGGATTATGTTCAGTGCAAAACTACAATTGTTTTGGTCAGACATTTGTAAAACCGTCATTAAAAAACAATGACAATGTAAACAGCTAAAAATATTAATTCAAACTTTAATGTCAATTGTTTATAAACACTATTTCTTTATTGACACCTGGAATACACTGTTATACTGATGATTGAATAATGAGCTAAAAATATAAAAATGTATTGATTAAAACAGGTCAGATATTCAGAAGAGAATACACCATTTATTTTAATACCATCACCCCTTTCAACATACATGTATAGTTCTTAATATTCAGAATGAGGTCAAAGGGTAATTGTATTTAAGCTACGCTACAAGATGTGCATTACAGAGTTTGCCCCCAGTTTACAATACAATCCAAACACAGTGTGGCTGTAGACTTCACTCTCTACTGATTTGCTTTCCTTCAATCTCATTCACTTTACAGCAGAATTTGAATTACTGTCTGAACATCAGACCCAAACAATGACAAGCATGGAGAGTAAGGAAAGGCTGGTCATCAGGAATACACAATATAGTAATTAAAATCCTTGTTTGTACACTGAGAAAGGCTAACATATGCAAATGACAATGTTTATTTTAAAAATTTTGCTCTCATCTTCAGTGGATTATTTTGGGACTGGTAACGCACACCTGCTTTGAAAAAACCTCTCAGTGTAAACGAGAGAGGTAACGCCAACAGAGTTTGCCTCCCAATCACTCATTTAGTCTCACTTGTAAAGTCTTTCCACAAATTGGCAGCTAACTTCATGGAACAACTAGGCCAACAAAATAGATAAGCATTGACTAGTCTTGCTTTGAGAATGTCAAATGTTACAGCCAATTAAAGGTCAAAGGTTACACAGTCTATAGAATGTCAAATATTCCCTGTGACTGGCTGAGCAATGTTGTCTGCATGGCAGCTTCACTAATTGATGTCAGGAGCCAATGCCATGGAGCAACTAAGCAGTAAGCACAGCTAGTACTTATGGAATGGAAATATTTGCCAAGTAACAACATATTATGGGTCAGTGCACATGCAAGTCTCCTGTGGCTGGCTTTCAGCTGGTGTTCACTCAATGCAGGAATTTGCCAAGCAATTTTTGCCAGCAGCGCCATGAAACTTGAGCCACTGTGAGACACCTACATGTACCCAAGACTTCCGACTTTCTTACAGTGTTGACTTAGCATGATGTCAACAATTATTACAAAAATAACAATTCAACACTACCATTTTTCATTTTATACACAAATATTATATAATTTATTTTAAAATTCTTTTCCAAAAAATAAAAATGCATAGATTAGTACAGTGCAATCATAATTTTATAGCAAGAATCACATACATGTATCTAATATATTTCGGCATAAGTATTCCAATTTTCTACACCAAAATGTTGATTACAAATAGTGACTTTCAATGGAAAGCTTTCTCGCACTAAAACAATAAAGTAAGGACGTATGCACATACTATTCGTTAGCTGGCACCTTAAGTTAGTTCCAGTGTGCAGAAGTACAAAATGTCAGATTACAGTCTTTCATAACATTAGGCCTACATGATAATGAACTTGACCACAGCATGACCATGCCCTTCGTTATATACTTCCTACACTGGTTCATACAAGATGTAGTCATTAATGGCTACTTCATTTTAGATCTTTTAATGCATTGTAGTGTGAAACTATATGACAGTATCCAGTCTAACCTCAATCAATATATAGCTTATGAATATTTACATATAATTAACAGGCACTTATGCTAATGAGTATTCCCTAATTAACTCCTCTTCTTGTCCAATGTCGCTTAAATTTCACTGATGAATAACAACTCCTTGCTGGTCACAGGAACAGGTAAAAGGTTACAGAAGCCGAGGTAAGGATGATGTGTTTTAGCTTGTCAGTAAGTCTCACAGACTACTTGGACTGAAACCAGGCTAATGTAATTAATGTCATTCACCACTCACTTTCTTTGTGAACATAGTCAAAAGTTAAGAATACACACAATTGAGACCACTGCTTTCTTACAGTTGGCTAAAAGAGCTTTGGAAAATTACTGTTCTGTGTTTATCTGCATGAACCACAAGGCAGTATTTGCCTGAAGCAGAAGTCTTGACAATCCGTTCCAATCCAATGTCTGTACCACTGGAAAGCAACCCCAGTTGTGTCCTCTTCAAAATAGAAATGAGGACTTAAACCAAGGGCAAGGAACGCATGCTACTAATGAAGTTTTCAGCATTAACATTAACTCTCCAATGAAGATGCAAATGAACGTATAAACAAAATTAACATGTGGTTATGTTGAATAGGAAAAAAAAAGTGTACATTACATGTATGTGCACCAAATATACATGTCTATTGTAAGGTGCCTACAGAAACAAATCGAGGTTAGTAGTGTAGCAAGCTGTCAATTTTGCCCTACAAAAGACCCAACTGCAATGACTACCCAATGATACATGCGCTATTAGAAAGGTTACATTAACATAAAAATAATATCTGTAAATGTCAATGACATGCATAATACTTGACAATAATTTGCATGTAAATGAATATGTACGATTTTATGAACATATATGCCGCAAGAGGACCTATTTTTGAGTATTTACAAAATCTGTTTCAATGGTCATTTGCATGATTCTTCATATTGAAAAACACTTTTTCCCAACTTTTGTCACAACTGTTTAAAAAACGATTACTCATAAATATTGAAAAATACTTTAGAAAAAAAATGAACGGTAAGTCTTACTGATACTCATTTTGGGAAAAAGAGATGTAAATAAAAATACACATATTCATTTATTGTCAAATATATAGGTTAGACTAAATTTCTTTATATACCCATGTTTTGCCTGCACCATTCTACTCAATTATTTGTACATGTACACATGAACAGGATTTTACCAAATACTAGGAAGTAGGGGATAAATCTTCAAAGTACAATGTAATACTCGATGATGTAATTTTGAAAACAGTATCATCAATTCTGCAGTACTGAATTCAAGTACATTTGGTAGGCCTGGTTTTACAACTGAATTCTTCACAACGGTGTTTTTGTGTTATCATAAAAGACCTAAGTTCCAAAGGGATGGTGGAGGAGGCAGTTTAAATATCATGCATTGAATTTTGACAAATTGCTCCACAAGTAAAGTTTAGCTGCAAGAAGTGACATTTCCAATGAAAGTGGACTTGCAGTGTTCTAAGTTGCGTTCTAAAATTTACTCTTAAATGTCAACGTTCAACATACTGGTAGGATGTCACCACATGCCATGCATGAATACAAAATCTGATAACAGGATGAACATACATGGACACACAGAAACCAAAACAAACTAAATAACATGAATGCTACATTGTGGCTTAAAAAACAAAGAAAAAGATACAGTTTCAAGCATTCTTCTCTTGTTATGAACAGTTTAGTACAAAATCTGGCCTGTTGCTAACTGAATACAAAGGTGTACATTAAAGCCCTTTACCAGAATAAAACCACCCCTATATAACAACTTAATCACAGTTATCAACACTTAAATGGGTGACTATAGCAGCATGCAAATGGCATGATCACTTTTAAATCAATTGAGAATGCATATTATTTATCTGCATGGATGGTAGCCATTTTCATTCCAAAGAGCAAAGCATGACGAAAACTAGCTGCATGCAAATCAGCAAATCAGTAAAGGATGTCTGTAGACAAGCCCCCACTGGAAGTGCCCACTTGTGGAGTAGTGTACCTACCAAAAGACTGACGAGTCTGTTGGGGTTTTAAGGTTGGGTAGGGGAGGGTTAAGGAAGGGTAAAAAAAAAAAATAGCGTGATTATGAAAATCATGCAAAGCAATAACAAAAACAGCAGCCAAAGAGATGTGAATATCCAAGCCCCAGAAATAACAACTATTCAAGACAAAAATTCTGGCCCTGCCCACTTGCTTTTGTGACTTCTTAAAAAAGATTTCAGGTTGCTTAAACTTATTCAATTTACTAAGGCACATCCAATAGATGAAAACATACAAGTCTTTAGATTGTGTGTCAGCAGCTACTACTTTGAAAGCAATCAAGCTTTGCTTGGCGCAAGAAACAACAAATGTGGACTGCTGCAAAGCAAGCAGGGAAGAAAAGGAAAGCTTTTTTAACTGTTGCTTGACAGATAGGCTTGGTTTGAATACAACAAAGTTATTGCTATGGGAACTAAACAACAATGAAAAACTTCAAAAGACCAATAAGCCTTTTGCTGAATTCAAATATCAGACCTCTACATTCCAAAAATGGTTAAGAATATAAGGGCCTTTCCTTTTATACTCTATGGACATGGTGTATTTCACACTCAGCACATAATAGAGTATCATAAATAACCAGTTCAGATTATTCCAATTAATACCCACCAACTAATTTTAAAAAATAGTCTGACATGAGAAAAGTGACTAATCAGTGTTACTACAACTCTTTTGGATGATTCAGTTAACACACACTGAATTTATTGCTGAATAATGGTTTTAGGATTTTTAATATTGAACACGTAGTTTGTGATTCAGGAAAAGGGGATTAAGAATGACAAATGAATTCAACATGTCACACAATGTGGGTTTCTATAAGTATATGTTTTTAGCCAAAAGCAATTATATGTCCATGACTGGTCAGTATGTTATTATGTACATTATTAGTGCTAACAAAAACCTTCTTCATAAACACATAAATGGAAAACTACCTCTGGTGAGAGTAAACAAACAAGACCAGACAAATAACAGCAATATAATGGAAGGACAATGAATTACATTTGTTCACAGTCAGGCAGTGTTGGTGCCCCATGGAACTAGTTGGATATTACATATAACAATGAATACCCTAGTAATAAGCTGTTAGCAGGGTAGTCTCAATACTGCCTGACTGTGAATCAATGCCCAACTGAGAATGACCAAGCCTAGGTACCAGGTGGGGCAGCAGGACTGAAATCAGGTGGGGGCGAGTTGAACGGTGAGTTTTCCTGCTCGTTGGAATTATCAGAGTCTGACTGAACTTTCCTTCGATGCATAATAGCCTTGAGTTCAGAGGATGTGTTGGATTGGTCCTACAACAACACAGAGAACAGCATCTCTTAATGACAATAACAACAAAGCTATTCTACAACGGTAGGAATTAACCCAAACAACCTAAAACTTGCCTCTTGTACTCAACCTTGAGTGTTAGGGTTAATGATGTTAATATAAGACCTCACCAATCACCATTCCAGCTGTTTCCTCGGAGTACCATGCTCACCCAATAAAGTAGCACATCCTAACATTGTGTACCCAGTACACAATAACACTGACTATATAATACAGTACCATTCATGTATCTTTTGATCACTAGCATTGTAATGATCTTAAATCTTGGAGGGTTTACTGAAATATTCGTAGGTTTACAAAATGGAATTGAATTCAGTCTCCATCTTTCACTGTTAGTTGTGTGCATGTTAGTCACTTACAAATCAAGAATCCTACCAAGAGTTTTCAAACTGTTTTGCAGAGTTTTCCAAGATAATTTTTATTTTTCCAGATCTCTTTACAGACTTGTAAAATCACACGTATCAAGGATTCTATGGCTGCATCCGAATCGGTTGTCTAGCGCTAGGTCTAGGTCTTCATTCCGTTGGAAATGTGTGGAGACACATAGACAATAGACCTAGCCGTAGCTCTGAAAGCTCGTTTCAGACACAGCCTAACATACTCAACTGTACCATTATTTTCATAGCAAACACAAACCTAGATCTGGTGGACACAAGCCCTTTTGTTTGAAAAATACAAAATGATTGTCTAGTTAATACCAACCACAATTTTTCCCATATTGTTAAGGGACTGGGTCAGATGAACAACTCACCTCTAGGCCTGATTTCTGCACCATCAGCTGGCTGTAGACACGATTGGCATCATCAAAGCACACCTGACGTAACTCCTCCTTGGTCAAACTAAACAACTGAGCACCTGTCAGTACCCCCAAACTGTCCACAGTCCTATCAAGCAATTAATAATAATGTTACAATCAGGGCCAACAATAAATGTCATTCATTAGCACCTCAGACAGTCTCCCTATTCAAAAACATGCAACTTGACCAAGTATTCTCATTTAAAAATGCCTGCTGAGAAGTGATAAATGTCCGCTGCGTAAATCACGCGCTAGCACCTGGATATGCGACAGTTTAATTGATTCTGATTGGTCAAGAGTCTGTGAGCACATGGCTCACTAAACATGCACCTAAGTCCATATAAGGAGATTCTTTTGGACAATTTGCACTTGGAATATGCCATAAAATGGATGGGGATGTTCAGGAAATGAAAGTAAAATCCGAGAACAAAATCATTAGAAATCCATCATAGATTGACTTCTTTTGACTTACTGAAAAAGTTTTAAAGAATGAGAATAAACATGTGCTTGGAAGGTCTTAAACTAACGTTCAAGACGGGCTCAGGAGACTGTTTGCCGATAACGCCCTCACCTGCGGCTTGGGCATTAGATGCGTCCATTCTTATGAGCCAGTCTTAAATGCATGTTTAAGACTGGCCAAGCACATATTTATTCCTTATTAATATGCAACTTGCAAGTAAGTCATCACAACCCAACCAGATTTCTCAAGTAACAAAATTTTTAAATCAAAATACAAACCAATACTTCAATATGCGGTTTTCCATTTTAAGGGCAGTGATGAAATAAATCCTGACAAAAGTATTCCTTTATCACTGTACATTCCGTCTTACCTTAATACTTGAACAAGTGACCTGACCTATGACTTTGACCAGTAATTGACACCAATTAAAGTCAATTGACTCGTGCTTGGCTACATTGAAATCAAAAATACCAGAATGCGCCTATTGACTTTTGCACAGTGGTTGAGTTTGGAAGATTTGGGCAGGTGTATTACATATTTTGAAGGACGTCATCATCTATAGATTACATGTAGCTACATTTCTACCTGTTAGTACTCACAGTTTGCTGAAGCCTTTGCTTTGTAGCCACTTAGTGACATCGTCTGCAGAGGACACATAGTTGATATTGACACTGGCTCCTGTGCTGCGTCGAACGTTGAAGTTCCTGGGAGGGCCCTGGTTGACACGTTTCATCAGCTCCTCATGCAGGTCCGTGTGTGTCTTCTCTGCACGGTTGGGGATTAAATCTTCAACTTTTTGTGGGTTGATTGGTTGAAGTGGAGGCATGGGGGAGGTGTGTGTGTGGGGGGGAGAGGTTGAGGTGATGTAAGAGTGATGACACACATGGCACAGTTTGGACAACAGCAATAAGATGAGAAGAGGATGCAGGGAGGATGCAGGGCAGTGCAGGGAGGATGCAGGGAGGATGCAGGGAGGATGCAGGGAGGATGCAGGGAGGATGCAGGGAGGATGCAGGGAGGA
>NW_019091430.1:677131-705862 GCF_001949145.1 Acanthaster planci
GATGGAGGGAGGATGCAGGGAGGATGCAGGGAGGATGCAGGGAGGATGCAGGGAGGATGCAGGGAGGATGCAGGGAGGATGCAGGGAGGATGCAGGGAGGATGCAGGGAGGATGCAGAAAGAATGCACAGAGGAGGCCAGGTGATTTCCATGGTAGGAAGGATGCAGAGAGGTTTCAGGAAGGATTGTAACAAGGACAGAGGGAGAATACAGACAGGATACAGGAAAGTGGAAGGAGGTTACAAGAGGTGTTCAAAAGGACATAAGACACAACATTGGAAATGGAAATAAAATAAGGATAGGGTAGGTGGTAAGTAGATGATGGAAAAACAACAGAAATGTGGGCAGGGGAATGAATGGGAGAAAAGCAAACAGTTGGTTAGTGCCTTGGAACCAGAGGCGAAGCAAGAATTCATCTCTGAAATGATCTCAAGTTAGTTTTGATCTCCAGAGCTTCAACTAGTGACAGTTTCACTATTTTTGTACACATTTGTTTAAAAAATTAAAAAACAACCCTTCAATTAGAAATTTCAGAAAGGTGATCACTGGCTTGCACCATGTCTGCTGTGCTTAAAGCTTTTGTTAGACCAAGTAAAAGTACAAGACAGCATTTGTCTTAGGGCAAGGGGTAGAGATATTTGAAGCAAGATATGGGACGTAGAAACCCCTCCCCCTTTGTGTTGGCCAGTTTGACCGGAATCTCAGGAATTCTTTTCAAACATCTAGAAGGGATGTGTTAGGCAACAATGGTCTAGCGTGTATAGGGATTAGACATGTAGGGGGGCCCCCTCCATCCAATATTTTATTTCATTTCTTAGTATGTTATTTTTGGTTTGAAATAACTGAATTTAAACAATAAAAAATAATGCATTCGTCTAAGTACATCACTGTACATGTTTGAAAACCCGACTGAGCTGGTCAACCTTACCATTAACTCCTCTCCTCTGCAGCTCCTTCTTACGGAGTGTGTTCTTCAGCTGAGTGGCAAAATCAAGGCTGTTGTTCTCTGAAGGTCCAAAAGGATTTTATGGACAGAATCGCACAGAAAAAACAAATTTTATTCAGATCAATAGAGTAGTAAAGTATAGACAGAAAGGCTTTCACTATATTCTCTTAGAATGACTGCAAATTGAATGTGACAGCAAAGTAGATATTTTTCTCTGATCAGGGATGTTTTTTAACTTTACCAGCTTGGTAACCAAATGTTGATGGACATATTCATTAAGTTTCTCTCAAGCTATCTTTTCATTGATGGAGGGGACCGTGCTTCAGCAAGAGCAACTTCACTGTTTTAATTCTAACTTGATATGAATATGCACGATGGCAGAGCTAATCTACACTGTTTCTGGGTTATTTGCAAATCTGTGTGTCAAGTTTTTATTGTTTGATAACCTTGAACTTTGTAAATAGACATCCAACAAGAAAATAGTTTGTTCTAAGATTACTTTTGACAACTGGCTAGATGTATCAAAATTACTGTAGAAGACAATAACCCCATGCATTATGTAGCAATTTTATGCTGTAAAAATCGAAGCTTATGTTGTCTGTAGTGTAATTGGTGAGAAACCATTTCTGCATATGAATAACTAGACAGTGATATGACATGGTCTCAAACATTCCCTGGGCTTGCGGTGGAGCTTCAATTTGAGAAGGAGAGCATAGGTCAGTGGCACCCATTGTTGTGTCCATACAAAGCATATTGTCCCATGGTGAAATTGTAGTACACAAGGAAACCCCCAGCAATGGGGTTTTCGTCCCTCTGGGCTCGAGCTTCTAAGGATGCCTATGACAGTAGCTGGCCACCAATAAATCAAGGTTCTGTTGTAAGCAACACATAATTACGCTGCTTCTGTCTCTATCTTCACACTATGCTCAGTGCTCATTTCGTTTCACAAAGGGTCCAGGCTTCCTTGTGGTGTCCCACTACATTTCTAATGTAAACTTTAAATAATACTGATTTCTATTATGATAGCTTGTAAAACAAGTGGGAAAATAAACCTTATAGAATGTGTCTTATTTCAATCCACTGCAGAGCTTTTCATACAAAATAATTTCTGCCTTCAGTGCACACTTAACGATGGATGAAAACATGTATCACAGAAATGTGTTGAAGTCATAGAGACAAACACCATCTGCTAAGACTAAGCAAATGTGTGGTTGCAACACTGTGGTTGCTACTGCTGAACTAAAGGGGTCGACTTGTAAAGAATCTTACAAATTTACCTCTCAGTGGAACAGGTGCTGGAGCAGGTCCTGGGGGAGGAGGGGGCGGGGGCGGAGCCTGCAAAAACACACAAGGTCATAACAGGTTGATTACATGCTAACAATTTGGCTTATTGTGAGTTCTTTCAAATCAGCTCTTGGCAGCATTTGAATGTTTAAGAGCACAGAATACACACACACAACATACACATATCAAGACAATGTAAGGTTAGAAGTTATAGAAACACAGATTAATCACAGGTGGGAGGAAAATTGATGCAGTGTTTGAAAGGTTACTAGGTCAAGTCCTACTCAATTCAAATTCTTTCAACTAAATATTAAATAGATGTCAGGAACCATATGCTGATGTTCCACTGGCAGAACATGGGAACTTTCTTTTCAGAATGTTCATTCTTACAACATACGAGAGGCATGCAGAGTATAAATTGTTTGTTTCATAACTCACATACATGTCTATACTACAAAAACATATCCCACAACATTAAGTACATGGATTTGAAAATATTGGCACATTACATAAGACATTTTCTTATTGATTAACCACTTCATGCCGGGGCAATTTTCAATGTTGATGATGCTGGGCCGGCATGACAATCATTTTTTTTGTTTTCAAAATCCTTCAAATATTCATCATTTCATTCAACGATCGTTTATAGCCGCACGAAGTAATCTTTAGGCACTACTCTAAGTTGACAGGTGACCTTCATTGACGCCAAAGTATTTCAGCGGGGCCTGCAGCTTTGTAAAAAGAGCCCAGATTGTGCGGTGTTGTATAACTATCTTTTGTTCACAGGCCTGGCTCAGTGCACTGCTGACCTCTTTTCAATAGGGGCCGGATTAGCGTGCAGCGGTGTTGTGTGGCTCATCGCTGTGGTGGTGGAGCGCTTTTGTCCCCAGTGGTAATCCGCTCACTTTCAATGCCCCAAACCCTGGTATACGGTTTCAAAACAAGGCTGGATTATCACCACTTTTGAGAGTGAAAAATGTCGGTAATTCCCAGCAGCATGGTCTTTTGTTCAGAGAACGGAGTTCGGAGACCCCGGCCACGCATATAAACCATACGCCCTCGATTCCGGAGTCCCCGGCAGGAAGTGGTTAATCATGTTATCGTTCTGATACAGACATTTACATAGGTAGGATTCTTGTCTTGACAACCAGTCATTTTTACACTTTACAAACAGATGCACATTATGTATACATGAACATGGATTACAGGTGGTATACATCCAGGTCTCTGATTGGCCGAAGCTTCCTTATGTTGATCAATGTTCTTTTCTGTCTTTGGTTGTTTTGATTTAGGAGTCGTTTCAATTGATTGACTGCTTTCAGAGACGTTGCTGGATTTGTTCCTTTTAAGTTGTTTGTCTCTCCTTTGTCTCCTGGTCAAATAAGACTTCCACTTTTATTGTGTGAACAAAAACAAAAATAGGAGGAAATCCAAAGCAAGCAGAAGGCAAGTAAAGAAAGAAAATATGGTGACATGTTTTTAACAATTCAAAGTAAAACTGCCTGCCTGTCACAAATATGAAAGATGCCATTCTTATTGACTAACCTTGACAAACCCAACCTAACACTCTCACACCTGATATAGGATACTGAATTATGATGTCATATAAACTAGCAAGACCATACAGCCCAGCCACTAATACAGAGGATTGGTGTCTAAGGAGTGTGCCAAACATACAGTGTTTCCACTTTATGCCAGGTCTAACCACTGTTGGCATTCAGCCACTGTTTTTGGTTTTTTTTTTGGGGGGGGGTGGGCTTTACTTTGGTGGTAGATGTGCATGTGTGAACAGTTTGTCAAGTATCATTTGACCAAGGTAGAGTTCATCTAACCACTGTAAGGCAACCATGGGCCGATTCTACCTGGTACCAAGGAATTCAACTAACCACTGTAAGGCAACCATTGGCCGACTCTACCTGGTACCAAGGAATTCAACTAACCACTGTAAGGCAACCATTGGCCGATTCTACCTGGTACCAAGGAATTCATCTAACCACTGTAAGGCAACCATTGGCCGATTCTACCTGGTACCAAGGAATTCATCTAACCACTGTAAGGCAACCATTGGCCGATTCTACCTGGTACCAAGGAATTCAACTAACCACTGTAAGGTAACCATTGGCCGATTCTACCTGGTACCAAGGACAGATGCATAGACTTTCAGATAAAATCAGCCCATGATTGCTAATTAAACACAGCCCAAGCTGCTTCAGTGATTCTAAGGCTAGATCTCAATTGGATTTTCAATCTATGTCTTTGAACTATAGTAGCATTATCTTGAACAGTAACAGAACTACCTGTCCAACTAAGCCTACCTGGTTCAATGCCCTCTGTTGCATGGAGTTGCTGCTGTTGAAAGATTGGTCAAAGGAAGTAGAGGCACCCAGGAGCGGGGGTGTGGGTGGGGACTGAGGAGAAGGGGCATGGTGGTTTGAGTTGAAGTTTGGATTACGGGCCGGCTGTTGCTGCTGCTGCTGTTGCTGTTGTTGGTTTGGGGTGATGGCAGTCAGGATGGTAGAGGGCACATAACCATACTGACCAGATGAGTTACGCACCTTCCACCACTTCCGATTATCCTCCAAGAGCTACATCATAAAAACATTGCAATTAAGTGAGCATTTAATGTACAGGGCAGTAACTGACTTTTCAACTCTTGTACATGTGTACATGTATGTATCCCTAAGGGGTTGGCATAAAACAAACAAGCTTATGGTCACTTCATTTCATGAAAGCAAGCTGAACTCTCCACAATTTGTACAATTTTTCCCGAAGCTGAACCAATATTCAAAATGAGTACATGGTCGTTGCTTTCTTAAGATGCCAAATCTGTTTTCCAACACTTGCATTTATCCTGTAACAGCTGAAAATTTGACACAGTCATGAAAATTCAGCAATTTGTAATTATACTTAAAAAAATGGAAACGGAATATGACTGGTAAATATTTCTTGAAGAGTTTTAAATCTTCATTGGTATGATAAGCTGGAAGTTGCAGAGAAGTTGGAGGTGAGTTGAGTAGTTGACATATTCTGTGGAGTTGTGGACAGTCTGCAGTTAGAAATAAAGAATTCTTGTAGTGAGCTTATGCAACAGCAGTTTGCATCATTTACCTCTAGTTTTTCACCCGACATGATGGTCAATTCCTTAACATTGCGAGCCACAAAGTCAAAGAGAGGTTTGACAAAGCCCTTGACCCCTGGGGGAAGGGGAGTGTTGACTTGGGGTTTGGGAAAGACTACAGGTGGATTGTCTTGACTCCTGTAAAGGAAAAAGAAGTAATGTCAATGACAGTAGCCCCCCGCTTGCATCTACTCAATATCCCCACAGACGGCAGTGTGTGGAATTAGACGAATTGGTGTAATGGCCGAGTCAACAATTTTGAACAATTCGATGGTTTCAGTGACTTATCCTTGGTACAAAGTCTTTGGATGGTACGTCACTTCGTGTTGCACCAAAACTGTCCTAAGAATCACTTCGTGGTGAACCCGACAAATTGATTGATTTGTGTTTATAAGCACTGGGGAATTATGGTATTTTGATTTTATGTACAAGCTGTCTGCCAGTCAGGCCAACTACATGATATATCCAGCAGCCTACATCAGCCTGGTGTTTTGGAAATGACATTTTCTACTTGTGATACCTCATGGGAGTGAACAAATGCATGGAACTTTGAAAGCCATGGTAATCAAGAACACCAAACCTTCTCCTTTTTTGTTTTCCCCTTCGCTTAAATTTTTCATGAAGTTGAAGTAGGTTGCATGGCAGTAAGGATTACTCTGTACCTTGAGGTGCTTGGACGTAGCTGATCTGACACACTGCTACTGTTGCTGTTGCGCTTGTTACCATTGTAAACGCCATCTGAATAATCAGACCCCTGCGATTTGAGGAACAGAACAAGTTGACAATACATTCCAAAGTTGATCAAAAACCAAGTTTTCCCATAACGTGGTGGGTTTTACACAGTGATACCAAGCTAGTCTAACTCTACACAACCTGTGCCATTCCAATTTTGTGACAGAAAACGCACTGCTACATTACTGCGATGATACTTTTTGTGCACCTTGGAAGATTACAGCAGAAAGTTCAACAGGTGGCAATATAAACACCTGTCCAGCTTAAATACTCTTTGAGGCAAAATCCATTACCAAACACTGTAGCATATCAGGTCTCAAACTTGTAATTAACTGCTCTGAATCCTCCAATTTCATTGTAATATCACTCATCAAGAGAGGTCAGTCAGGATAACAAGAACTTGAGAAATCCCTCTCACTGGTCGCCATCAATTGGGTATATCTTTTTGGTAAATACTGCTCCACTGTGCTTTACACTAGGTTTTTAGCAAGTTAAGTGGAAAATTGATCATTTACTAGAGACACAGTCTCCCCACAAGTTTTGACTAGAGCAAAAACTAGTTTACATCACTTATCAAAAGAAAGATAGTTCCATCATTTGTGACCCAAATGCCCAAACTAGACCGAAGTAGGTACCTTCCTATCCCTGACGTAATGGACCTTGCATTGTTTATGTAAGTTCCACAAGTGTCATTCCCATTTTGCCAAGCTTTCTGCAGGCAGAATTTAACTTTGGATCACTTTGAACTGTGAAAAAAAACCTGGAGAAAAGGAATTGTCAAATGTTGCAATTATCTACTTTTGGATGCTTTTGGAAAAGGGGCAAAGTTGGATGTCACAAACAGGTTAACCAGTTCATAAAACACACAGAAAAAACAGTCACAAGATACGTACACTTGGAACACGGTCCCTGTGTTCACCACGGGCAACAGCAGCTGCACTGGCAGCAACTGCAGCATTGACTTCCAGGCTCGGATGATCAGGCAGTGGTGGTGGTGACCAGCCATCATGGAAATATGGTGTGTAGCGGGGAACCGGTCGCTCTTTAGGCCACTCTGTCCTGCATTACATAAATGGATACAATTTATTAGCTAAGACCTGGCTTGTCAAAGTTTTGGGAAGAAGAAAGGCAATGGATCACATATCACATGATGGACAGAGCTGAATACATCACCACTTAAATACCTGTAGTTAAGACAATATTTGTTTCTGTATTGTAATCTCTCCGGAATGGTCTTAAATGTTAGCCCTTTCAACACTCTAACATTGCTTGCTAGGGTACATTTCTACACTGTGAACTTACATAGTCATCCAACAACTAAGTTACACCACATATTAAACTTAAAATTCACAAAACAACAAATTTACTGATAAATTTTATGCATCACAAGAAATTGAAATCAAACTACAGAAATGTCAAATTTATAAAGAGACTATGTAACTCAATATAGTTGAAGAAATGACCGTCTACAAATCTAAACCCTGCTCATCAGGAGAAGGTAGCATTCTCCTTGATCAGTATACAGCTTGATGCTGGCATTCTAACCTTTCCCTCCCCAAAACACAGAAGCAATCAAAAACCAACTTACGAGGGCACATTCCAAGCCCGACCCAATGATTTCCATAAGTCAGTCTCACGAGAGGTCAAGCAGTTAGTCAAGAGGTCAACAGACTGAGGGGTCAAGAGAGGAGAGACAATGTTGGCAGCCAGGTCAGTGCCCTGGCAACTCTTGATGATCAGCTCCAGGGGCACCATGAGGAAGTGGATCAACTCGGGTGCATTGGGGTCGTGGATGTGGTTCTTAAGCCTGGCCTGTGTAGGAAAACAAGTAGACAGCATTTAATTGATGTAAGCTTCAAAGAGAGGTGGATTAATTTGGATGCATTAAAGTCATGGATGGTTTTTGAGCCTGACTGGCCTGTGTGGAAAGAAAGGGAATGGCAATTTGTACAACAGTAAGCGAAATTTACTCTCTAGTTTGATCAGCTTCAAGATAAAGTGGATCAAAACGTGGGAAGCAGTGGATGTGATTCTTCAGCCCTGAACTAAGATACATTTTTATCCACAACCATTTCTTCTTTCATCAAAGAAACTCAATGACAGGTGGAATGCATGGATCTAATGCTGCTGCTTCAATCACAACAGAAACTTGCTTGCAAGAAGCATTTGAATTGAAAATGCATGTATATTAGTTGATATTTTCTTACACTAGAAACTTACCAGCAAATTGAAGCAATATTTGAACTTTTTGAAGCACTCGATGTACTCAGATTCTGGTGGTGGGCGAGAGCGAGCCAGTAGCAAACCATCCCCAGGTTCTCGTTTTTTGCTCTTGCGTGCTTTACGGCGACGCACCAGCTCTGTATAGGCCTCAGCAGCTTTCTGCAGTAGGCCAATGAAGGCCTCTATCTCATCAAAACAGTGGTTCAGAATTTCCTGCAAAGAAGCAATGAGGAAAACGTAGTGGGTAAGTGGTACCTGAGTCAAGATCTCATACACAAGCAAGCTCTTCAAGTTGACATCTGTCCGCCTGAGTATGCGTTCTTACCAATTTTTACAACAGCAATATGGCAATTATGCACTTTCATATATGCATCCTGTTTTCATGAAAGTCATACACTGTATTAGCGCCAGAATGGCCTTTGGTAAACAAAACTAATCAAAATGTTGACAAACACACAAGGATTCGTTTTCAAGATAACCTTAGTGAAAGTGTAGATTCCGGTAAATTCCTAGGTATCATTATTGATGACAAGTTAACATGAAAAACTTCATTGCCTGAAAGTTCTAAAACTTATTTCTCAACATCTTGCTGTTCTCAGAAAACTCAGCCATTTTGTCTCCTCTCGTATTCTCATTTCGATTAAAACACTTTACCTTTGCCTCATCTTCAATACAGTATACTATACTGGACAAATTGTTTGTGATTCAGAAGAAATCTATAAGGCTGATTCATGGTTCTAATGAAAAAGGTTACTCAACCCCATTATTTGTTAAATTCCACACCTTATCTATAAACGGTCTTCATAAATATCATTTATGTAATTTAATGTGTAAGTTTAAAAGAAACACACAACCTTTGAGTATGAAATCTCTTTTTGCTAGGATCACAGTAATCCAAAATTAAAACACTACGTCATCAAATAAGCTCTATCTCAATAAAACTGGAACATTTCTACACCTCTCAACTATTTGATACCAGGGACTCCTCCTTTTGAACCAAATTAGGTCAACTTGTCCTCTAACGTCACGTAACATGTAGAAGGTACTATACAAACCTAGCACTCTGTGGCAGACAATGACAATTAAGGGCACAATATGACTGACAATTATGTCATACAAAGTTATAACTAGAGTTGCAAACTAGGGATTAGGATGGTTATTCTTTACATATTACTTTATCAAATTGAAGTGATGAGGACCTTCACACCTCTACACTACTAATATTTTTTCCCTACAAATTGTGCAAATTACATGAATTCGCCCTTCAGGGTAGACCCAGTGCAAGCCTCAGCTTTTTGTCTTACCTCCAACATACTTTTAGAAATTTAGTTTTGTTAACTTCCATATTATCAAACTTTTATTTAGTATGGAAATAAACCTGAAGTGTTCATGTGAAAGGCTCACACACCCTTTACAGTTTCTGCTTAATGTACATTGCTGGCCCCACACTTGGAACCATTGTGGAGCATTACTAGGACCTTACTGTGTCAGTCATAATCATGCAAGACACAAGAGAGACCGTCTACTCACCACATCCCTCTCGGTCCTCATGGCAATCAGCTCCAAGGGTTCGTCGCTCTCTGAGTTGCGCATTGGTGTAGACTTGGGATACTGGAAGCCCCTATTAACGTTATTTCCACTTGCTGGAATTTTAATAAAGTTGATAAAATGGTCACTTACAACCGATTACATGCAACACAACAGGGCTATGGTTAATGAGATTGAAAGGGTGACTTCAAATCTGTCTTGAGGTCAATATGGCTCATTGGGCTGATGCTAATCTGTCATTTCTCCACCTGAAGCAAACAAGTACACCCCGGTCCCCCTCCTAACATGCTAATCTCTCACAGATAGATCTCTCCCCCCACTCCAAGCTCATCCAGCTACCCATTTCTATTTCTGGAACAGCAAGTAAGGGAGAGTTGGCTGCCAGCATCCTGATTACACATCATTACCCATCCTCCTATTTCCCTCAAATACATGTGGAAAGAAACTGGTATTACTGGAAAGTGGTGCCCTCATAACTGAATCCAGACTGCTTGTACAGAATTAAGAAACACGAATGATAATTTGCATTTGCTTAATTGTATCATGCACAAACTGGTGTCCATACAGGAACTGTACCTTACGTCATCACAAACTTGGAAACCAACCTTAACACAATGCTCTGTGTTTAGAGAAAATCAATGCAAATCAGTGGTACAGCATCTGCCTTGTTGGGTGCTTGAGTTGGGTCTGAATTGCTTAGCCATATTGAGAATAACTTGAACACTTCCAACAGACGTGTGTTATCAGCAGCCACATCCAAGTAATTTCCATTGCACAGCTACCTTGGTTTGAACAGGATTGGTAGACAATAGCAACACTCAGGGTTTAAACTTTGCTTACTAACCCTGAGCCATAGCTGCAGCAGCTGCAAAGGCTGCCACCTTATTACGCACATTCCCCTCTGTGGGCGGGAGTGGAGCTGGCTCATCTGGTGGGGGTGGGATATACATCTGACGATCTTGATAGTTGGAGGCATGTCTGTGATCAGGTCGTGTCTCTGGTCTGCAAAAGGGGACAGAGCAAAGGCAGGGGTTTAGTTGCTACATAAAAAGACATTTACTTTTCACTGAACCTCAGGGGTGACAGGGTTGCAGTGTGTTTGTGCTTTTACATGCATACATGTACATTGTACAGTACTTGCAGGTTATAATACAGAGATGACAGGAAATCTGGTAAAAACCTGATTCAACAAGGTATCAGGTTTTTGTGTTAATTCTATATTGACCATTTCATTACTGTATGCACAATTATCTTCAGACAAAACACTGAAAAGTCGCATGCTTGGATATGAAGCAGCCAACATAATCAACAGAGTGTCTGAAAGGCACCCACACAACCCTCTAGAGGAAACCCTGCACCAAGGCAAGACAACTTTTGAAACAGATACACGTGTGAGGAAATGTACCCTTGGGATATGCTCTGTCACAGCAAAATGGACTACAAGCCCCCAGGTGCCTCAATTCACAATACAGTCCCTATTAAATCCATTTCAGTGATCATTTATTCAGTTTCAATAGAATGGACATAATGATGCATGCAACTGTAGAGGAACTTTTCAATAGATGCTGAAGCAGATAAATATAAGTAGATGCTTTAGTTACTAAAGCCTTCTCTGATCTGTTCAAGCCTATAATATTGAGCTTTTGATTTCAGTGGCCTCAATTCCTTTCTCAAGTTCTTTTTCTGCCCTTTAGTCAGTGGAATTAACAGAATGGAACCTGGATCAAAACCATACTGGTCCATGAAATATAAACATTTGTGCAAACCAATGCTAACGTCTTAAACAAACTTGTGAGCTCATGGCTATCATATTACCATCAGGTTAATCTTTCACACAATGGAGATGCAAAGGACCCGTGTACATAATCCGCTTGCGGGGGGGGGGGGAGGCAGCATTATTTATTTACTCCAAATTCAGTAAGTGTCAATAGATTTTGCACAGGGGCCACCTGAAAAATCAGTTCAGCGTATCTTTAAGAGTCAGCTGACTCGGTCCTTGATATCTAACATTTTGCTTAATGAAATGAGAAAAATACATATGTGCATGCGATTCAAAAGTTAGGAAAGAAGGAATTTAAACCTACATAAGAACCTTAAGTGTGGAATTTCTCATGCTGTAATGGCACACATACATTAGAAATAAATAAAATAATAAATTAGTTGAAAAGTCGTATGCCTAACGCTAGAAGAAATATGCTAAGACATGTCCAACAGATGTATTCATAGGTGTGTAACTAGACATCAAAATAATCTCCATTCTTTAATGAATGCTAAAAGTTTCTTAATGCAAGTGTTTGATGAAGATGACTTACAAGATGATTTATAAGGCAAGTCTCAACATAAATCTGCAGTCATTTAACTTAAAATGCATTTAAAAGGTTTGAAAAACCTACTACCTATAAGAAATGCACATTATATTCCTAGGTAACTGAAGTACCTTGTTGTCCTCTTTCGTCTACCATGAGCATAGTCAATGTTCTTCTGAAGCTCCTTAGCAATGACCTCAGCCTAAATGATTTCATCAACAAAAACAGCTGAATGAATTAGAGTACACTGCTCACAACTAACACTTGATACTGAAAAAGAATTCATCCATGCCCAGTCAATATACAAAGGACTTTTTAAAATGAACTTGTTTAAAAAACTCAAATCTGGAAAATCCTGATAAAAAATCCTGAAATCAAGAGAAATCCTTACTAATCTTACCCCTGCTGGATATGTATTACATGTACTGACTCAGAATGCTTCTCTCACAGAAATCAATACATCTAACTGGTTTGTATCATAGAAAGGCCAGAGATGTGGTCAGTGACCAATCAAATCACAAGTCAAGGGTCAGTGGGTTGCCACAGGTCATTTGAATAGCCAGTAGCCTGACTAGAGACTGGAGGAATTATGAAAGACATCTCACTTGTGAACTTTGTCACACTGAAAAGGCCACCAGTAACACAGACAAAGAGAACTTAACGTTTGTCTTTGAAGTAGATTGTCTTACCGGGACCTGGTCACACTGAAAGACATAACTCTGTGGGTGCTTTTCACCGCTGAACTTGATCTGAATAATCAGCAGACTATCATAGTTACACTGGTTCAACTCAGCTGAGACCAGACTGACATCATTCATGGGGAAAACCTCCAACTCTCCCTGATTTGAAGAAAAAAGGGGAACCAAATAATGAAAACTGGTGCCAAGATCGCCACACGTGTAAGCACACACAGCAAACACCATCATCCAGAGAAATGCAGTCTTCTCTTGAATGGATGTTTGCTGCATACATGTACATGTATTTGGTAGTTTTAGTTCGTTTAATACCGGTAGATCTGTACAAAAAAGATTAGAAACAAAAGATGAAGGCATGCAACTGGAAAGCCAGAATAACAAAAGTCTTGTCTCTGGTGTTAGAATGGCAGGCAAGGAGCGTAAAATGTGAGGAACTCAGCTGATCAGAGGTAACACCTCATCCTGAAGACGTTCTATGTACAAAGGAACAATAGACAAGCTGTTGAATAACCCACGATATTTGTGGTTTGTTGTCCTATATGTAGGTTTCACTTACCCTTGTTGCAGCATCAATGAATTTGACATCCCTGTCTGCAATGGTGAGCTCCACAAACTGCGACCAGATCTGTCCCTTGGCATCCAGCTTCTGCACCTTTCGGATTACATCCTCCACAGAAATCAGGCCTTCCTTACGATCCATAGTGACTGTGCACAAATGCTGATTTGACAATGTGAAAAATTGAAAAGAGAAAAAAGTAATCTTTGAACCACACCTTCAACCCTAAAATAGCACGTTTCTTTTCAACTTATAGCCAAGAAGGGGAAAGATTCCAGTATGGAAGAACATGCCAGATGTCACTTGTGGGTCACCTCCCGGTACGAGAACAGGAACTGAAGTTTTCTGCTCAAAGGCATATACAATTATAAATGTACATGTTAATTGCTTTAAAAATGTGAATTTCCCTCATACCATAAAGGTTTAAAAACACTCCTGTTTTAATTGCTGTATTTTAAATTGTCTTTCTTTTGGTTCTTTTTGCAACAAGTGAGTACAAAATTATTATCACGCTTATTACAAGAACAAAAAGCCCTGGCTTTCAGGCCTCAACTGTGTGGCTCACAGACCTTTCTGCGCTTTGGCGTGCACAACTAGATATTTATGCAATTAAAAGTACGTCAACATGGTTTCAAATTACTGTAAGTGGAAAAGGAGTTTTATTGTCTGTGTTATTTATACATTGTAAGTCCCACAATAGTCCATCCATGAGACAAAAAGTTTACATTATTTGCCATCCGGCATTAAATTTTGCCATTCACTAGATTGTACGTTCATTATGACATGAGACAAAAGTTTACATTGTTTGCTATCTGGCATTAAATTTTGCCATTCACTAGATTGTATGTTCATTATGACAATGACGCAGGTTATGATGTAAAGACAGCAGAGGTCAAGATTCACTTAGTACCATTTTATAGTGTGTGTGTTTGTGTGTTAAAGGTGGTGTGCACCATTGGTAAAATCCCGGAAAATCAGACTACCGTATAATCCTGAAATACCGTATCTTACTTGAAAGAAAGTACACAACAGTCTCAATCAGTCTGTCAAATATTTCCATCCAGAATGCTGTAGTTTTCGAGAAAACAAAAATTTTGACCTCCTTTTTTATGATGGTCGGCCGACCATGTAATAGAGTTAATTTCACTTCGTACATCACATGCTCTAACAGGCACCAATTTTCTTACATGTAGTGTTTGAGATGCTGTGGGAGTCTCCATTAATGAACAGATAAACCTAAAAGTAGCTAAAAATAAACTGACATCTTTCACCAAAAGCACAGTGAACTGAAAATATAGAAATTTAAGTGTTAGGTGTAAAGTAGAAAATAAATTGGATCAGCATGAAGTTGAATTTTATTTAAGGAAAGGGTTTTTTCACGAGTAAACTTTGCGAATTCAAAAAATATACCTACATGTAGATAATAATGGTAGGATCCAATATGGCGGCTGTTTCCGAGCATGATGATTTTCGTCAACAAAAAGTACGATTTCCACATGTTAATCCTTCCTTGTTTTAAGACATAATTCTTTTTTACTTACAATTATAAATGACTCAACTACATGTATGAATGGTGTTTTAGACTTTCAGCGACGTGTGCACTGACATGAAAGTGCCGTTGTAAGCTCGATCGTGCGCGCACGTGTATCATCATACAGGTCCACTCGTTTCAATGTCATGGACACGAGTCAACTGCTTTGTTCCTGGATAACGTTTTTCCATGAATCCGCAATGCTACATTGTCAACGAGGCACATTACTCCAAGGTAAATTCAGTAATTACTCCTAGTCATAGAAAACTGCTGACCCTGACCCTCTGGATGTTGTTCGCTTATATTACTTATGCCCTATAATCTATAGATTTTACTCAAGATAACTTCAAGACATTCAATTTAAGCGTTGAAAATGCTACGTTGTTTTTTAATTTTTCACAAAGCAGTTGATTCAAACAAACATGAAACAAGTCGGTGGAATGTAAGGTGCAGTGAATATTATACATTGTCATCAGCCAATCTTGTGAAATTATGACCAGAAACCAATGGTGTACACCACGTTTAAGTACAAACCTACTGTAACACTGTCTCCATGTACTGTACATACATGTTCACTACACAACAATTTGTCCATGTTAAGTACATCAGCAAAGTTTCAATCTATATATAACAAGACAGAGTGTTTTGTTGTAGGAACCATTCATAAATCCCACGATGATCCATCCAAGAGGAGATAAGGGCAAAGCACAGCAATTTGCAAGAATGTTTCACGCATGACAGTGATGACAAAGGTTACTGTGAAGAACAGAAGTTGGTGTCAAGATACAAAATCACCCGTTTTGAGAACATTTATGGAAGAGCATTTTTGGCATATACAAGTACTTTCTGCAGCTTCTTCAAGGTCAATGGAATAGAGACACAAGACAGCACCACCATCTTCATTTCTAGAGTGTGTGTACAAGTCTGTACCGGTACACAGCTGGTTCATAACAGGTGGAAACACAACTTAAGACAAATGTAAATACAACTTTATGAATTAACAGCAGAACTTAATATATTTCAACTTCTCTCAATATTGCTGTATGTACCTCAATTGGGAAGCGTCCTTGCTGCACATAGACATCTATCTGTGGGTTCCGTTCAGCTTCCATGAGGGGTTGGGACTGCACTCTGTCCCTGTCTCTCTGTCCCTCCCTGCTCCCTTCCCTGTGTAGCTCCCTTTGTGGCTCTGGTCTCTCCTCCACTGACCTCCTAACTAGTGGGTTTCTGTAGATGGGATGATTGGGTTCTTGTTGTATGGGTCTCTGTGGTTCTGCCTGGGAGGGTCTGTGGCCAGCTATCCTGGGGTCATCCCGTGGGTCACCATACCCTGAGCTGTACTGACCTGGAAGGAGAAACATGGTTAATTGTTGAACCGGCATATGATTAACCACTTGCTGCTGGGTGCTTTTGAAAATGCAGTGCACACATAGAGGAGATTTTCCAGATTTTCAGTTTTCAAAATTCTTCAAAAATTCACCATTTCATTTAATGGACGTTTACACCCACATGAATGACTGTTTGGTGGCTACTCTAAGCTGACAGGCAACCTTCATTGACTCCTGAGTATTTCAGTCAGGCCTGCCAACCAGTAAAGAGAGCCCAGAATTGTGAGGTGTTGCTTTGTCCCCAGTGAATGCGAGTGACATCTTTTCAAACACGGCTGGATCAGCATGCAGCAGTGCTGTGTCGCTCATTAATGGGGCCCTGAAGCACTTTTGTCTGTGGTGGTAATCCGCAGGTGCACTTTTCTCAAAACAGTGGTATACTGTTTAAAAACAGTGACGCATTATGTACCTTCAAAAAATTGGAAGCCGAAAAATGATGGCAATTCCCAGCAGCAGGTCTTTTGTTCTGAGTACGGTCTTTTGTTACACAGACCAGCTTGTTTGTCCCATTTCAGGCACCCTGGTTCTGCGTAGAAATCCATGGTGCTCGAAACAGGGTTCCCCAGCAGCAAGTGGTAGAAGGCTGGTTCGTATTGTTACTTTCCTACAAACTGTTCCCCCAGATACATTTAGATGTACATAATTATTGCTGCCATTATGCATCGCGCACTCAGCCCACAGCAAGTGTGCAATGACTACCATCCGCATTACATGAACATGTACATACAGCGCATTCCATACCACGTGCAAGGTGGCTGCACTATGCTGTGATATGTGTTTGAACCGTTACTCCGTAGCACATTTCCAGCTCGGCCATTTTCTCCCAAATCTTTCGCCAGTTGATCCTAATTTCAGTCACACATTTTACCTGTACATTTGACCCACACAGACCCCACTTCATAGCAAACCGTACATGTACATGTCTCGCCAAACCACACACTGAAAGCCTGTGTGCGGTCACAGTACAGCAAGGACAATTACCTCCGCTCACCCACAGTTTCATCCCATAAGAATTGTGTGTAGATTTCGTAGCAATCCGGAGACTAAGTGTTGTACACGACACAAAGTACCAAGAAAGGCTCACCCTTCCCTTTCCCTCGTTGACCGAGTCCCCCCATAGCACACCTACATACATGTACATGTCTGTGTGTACGAGCAACCTTTCACCATCCCGCTCCCATACTTCCCAGACTTTACTGCTCTCCAGAAACCAAGTCAGTGAGACCAGGTGTATATGCATGAATTATTTATAACCATCCGAATCCAGCACTCTCATTGGCTAAGACGCAACCCTGAAAGTCTATATAAAGCAACCAGCAGATCAGCTGGTCAGCATCGATCATTCTCAAGCAGCAAGTTATGGAGTTATCGGTACAACTCCTTGACCGTTCATGAGCATATACAGTAGCTGTGCCATGATAACCTGTCTGTCACTCCCAAATAAACAACTTAGATTTGGATGAGCTTTACCCTGATTATTGTTCCTATGATGAACATCCCTACAGTAATATACAGCCTCACTAGCAAGAGTTGTTCACTGTAAATATGTATATATCTTCAGAATAAATCAGTGGTGTGTGTAAGTCAATCCAACCACTCTCTACGGTATCATTATTGTTGATAACTGTTCTCCACCCTGAGAGAGATGTTACAATACCCAGGACAAACACACACACAGAAAGGAAACTTTATTTCACAACAAAATTTTTCAAAACCCATTATATATAATTATAACAAAATTTTGTTACACCATATTTGCAGTGAAGTTAGAAAGTGGCCTCAGCTGTTCCACTGGCAAGCCACTGTACAGTGTTACCTCTTGAGAACTGACTTCTTGCATGCACACCTTCCAATTTTCTTCCAAAGCCAATATACAGTACATGTACATTGTATGTCAGACAATTGCACTAACATCAGCTACAGCTTCTGTACATGTGCCAACACATCTACATCTAAAATGTCCTTCATAAGGAATTTGCAAACAATGCATGTTTGTGCTTATACTTACTCTTGTTCAGGTATATACATAAATGAATAATAAAGAATATGCATACAGATAGTGTATGTTGAGGTGAATGGTTCACAGTTGACAGGATGAACATGTACTGAAAGTTAATAATCCATTGCATTATTAAAAAGTTCAGCAAATGAACAACGATTAAAGGTACCGGTATGTTTGACAACATGAGCCTGGATGTACACGTACGTGCATTGGCACAAGTTGCAGGCAAGAGGGTTTTTAATGGAGGATTGCTACTCCTCACACAAGTGCATCAATAACCAAACAAATTCAGCTTCACATACAATGTACTGGTACATACATGTACACATATGCACATTTCTCTTCGGCGTGTTCATTTTGCGTGTCATTGTGGACTGGCAAGAGACAAAACTTGTTTTATTTGAAATGACAAGCACTCCATACTAACACGACACTGGTATATAAAGTCTACCAAGAAAGACATGGAAAGGTCCCAAGTGATAGCAGCAGCAGAGTCAGGATATACCAGTTCATCTTATGCCCAATGCATGCACATGAAATGTACCAATAACTCTGCCAATACTGTGTACAATACTTCATAGTGACTGAAGCAATCCCTTGGTGCATCTGTCTCCTTCTTGAACACTAAACTAGATATATCAACAACATACATGTACATGTAGTCTCCAGAAGTCATTTCATACCACTGTCAGAAAGACGATCCCAGGAAAAGTCCTTTCATTTGGTATGCTGAATAATAACTCTTTGAAGTTTTGTTCCCTATTCACACACAGTGCAATCAAAGGGTTGACTAACTCTCAGGGTATTGTAACTGCATACTTCCTCATTCCCACAATCTACATGTACAGCACCATTGGTATCAACCTCCTATGTCATTTTTTTTCACAGCACAAACAAAACCTGAAGCCTTGGTAACAGTTGCAGGGCTGCGCAGAAAATACAATGTACAGTAGCCATGCAAAACCAGCCTATGGGTTTGGCACATGTGGGTTAGTTTGGGTTCGCATGCATGCATATCACAGCATGCATGCATATAGTGTATGTCCATGTACATGTATCACAACATGCATGTAATCTTACCACTAGATCGGCCAGGACCATTTGAGTTTCTGTAGAGGGATTGTCCGGGTCCGTAACCATTACTAATGCTCTGTCTTTCCATTCCGTTCATGCCACTGAAAAAAGAAAAGAGTGAAATAAGAACCATGTCACAGATTTCCAGGAGTTTTTAACCAAATGTACCAGTACATCAATCATCACGTACTTCAATCTCAACTGGCAGCGATTGACTAAAATAAAAGTTGGCTGAACTTCTTTTTCCCCTCCTCTCTCCCTTTCATTTTACACACAATCCAGGGAGTATACATGAAAATACAACAACGTGGCAACAAGACAAATTCAAATGAACTGGAAAGTTGGAGCCCGCAAATAAGTGTGTTGTGTAATGTCACGCAATAATGCCAGATTCAGATGCAGCCTTACATCCAACAGTTGGCAATGATTGGCTGAAGAGGTTTATGCCATTACTTGAAATTTAAGAAAACAAATCTCTTCTGCCTGCTACAGCTTTGCTTTCATGAATGAAAGAGACCAGTAATGAAACATTCCACAGAATGAGCTGCACTATCTACATGTACATGTACGAAGTTAACAGACCACGTTGTGAAACTGAATTTGGACAGAATAAGCTGAACAGAAATAATCCCAGAGGCCAAATATTTATTACATATTATGTAATCCATATGTTATTTTTGACCCTACTCACTTTACATCCTTGTTTATAAGCCACCTGTGATTTGTATGCTGAACCTGTTATTATCATGGCCCTCAGAATTAACGGGAAATGCAAAATTAAGTTACCCATAATCAAATATTGGTTCACATAAAATTTGACATGTAGGGTACATGTAGTTGGAATTTGCTCCAGTTTAAAATTATAATTATCTGGGAGAACTCACTTGTATGCAGCACCATTAGGATTAACAGGTTGGTCTCTGTAGTGGTTTCTTGCTCCAACTGGGATCGGCATGTTGGCCACACCAAACGATGAAAGCAAGTTGTGTCTTCACTGATCCACACCCTGCCTAATGGAGTACTGGAATCTATTTGCTTCCAACCTGCAGGAAGGAAATAGAAAGGACTTCATATTGAATCCCATGCATTTTAGGATGAAAAAGGAGGAGATTAAAGAGATCACTGACCATTAATATCATTACAAGTTAGACAACAAGCAATTGGTGGTCAATTTTTTGAAGGTCAATAACTCCTAAACTAATGCACAAGTCCAATATGCCATTTGCGGGTTAAATTTGAATAAAATCTGGAGCACTGAGTTATCTGACTGCATATAAATATAACAATTTGAATTCCCCAGACTAAAGACACTGTTGCTATACCTCGTGATTCGGGACAAGCTTTTGCATAGCGACCACCATCTCTGGAATGGACTGGTTCCTTTATGCCCTTCCTATCCATTGAGAACAGTGTATTGTTGCAAATCATCTCTTATGTAACTAAGCAAAAGCTTGCCTTGAATCACGAGGTACAGCAACAGTGGTTTTAGTAAGCAGAATTCAAGTTGTTATGTTCACGTGAATTTAAAGAATTCAGTGTACCAGATTTGGGTCAAAGTTAACTTGCAGACGGCTTAATAAGATGTACATGTAACTTGGTGTTCATCCGCCAGAAGGTTGTATGTGTTATGGATGAAACTGACCCTATGTCATGACATCATTACTTTATTTTGCTGAATTACATTACCGGTTTTTTTCTTTTCATGCTTTTTGTCCCCGTGTACTGTATTCCGTAAGAAAAGGTTTTCTCAAAATGATTTTTGCAAGACCTTTAAGAGAAAAGGTACCGGTCGATAGCATCCTTTTTTGGAAATTTTGTGACATCATGACGAAATCATCAAAATAGTGAATTTTTCGTGTGCAAGTTATACATTATCCAACCTTCTTGAAAAAAGATGTTTTGAATTGCAAATACAGGTATGAAATGACGTAATAATGATGTCAACAGAGATGACTTTTATCACTGTTTGTTTTTTTGTTTCTATTATTTTCTTCAGCAAGAAATTCTTTGGCACTATTCCAAGACAGATAATTTTGAAACTTAAGAACAAATATTTAGTACTTCAAGATTTTAATTATCCATTACAATGGTGTCATGATGATGTCATCAAGCAATTTAATATGGAATTTTTAATTTTTAACTGACTGTTAACATTTTAAATGTTTTTCCTCACAGCAAACCCAGTGAAAAGTTACATGTAAGCTTTTAAAGAATGGAAAAAGCCTTACATTCTGTGCATAACAGACACAAACTCTATTTGTTTTCTTTTTATTCTGCAGCTAGCCAGAACACACTCATGTGAAATGAACAAAGGCAAGATATCAATTTCCACACACTTTATGCCGCACAAAGATGTAGATACCGGTATTTGATATTAAATCTTTTCACCTGTATATTTTGTAACTTGTTTTTCTTTAAGAAAAAACAAAAATGCGAAGAAGCCTTTTGCTCTGTCCTTAAATTAGACAAAACCTCTAGTTTTTGCTCTTTTTTGGTATTTGTTACTGAAAGGAGGCCTGCGTGGACTGTACAGGTACATGTTGCAGTAAGCAATACCGCAGGTCATGAGAGAATGCGTGGTGAGTAAACCTTATAACAAAGCTTTATGACTTTGTACTCTGACGCAGATATTGATTGCCAATTTAGCTAAACTATTTGACAATATTTACATGCACATAAGTTTTAAACATTCTTATAAAAGTGCAGTTTTCTTTTTACATGTACATGTAACTACCCATCCAATTTTTACAACACTTACGACTGGACTTGACACTGGTTTTACGTACATAAGATTGGACTTCAGGCTGTACTTGTGACTAGACTTATAACTACACATGTAGATACATGTATGTGATTAGACTTATGACGACTTGTTATTTGAATTGTGAGTAGACTTGTGATTTAACGTGTGATACTGCTAATTTTCACAGAGCTGCTTACCACAGAAATTTGCTAGGCAGCAAATGTACTTGCTTAAAAATGGCAACTTATGAGCCAAACTGTCATGCATCCCAATGTTTTGTATTAACTGGTCAAGTAAAATATTTGATATTGAGTATATTCTCTCTGCTCGCTTGCTCACGAAACTGGGCTCAGACAACCATTTTAAATTTGTGCTCCTACCATTCATGCATGTGTTTACATTGTAAATTACAACAAACACTGTCTGGACTCAGAAATCCCGGCTTACTGTGAATAGACATCGCATACATGTACGTACATGTACGACAGATGCATACCCATGGTGCATGGCCTTGATATACAGTACACAGAAATGGATGAACCTGTAGCGAAACTTTTCAAGTTAGTTTTTCTGGTATTTGATTTAAGTTTACATTAAATGCACACTTGACAACGCGTAAATTGATACTTCTCTGAATGTACATGTAAAATTATGATATATGTTTAATGTCCATGTAGATAGGCTACGTATTGTTTTCACCACCAGAGAATCTACTAGGAAGATAAGGATGTTTACATTGCAAATGGGGGTACATTCACAGACATATACATGTATCTGTTCTAAACTTTTTTAACTCTTGCAATTTACATGTAAATTTGTGTCATTTTAAACACACAAGAATGATTTTTGCTAAGTAACAGAAGTAAAGGTTCTTTTATCATTTTTCAAGTTTCTTTGACCTGTTATGAGAATAACCAGGTTGACACTAAAACTCAAAGGGGAAAAAAAACGACAGACAGCTCACTCTAGGTTTTCAAAACCAAAACAAGACATCTTTAGGTAGAACAGGATACACATACAGGTATAAGTACAGAATGACAGTTGGTCTGAACTTAGAAATATATTTTTCAGCGACTTTATTGTAAACACAAAGTTCCTACAGTCAAGACTTTATGCAAAGTGTGTCTTGTCAAGTTGCAAGTTTGGAGTGTGAAAAAACAACCACACATAAAGCACCAAGGCCCAATGCAACATGCATGCTCTTTGTACTTTCATTTTGCCGTGTTTAGTTCCCACGCAATGGAAAAGCATACACATTGTCAACTACATACCGGTACATGTACATTGTACATGTACATTGTACCGTAGTTTTACTGTTGAAGGAAAAGTACAGGCACAAATGGAAGAAGTGATGGCAGTGCATTTCACTTCAGATGCAAATAACAGCAAAACAGGTCACGGGGCATTAGGTTGAAATGAAGAGTGATAGGACTGTCAGTTTGTATTTCTATAATTGAACTAAATGGGCCCTACAAAATGCCTTGTGGTTTTCAATTTGACAGTTGTTGACAATTTTCATTTACAATAGTGTTTGTAACTATTTTTAGGAGTGATAATCTCTGGATAGAAATACATGTATCTTCAAAAGTCATTGGTTAACGCACTAAAAATTGAACAAGAAAAGGAAAGAGGTGCAGTGAACATCTGAGAAACCTGTATCTTTCCTGATTATTTGAAGTTGGAGTAATTATCACTGTTGTCTATGGCAGTTCATTTACTGTTTTGTAATGTTACTGTTTCCTTGCCTTAGACTCAAGCAAGCTAGATGGCATGTACTGTATCCTGGGCCAGACACCTTATGGGAAAAAAAACTGGATAGACCCTAACTTCGAGGAAATGATCACAACAAGCCCACTATTCCTTATATGGATATTCTTCAACCTAAAAAGGAAGAAATCAGGCTAAGGAGCATTTGAAGTAACAGGAAACGCCACCAATACATGATTTGGACCTTTCCATTTGCATAAGTGTCATGTAATTCTATACATACATGTACATGTACGCTTTCAAAACGGTAGAACCTGCATGAACATGCACACATATGAATAGTACCGTTGTCTCTTAGTTTGACTGGTACATGTAGTTCATGTAATTACTGTGGTATGTTGTTACCAGTTGATCTACAATACTTGGAATTCATAAATTGCTACCAACAAAAAATGGATTACTACTGGCACAAATGATACACTTGCACCTCCTGCAGAACTTCTGAGCCCTAAACCACCTCAATCTTCCAAAATCCTCCCGGTAGTTTTGGAGGATTTTGGAAGATTGAGAATGAATGACAATTTGGACATTGGAGCATTGGGGATGAATGGTGAATGAAGTACTAACAATCGGTCACACAGTGGTGCATATGGTCACACATGATACTGACATTTACATGTACAATATCCATGTACCTACCCAAGGACAGTATGTTCTATTGTTCACTGCTGCTGGTCATAAATTACACAATCCTCAACTGCAGTGTGTCAAAACAAAGGCACATGTCTGCTTTGTTTATTACAAAAGTAAAGTTGGTGCACATGTACCATTATCAATTTTTATCTGGCAGGCATCTTGGCAGGCATTATCAAATATTAATACACGGTAAAGTTGCATGTTGTTGAATAGAAAGACGAGGTACATGTACACTACATGCACACACACATGTATTTATGAATATGACATCAAGGCAACATCAAGGCCCTCATTTGTCAGGGAAAGCAAATATTTATCAAGTGACACTGTTTATTGAGAGCAGTCAAAAACGGATGTCAGCCACGAATGTTGTACAACATACTGTACGTGTACTTGTAAATGCAAATGCCCCTCCAACTGGGAAGAAACTGGTAAAGCCCAGACCTCCATGTATGTGACCAGCACTGGGTATGAGTAGATCATTTACAGGCATATTCAGCAATCATGGATAGTGTACTAATATGTGTTACTGATATGACCTTAGTCAAGCTTGTCCAAAAATATGTTAAAAGGTCAAGAGGTGTGGCATTCATCACCACTTGACAACACAAACAGAATCAAACTCCTCTGGCACTAGTAATCAGAAGACAGACCAAAGCAAAATTTGCAGATTGCTGAGTGGTACAGCATGACTGTGGATAACTTAACAGAAGTCATAACAGTAAATCAGGGACTTCACTTTTATAGAAGGTCCTTGGATCTTAATGACAAATGTGCATGTACATATAAGTTAGAATTCCTTATTAAAAAAATGAATTGCCTGACACTGTGAGCATGATCCCTGGTCAAATCTACAGATTTACAACTCCAAAAGATCCAGTGACAGCCAACAGGATCTTCCAGACCGCAACCAGGGCTATTTATTATTCAGCATGCAATGCACAACACAATATGTACATGTACACTGTACATACACATGAATGTACATACATGTATACTCTTACAAGTGTCTTGACCTTTGACCTGTGCATACACCGCAGGGGGCCAAAATGCTTGAACTTAGAATACTCCACATTCCATTGATCTAGTCATGCATTAGCATATTGCACACAGTGTGTATTCTATTCTCAATCATTAGACTTTTAGAGGCATCTTGTATGCTGCCTGTAAAATTTCATGCATATTCAGTATAAAGTTCTAACACTGACCAGAAAAAGCAAGTTAGTGATGGAGGATTAATAAGAATGCTTTTTATACACTTGCTTTTTTCGGCTTTCATTTTTCGAAGGTAATCCATCACTGTTTTTAAACAGTATACCCACTGTTTTGAACATAGCGCGCTTGCGGATTAGCACCGCGGACAAAAGTACTCCAGCTCCCCATCAATGAGCGACACAGCACCGCTGCTTGCTAATCCAGCCGCGCTTGAAAAGATGCCACTCGCATTCACTGGGAACAAAGGAAATCACGCAACACCTCACAATTCTGGTATCTCTTTACAAGGCGGCAGGCCTGGCTAAAATATTCAGGAGTCAATGATTGTTATCTGTCAGCTTAGAATAGCCACCAACCAGTCATTCGTGTGGGTGTAAATGTCCATTAAATGAAATGACAAATTTTGAAGAATTTTGAAAACTGAAAATCTTGAAAATTACCCATATGTGTGCACTGCATTTTTAAAAGCACCCGGCAGCATGTGGTTAACGTATGATAAAGTACATTGTATTGTAATGTAGCTCCACTTTTGGTCCCACTCAGGCATACCGTATTTGTGCTAATGTTATGGGAACTTTGGGCTCATTGGATAGATTACGGAGCTCTTTCAATCATGTGTTACTGAACTCATTACTTCTTTTGCTACTGAGGAAAACAAAGTCTAAAAGATTGCCTGAATTAAGTTGGGTTTACAGAATTTTTGTGGGGGGGGATGATCTGCATACCCGCTGGATGCTGATGGGAAGGTTTTCATGCACTTTTTAATGCAACTTAACGATTTTACACATATCCAAACCATGTTACTATATGTACACTTCCACGACTCTTATTCACAGAAATTCTGAAACATTAAATCACAATGGCAAATGGAAAGTCCTGTGCGTACATGTAAATTCCTAATAACTGCTCTTTCTGGTCATGTTAAGTTGCAATGTACAGTACATACATGTATATGACAGCTAAATAATACTCATGTACATGTACCAACCAACAAGTCAAACTTGCAGTGGAAAACGACTGAAAACTTTGCTGGTCAACTTGAACAGGACCGCCCTGGCCTCTGATCACGTTCATGTACACGTGTACACAAAGCACTGAACATGATAGGGCCCCCTTGTCCGCTGTCCCAAACTGACAACACCCCAAGTAGTGACACACATGTACCTACCTTACTAACTACTATTTCTGATTGGCATAGCTGACATACAATTGTTAATAATAAGAAGGCATTTCTTATTACATGTATTGATCATATTAATCTTAAGTTCATGAAGATGAAGGTTGAAGTTATTCTCTGCAGCCCAAAGAAAGGTTGATTTTCTCCCAATTTTTAACCTATAAATTAACCTATAGCTTCCAGGCTGTACACGTACATGTACTGATAATCATTGAAGTTTGGAACTGAATCTCTCGGGTTTTTTTCCAAAAAACCCAGCTCAATCTGTTGGTATCAATGAGCCATCAAAAGACAATTTCTGCACAAGCTCTGATAAGGCTAGGTTTACATTACCACTCATCCAAATGTTTATGCCTGTCCTGAGTCTTTATATCATATAGTATAAAGTGTTTGTTTTTTCATATGTAGTTGTAATTTCTCTCTGAATCTGGGGTCCTGCTGACTTGTTGAAATCTTCTGTACTCTTTGCAGAGCTAAAAAATTCCAAGCTCTGAAGGGACTGCTGCCTGTGAAAACTATTGAGAACAAGGTTTGAGGAATGCGAACTCACCTTGGACAACTGTAGGTAATCACTTGTTCACCTCAAGGATCCAACAGTAACACTGATCCACAATATCCAACCATTCCAAGACTGAGGTCATACAACAATGTTTCTTTTGCAAGGACAAATTGTACCACATGAACAAGGATTATTCACTGAAATTCACTGTAGAAATTACTTGATGATGAATATTGCATCTTATCATGGAGCATGATGAGTGTAGATGCTTTTATAGCCATTTCCATCCAACTGCAACTTTATGCGACAGGAACCTTGCACCGGTATGATGTGTTTTTCTTGGTTTCGCAGATCTTTCTTTGCTAAAGATCATAACAAGCACTCTAAGTCAAAAGAGTACATGTACATGTATACCTGTACATGTACATGCATCTCAGGACACAGAGCATCTGCTGTCTCACACTTCCGGTCTTGTTCTAGCCAATGTTAACATCCAAGAACACACCGCTGGGCCATCTGTGTGATGTACATGTACATGTGTACACAGCTGAACTGCCTGTTCATTAACTGATGAAGTGTGAAATCCAAATTCCTGTGTTCTCTGGTAAATTCTCCACACCCACCACAATGTACATGTACATGCCAACGCATAGTACTGAGGGAGGTAGCAGTTATTGTGAAAAGTTATCAACGTCACTGAACCATACCAACAGAACAAAATCCAACGCCCCAATCTCAGAATTTGTGTCTGTTGGGTCTCAATGAAAAGCAGGCTACACCTCCACGTACATGTACATGTACATATACTGTACAGCACACCTACCGTGTACCACATGTACATGCACATGTACAAGTATGTATGCGTACATGTACTATCAATAGCTTTCAAATTCAACCAACGCAATGCCCTGTGCACTGGACCAGGCAAATCCCAGTGCTGGACAATTTGTATGGAATTGGATATCGATACTGCAATGCAACTAGACATCAATAGTGATTCACCAGACTGCAGAATGTGCTTGGTACAGGATTATAAAAGCATGCTTCCATACAATGCGAACACCATAAACATGTAACCTCAATTAGTTCAAATATATATCACTTCCACAGGACTTTTCCATGCCTACAAACAATGTATCAAATTCAAAGATAAGTATCATAATGTTTGTCAACACTGTAACTAAACCTGCACTTATGCACAGCTAGTGAATTACTGATGCATATTAATATCTCCAAAAAGTACAAGTACAGGCCACCTACAGTACATGTAATTTATACAGGCCAATATAAAC
>NW_019091430.1:706096-729405 GCF_001949145.1 Acanthaster planci
GACTAGTGGAAGCTAAATGGTCAAATGATGGAGCAACAATTACCCTACTCTTTTTGTAACACCACATGTCAGCCTATATCCTTGTATGCAGTCTGCCCAGATCATTCTAAGTCTACCAGGTTTTTAAGGATTTTGTAGGATTGAAAAAGGGACAGATTGTACAAATGTACATCTGACACTCCTTAAGATTTAAAAAAAATTACTCCAGGATCCCTGCTGAGAAATGTGGGTGAGTTCAGGGGGATTCCCAATGCATTCAGTGCTTAGGTTACTTCACCTTTGTTTTCCCAGGGTATGGCAATATGCAAGTCATCAGCTGTTAAACCAGGTAAAATTATATCACAACTATCTTGCCTTATAGTGCAATGCCAAGTACCCAGGTACCAACAGCCTGCCTAATGAATTCCATTTTGTCAATTTTACTACTCAAAAAAGCCCCTGTAAATGTCAATATAATATTTCAGAAAAGAGGGCACCCTTTCCTTTGCTTAGTTGCCTATAAATTGTAAGAAAAAATAAGAGTAAAATATGTTACAAGAGTCCAGTTACCTACAATTCTTCAGTGTCTAGACAGCAGATTAATCAATGAGAAGAGCCAGTACAGAGTGCTACTCGGCAAGCAACTTGCATGAAGACAACATACCCTGTACTTGGAACTCACGACACCACGGTTACGGCAACCTGTAACTGCAACAAATCCTGTCTTCCAAGCTATCCTACAGGTATATGCTATCATGGACCCAACTGTAGCATGCACCAAGGAAGTCCAATCGCTGACTCTGTGACAGCCATTTGACTGCAAAAGAAAGGTCACATGACCACACATACCTGTAGGCAAACCCAAGTAAAAACATGCCCAGACCATGTACTGGGCATCATGCTTTGAACACGATAGATCAATGATGGGAAAGTTTTGCCACACAAGGGAACAACATGCGAGTGATTTATTGCTTATCAATAAAGAAGAAAAGAAACTTTTTAGTAACAACAACTTTTCATGAGAAAAACTATACAGCATTGGAATTAAAAATGGAACGAAAATAACTACAAATCCGTCGCCATGGTAGAGCAGGATGATTTTGATTATATACACTTACATGTGTGTAGGCCTTTTATGACTCCTTGAATCAGGAACTTTCGTTCGCTCAAAATTTGGATAACTCAATGTTTTAGCCATTTCCGTAACGTTTGAGTTGTCAAGACTTTATTTCTCACTTAGAAAATTTGAAGTAAAAAGTTGAAATTGCAATTTTAGTTGTTGAAAGCATGAGAATCGAGTCAGTACTAGTGCAGCACTGGATCCTGCAGTGGTTCGGGGACTGCAGTTAAAATATTCAACTCCCTTGATTTTGGTTATAATTATAATAATAATTACAGGTAACATTGTACTGGGTATAGGGTACCTGATTCCCACATTACATGTACATATACCTGCTACTGCTAACCACTTTTGATTTAAGGCAATTCAGAGCAATACCTATCTCTGCTAGAACATACAGGTATATGTACCTACATGTACATGTACATGTATGCATGTACTGGTGTATACAGAACTCCTGTCAACAATGCGGCGCAGTACAGGACACCATATCAGTGACCTTACCTCAAACCAAATAGAACCAGTTATGCTGTCACTTGACAAATGGGCCTTTGTATTGGCCACAGAATGTAGAGTAATTGTGTATGCTTCACTAATTTTTAATGCATATTTTAAAGTGAACTTTTAAGGGGAATCCAGGAAGTAACATGGGAAAAAAGAAAGGATATGGTGATGTTCTTCAAAGTGTGCTGGATAGATGTACATGTACAGTACACTGCGATTGAAAGTCAACACCAAAATGGGAAAATTTTTCAACTTTTTTCTCTCCCAGGGAATTCCTTTTCATTTCACAAATTGTGAAAAAGTGTGCCAAAAGTGGGAAAATATTTTCACGCTTTTTCCCACAAATGGAAAAACAATTTTCACAGATTTTCCCACAAGTGGGAAAAGATTTTCACAGATTTTCCCACAAGTGGGAAAAGATTTTCACAAATTTTCCCACAAGTGGGAAAAGATTTTCACAAATTTTCCCACAAGTGGGAAAAGATTTTCACAAATTTTCCCACAAGTGGGAAAAGATTTTCACAAATTTTCTCACAAGTGAGAAAAGATTTTTGCATTTTTTCACACAAGTGGGAAAAGATTTTCACAGTTTTTCTCTGGTAGTGGGGAAATAATTTTGCAAACTTTCTTCATTAAGTAGTATTTGTGCATGTACATGTAGACATCAGGAAGTTTTTGTTCTCTGTGGTTTCAAACATGCGCATCTCTGAATATGGAAAGTGGAGAAAAACCAGTCTGAGAGAAAAGTTCTTCAATTCTCAGGAATATTCAGATTACTTGAGGAAGAAAGCATTAAAATTTCAACGAAGTATGTTTCTCAGTTTTGAGCAAAATACAATGCGAAAGGAGAAATCAAAGTTGGCTATGGTGGTGTTTAAATTAACACCTTGGAAGTTGGATGGATGCTCAACATGTGCACCGCATATGTGCACATGTTCGTGTATCCACATGTTGTCATGTATGTGAAATATGTTTACATGTATTGGCAGATTATGTACCATGATTTCCGAATAAATGTCTTGTATCCGGTTATCTCGAAGCACAACCTGCATTTACACCTACTGCGACATCCTGACTGCTACTGCATGCCCATTCAGTCCAATCGCTGACTTTTTCCAAAACCATGTGACCAAAGAAAGTAACGTGTCATCAGAAACCAAAGTGAAAACAGACCCGAAATGTCACACCGAACACAATCGGCAAAAAGACGAGATTGCTACATGAAGATACACGTACAATTTAAGCAGTTGATTTTATTTGTTGACCGAAAGAAACCTTTCAGTAACAAAATACTACATGTAGTATTTCATTGTTGATTTTTTCATGTGCCAAACTAAACCACGAGAATAAATAAAAAGTGGGCAAATAACCCGACCCATGTCGCCACAGCAGAGCGAGTTAAGTTTGTTGTAATACATACATGTAGTGATGTACACTTCATGTCCTTCTTGACTTCATGACTTGGGGACTCCCGTTTAATCACTCAACATCCAGAAAATTTTTTAAACATTTATTCTCCGACATTGACAAGTGTTTATTTATGGTAATCCAAGAAAGCAACTGCGCCACGCAGGCGCAGCTCGCCGTGGTGAGCAGATCCCTGCGATCACGCTGCATGGACCGGACGGCTCGGCTGAGGAAATCGCTACTAGACTACAACAGCACACTCCACGTGCATGTGGTGAGTTGGCCTGACCGGCCGACCCAAAGCGCAGCGCAGCCTGCGTAATGGACTCTTCACTGCATAATAGTCGTGCGCGTGTGGCAAGTGTTGAGCATTTTCGCTGCACAATGCTTCTTGTTTCTGCATGATTTTTGGAACCTTTCGCACCGCTTTCGCAAAATTTTCACTCTGTTTTCGCACACGGTTTTTTTCTCAATGTTTTCGCAAATGTTTCAAGGCGTGTTCGCAAAAGATTCACGATGTTTTCGCACGATTTTCGCACTGTTTTCGCACGTCGTTCACCCCTTTTGCATCCAATTTGCTGCAAATTCGCAGGCGGGAAAAGTTGTGGTCAAAATGCGAAATGTGAAATGCGAATGTGAATTCCTTTTGCTTTTTTTCCCATTCCTTTTCGCAGCGTTAACTTTCAAATGCAACGTACTGTACATGCAAATACATGGACAATCTATGTGGTTTCCTACGTAGATACTGTAACGCAACAGAGGAACATTTGAGTACTCGCGGGCTAACGTAGAGGGCACACGAGGTGTTCCCCGGAAGCTTGCAGGAGAAGGGCCGTCCCGATACGCTGATTCGCTACTGGCGGTACTGCAAGCTATGATCGCCTATATAACGTCCACAAAGCAGGCATAAACACGCACAAAGACGGTCACAAGGGCAGTTTGCTGTTTAGAAGCACGAGCCTAGCTTGGAAGCTTAAGCACTGCTGGGAAGCACTGCTGGAAAGCATTTGCTGGAAAGCATCTGCTAAAAGAAGTGTGTGCTAACACATGCAGTAAGCACTTATCGTAATAGTGTGATATTCATGCATTATGCCTTGTGAGTCTGGGACCGCTGGTTTTCAACTCAGCGATACCGTGCCCCAGTACAGTAGCCGTTGCATTGATTCAACACAACATGATAGCATGTGTGTGTTGAAACGTCTGAAATCAGTCTGTGGGCCTTATGGCTGTGCATTCGTACATTTAACACTGCAAAGATTGCCCTCTGTTGAGATTTATAAGACAAGGCTCAAGCCTGATATAAACCATACATAATTATCAGGTTCCTGTAGACTCCATTCTAGTAGTTATCAACATTAGAAATCACTCGCCACAGTTGTTAGCAAACACATACCCCATGTACACCTAAAAACCAGTACCGCGACGGTATACCGGTACTTCTATCCCAACGGACGTGTCTCTAGCCGCTCAGGGACGATCCGGTCATGCCGTCCGTGTTGCACACCTGAAGAAGACAGTGCCCTCCCGGGTCCTGCTCCCACTGAAGGGGTCCGACGTAACAATACAAATGCTGTTTTCATGCCTTCTTATTGCTTGTGGCAGGACTTTGTGGTTAATTACTAATTATTCTATGCATGTACAGTATGTTGTAACCCTGACTGGGCCAACATGGCGTATAATAGACTAGACTTTGAGCCTGTTTGTTTCACATGGGTCTGGATTGCGATCAGTGATCCAAAAGCTGATCTGCACTCTCCATTAGTCAGGTTCTGGTATCACTGAAGTTGTGAACCAACCTCAGATTAGTGATTGCGATCTGGATCCGCATGAAACAAACAGGCCTTACTATATACTATACTGGTACATACCGGTATGTCTGCATATGTACATGCATGGTGCACCATATGGTACATGTACATGTACCAGCATGTGAAAGATGACATTAACTAAGTGACTGTTGGTGCAACCCATGTACAGGTGTACCTCTAAGTGAACAGGTGAACAAGGCATTGTTAGCTTTTCCTTTACACAAACTGCACAGGCAATTTATGTGTCATGTGAAAACACCACCACAATGCACCACAAACACAACACAATTTATCACTGGCCCAATTCAATAGAGTTAGCTATGCAAACAGGACATAAATACACCATTTCCACTACTTACATCAATGATTTCCAATAGTGCACTGACGTAGGGACCTCTTTTCTAACAAATGCCACACATGCCATTGACTATTGTGAATCACTTATACTGTGGCATAAAGTACAAAATGAAGAGATTTATTCAAAAAAGCAAACATTTTTTGAATTTCTCAGGCTCAATAAAAATACAGCTGAGAATATTAAAAGGTTGGCATAACAGGGTCCACTGATAGTCAGGATTTTCAATGAATGTGCATTAAACAAACAAGGGCAAATTAACATGGAACTCTGTGCATACCTGAAATTTGTGCAAAATACCCAAACGCAATGGATACCAGAGCCCTCTGAAGAACAAGAAACCAAATTTCAAAAAGTTCAAATATTTTCCAGATTCCACAGAATTTACTGAACATATAATACATACAATCTTCTTGACTGAATCAGGTGTTTGATCAAGTGGCACTGACTGCCAATATCAGGAAAAACTCAACTGTATGCTTGTTAATGGAAATATTGCTATATTTTGATACACATGTATATAGTTTTAATTTCTGGTACATATTGCCCACTGACATCAATATGGATAACACTCTCGAGTATCATCTAGAAACACCCATGTCACTATTCAATGTATCATTTCTCTAGGTCTACTTCTACCATACATTCAGGCTTTAGATACTCGTACACTGTACATGTATATCGGATCCTAGAGCAGATAGCTGTGTGGACATGTATTCACGTAAATGGGGAATGCTTTATTCACGACAGAGGGATTGAAAACTTTAACATCAAACCTGCTCATGCAGAAAACAAATGTGTTTCAACAAGTGTCATGTGTGTTTATATACATAAACATGTGTATGTTATCAACTGAGAAATGTGACCAAAACAGAAAACTTAACTCAGCCTACATATCCATCCTCCATATTACTCCAACGTTTGCCTTTGGGTAACCAAATTCTAAGGAGTGTCAACTTGCATCAAGTCCACTGAGAATCAAAACATTCAAATTAGTCTATGGCTCCACTTGAAATCTTGGATGCACCTACAGAGGGCATACATGTAAATCTAGAGAGAAAAAATGTGGGCTGAGTGGCAGTGTTGTAGGACTTGACTAAGTCTCAAGTCCATCTCAAATTGTTGCAATCTGGTGATTTGCTTGAAGCTGACCCAATTCTTTCTCAGTAGCAAAGGACTCAGACTTCTGTGTGATGACTCAGACAACATGCTTATGACTTGTAATTAACTCATAAGTTGTTCCATTGTTTGCATCATGTCTTAGCTACATGTATTTTTCTACATATTGAAAATGATACAAAAGTAACTTACAAAAAAAGGACTGCAACATGTAGGTCTGCAGATCCAAAGCATCTCAAACGTTTTGAACAGTCATTTCTGTCTTTTTTCGCTAGACTCTGGCAGAAAATCTTCTCTATTGGGAAGAGGTTCAATTGTCTGGTTATAAAATTGTTCCCACTACCTATTTTAAGGTATTTGTACTGCTGGTATGTATAAACTCAAATGTATGGTAGGTTTACCCTACATGTACCTGTGGTTGTGGCTGGGGTTGTTACCCTTATTGTGGTTGCAAATAAAAATCAGAAGACTGCAAATCCATTATCTTGGGACTTGCCCTGTCCAGAAACTCATCAAAAAAGTAGATCATATGTATATCCATAGGCTGGTTGTTTGGATGTTCCTTCCCATTTCAGGTCCCTTTGAGTTTGAGCTGCAGTCAGTGGAACAGTGTGACTTGGATCTATAGCAATTTTCTAGTATGATGCACTTGTCAGACCTGCTTGCAGTTTTTTTCTTCACACTAGCTTTGGAGCAAGTTTCAATGGTCTTTAGTTGTTAAGACTGTTCTGTCTTGGGATTATCTGCACTCTTTCAAAGGCTCCTTCAGAATCAATTGATTTCTTAGCATGGACTTATGATGCTGCTGTTTTGTATACACAAGAGGACAAACAGTGTGGCTGTAGATGTTCTAAATTCAGTTTGGTTCTGTACGTAAGTTCTGCATTTCCCTGCAATCTTTGGTCCTCACGGTTTCTCTTTTTCTCTGATTTATATTGTGTCTTTTAGTGTGAGTGTGAGAGAAATTGTAATTTGGCTTGTGGTTTTTTTTCTTTTGAGAGAGTCATTCCCTTCAGAGAAGGGCATCACGTCTGCATACACCAGTACATGGGCAACATTGTCTCTAGAATAGCACCGGTACATGTACAAGTATGTTGTATGTGAGTTTCTTTAGGGTCAGATCACAGCACAGTTAATTTGGCTATTATACATGTACATGTTGTCATGTACATGTACATGTAGTTCACATGAAGCCCTTTGACACAACTTTCTTGGCCATCCATTTTTGCTGTGCTTTAACAATAACATGGCGCATGTTTAAACAAGTTTCGGTGAATTCCATATATATGCAGTGCCACATGATGTCTATATAGAGGTTATTCACTGACGTCACATTGTCATGTGACTTTCGACTCACCTGCCATATTGGCTGTCAAGCCAACTTGTGAGACATACATCCACTGCATAGTAACACACAATTTGATTGATGTTCGAGAAGAAAATGACGATTCCCATGAAAGAATGATCTTTTCCATCTCTGCTATTTAACTTGGTGTTCACAGGACACGATATATTCAGACACTGGAGGTACATGCACTGAGCTCCATTGATCTATGTTACCGAAATCAATGTTTTGTAAGGTCATGTGTGAAAGTCACTGTCCAGATTAACGGTACCCAGATATCTTCAACTACCTCATCAATTCGACATCAGCGTACACACATCAATTGCTGAAAAACTACACAAGTTTGGAAGCCCACAAATACTTTGTAGCCGGATTTGTAAAGGAACAGGAGGTTTGCAAAAAAGTTAATAACACTTACATGTACATGGATATTGTTATGAGCAAAGTAAATTGAGTGAACATTGCAGCATCCCGTGTGCAAGTTTTGAGTCAGTTTTGGCATTGAATAGCAGCGAACTGTTTTGCTCGTTGTTGCCAATCGGCAGGAATCTGATAGAATGCAGACCTTTTGAACTACATGTCCCTTCACGATTATGGCACCATGTGGCACAGCAAACTTTTACCATTTTACAGCGAACAAACCGTGCTCATACGTGTATTTGCACACGTTACCATGGTTACCGTGAATGTGCTTGATGGCCAATATGGCGGCGTAAGCAAAAGCACAGACGTCTTGTGTGACGTCTTGTAGATTTCCCATATACCTGTTCCCTCCATAGAAGTTGAATATGAGAAGGGGGGCACAGGCCACAGTCCAGCATCCTAGCAAATACTGCTTTGTGACATAGAAATTTCAAAAAGCAATGTCACTGTAAGAAATGCCAAACAAATTTTCAACAAATGACCATTACAGGTCACCATGTGAAAGATCCAACTTTGTAAAGGATTACAGTTGTGGTACATGTTGTCATTTAATAAAATCTGTATTTTCTGCCCAAAACAAAACTACATGTATGCCTGGGTCAAGTGACACAGGAATGCCACTTGCAAGAGGTTAAGTTGTCAACACTAGGATTTAAGGACCCACAACAAAATAACAGCTGCAAGCATTTTTGTGCAACTTCCTCCTCATCTATGTGTGTTATCTGTTTGACATCTCTCTGGATTCAATCCTACTGCCAAAAGTGCCGCTTAAACTTTCTATCTTTCCAAACAAAGGTGCCATTGCTGTGATGTCAATGCAGGATATCTTTCTATCTTTCCAAACAAAGGTGCTACTGCTGTGATGTCAATTCAATGCAGGATATCTTTCTATCTTTCCAGACAAAGGTGCCATTGCTGTGATGTCAATGCAGGATATCTTTCTATCTTTCCAAACAAAGGTGCCATTGCTGTGATGTCAATGCAGGATATCTTTCTATCTTTCCAAACAAAGGTGCCATTGCTGTGATGTCAATGTAGGATAACTTTCTATCTTTCCAAACAAAGGTGCCATTGCTGTGATGTCAATGCAGGATAACTTTCTATCTTTCCAAACAAAGGTGCCATTGCTGTGATGTCAATGTAGGATAACTTTCTATCTTTCAAAACAAAGGTGCCATTGCTGTGATGTCAATGCAGGATAGTGTTTATTTTCAGGTTTTTGTTTAAAGGGTTCATGTTACAGTACTTTTCCTTGGAAACTTACACACCAGGATTTTTTTTTGGATAACTTCACACTTTTGATCATTTGGAATTTGCCTCAACACAAGTGTAAAGAACTACCAAAAGTGTCTGTATAACGGTACAATAAAAATTGAAACCTAAGTTTATACTGTGACACAATGGAGCACACACAAAATAACTGCAATGTATTGGCCCTTTTGTTCAAATTATTCTTCTAAAAAATTTCTTCACTTCCAACTACCACCATCTACACAAATCCCCCCAAAATGCACTAAAAATGTCACACATTCTGGTAAATTGTAGTGCTGAAAAAGCTGTAACACTGAGGCACAGTCTTAAGAGAAAAACTTCCCAGAAAAATATTTAAGCATCAAAATATACTAGTTTTTCATGTAGGGTGCAGCAAAAAATGTTCCCGTTAGAAGTTTTTTTTTGACGTACCTGTATTATTGTGACTCTGACTTTGTGATTTCCATGAGCAAAATGCTGTTTGACAAGTTATGCAGAAATCCTACAGTGTCAAGAAATGGTACGGCCATTAGAAGCAGCAGAAAAGCAGGGAGCCCTATTACTTTCCTCCAATTCAGCAGTGTTGTAATCAAGTTCTTTAACAGAACTGTATAAGTCCCATATCCAAGTTATTGATCATGTGACTACTGAAAGTTTGCAATGTACATGTAGGTCTGCATTGTTGGCCTTATCCAAGCACATGAAGACGCTAAAAACTTGTCTTATGAAAACAAACATACTTACTTTTGAAAAGTCAGGATTTTCTGGGCATAAACTATAAAACTGTATATACCTACCGGTAGCTGGTCATTAACATCAAATCTTTTTCCCAAGCCTTCCAACGTTAAACACCAAGTCCAAAATATTATTACATGTACATGTACATTTATGCGAGTCATCCCTTACACTAAAACTGGTGAAACATCTTTCAGAGCAAAATTGTGAACATCACAAAATCTGAACCATGCTCCATCTGCAAGTTCAAAACCACTGCTTTACAGTAATAAAAAGTACTGGATCTATTCAAAACCACAACCAACACCAGCACTGCAGGGTTGCAGATTTGAAGCAGTAACTTTGAGACACACACATGCACAAACATCATTTTAAGGAGAGAGAAGACAAAGGGTACAGTGCAGTCCAACTACGTATCCATGTCATCTAATCTATTCCCTTATTATTGCACTCTGACTTCCACTTAGCAAAATACCTGCACATAAATGAGTTTTCATGCAAACCACTGAGTTGTATGCTCACCACAAATCCAATTTTTTCTTTACAGCAAACCATGCACAAGGATTATAATTATTCATGCAAATGGCCTGTACATGTATTTGGAGAACAATTACCTGTAAGGTATGTGTTCTGAATTTCAAGAGAAAGCAAGAAGTTTGAATAGGCAGTGTCTGCATGTACATTTACATGAACGTGTGTACTGGGTACATGTACTGTACATGTAGGCCTACATGTAGGCCTACATGTACATTTACATGTACGTGTGTACTGGGTACATGTACTCTACATGTACATGCACACTTCTTTTTGACCCCTTCAATGCAAGTGCAGTTCAACCCTACTGGCTAAGGCATTACTCAACACTGACCATTCCTTAACAAAATTACTTCACGGTTCAGAGATTTCACTGTAGGCACAACTAGATGTCCAAGGACTTCCATTCTAAATTTTGGGTTGATTCTCCTCTCCTTTCAAATAGGTCTGAATGCCAACAGCGCTTCCTTGCCATAAACAAGAACACACCCCACTTGCCACTACTCTGCTAGCACTGTTCATGCACGGCGGTTGACCACTTCAACTAGAAGTCACTATGGAGTACGATGACATACTGCATCAAATTGGGCCATATGGCAAATACCAGAAACTCCTGGTTCTTGCCATGTTTGTGATCAAGATCCCACTTTCATGTCACTTTATAGCTCAAGTGTTCCTGGCTGCAAAAACAGACCACTGGTGTGCACTTCCAGAAAGCCAAGCAATCAACTGCACTCAACTCCGGCTGACTTCACTAACTGACTGTCTAGAAGAGCAGAAGAGCTATAGCATTCCTTACGAGATTGACCATGATGGGGAACAAGTTTACTCTTCATGCCAACGGTATATCTTGGGTGATGAAGGCGATGATAGTGGCCAGATTTTAAATTCAACTGATATCATCTCCTGTGATGCTGGTTGGGTCTTTGATCATTCACGCTACAAGTCAACCATCAATGAAAATTTCAATCTGGTTTGTGACAGAGAGGATCTGCCTGGAATTGCCCAGTCGATTTGGTTTGCAGGATTGCTGGCTGGTTCCTTGGGCTGGGGTTCTGTGGGTGACTGGATTGGTAGAAGGAAGACCTTCATCTTGACACTCATTCTTGTCACAGTGTCGTCAACTGTAACATCCTTTGTACCAAATTTTACCTCCTTTGTGGCCATGCGCTTCATTACTGCAGCCTGTTCATATGGCACCGTTCTCATGACGTATGTCTTGGTTTCCGAGATAGTTGGTCCCAAGAAGCGAGTAGTTGCCAACACCATACTGTTCTTTTCATTCTCGACAGGTTATGTTTTGTTGACTCTTCTGGCATTTCTCCTGAGAGAATGGCGCCACCTACATTTGGCTATATCACTTCCGTTCATCCTTTGCCTACTTCTAGTCTTTGTTATACCAGAGTCTCCTCGCTGGCTTATTATAAAAGGCAGATTCAAGGCAGCCACCAAAACCATTGAAAATATAGCCAAAGTGAATGGTACCCAGGTTCCTGAAGACTTAATTGACAAACTGAGTGACACCAAACAAGACAACAAGCAGCATTCGAACTTCCCCGTCACTCAGCTTGATCTTGTCCGCACTCCCAACATCCGCAAAAAAACTCTCATCCTTTTTGTTGACTGGTTTGTTGCAAATATGGTGTACTATGGTTTGTCCTTGAGTACCTCTGCCTTGGGTGTAGATGACTACCTTGCTGCCTTTGTGTCTGGGGCTATAGAAGTACCCAGTTACCTCTTTTGTTGGTATGTTATGAATCGCTATGGTAGACGTCTATCTCTGGTTGGCTTCTACATCTTTAGTGGACTGTTCTGCCTCATCACAATCTTCATTCCTTTTGGAGCAACTAGGGCTGCAGTGGCCATGGCGGGTAAATTTGCCATCAGCGCAGCATTTGGTCACATCTACATCTACTCTCTTGAAATCTTCCCCACCATCATCAGAAGTATGGGCATGGGTGCATCCTCTATGGTAGCTCGTGTAAGTGGCATTCTCTGTCCTTTCATCCTACTCCTGGGTAAGTACTGGCAACCGCTACCTCTCTGTGTCTTTGGAGGCGGCTCCATCGTTGCAGGAATCCTGTCTTTGATGCTACCAGAGACCATTGGCTGCCCATTGCCTGACACCATTCAGGACGGAGAAAACTTTGGGAGTAAGTCATCACAAAAACTAGTTAAGAATTCTTAAGTTTCATAACTTGTTCCCCTGTGTCATCAATAATTTTTGCATATCTTATGAACCTGAAAGAAAACTAACTTTGATCAATTCAAGTAAATGTTTCGGACCTACATTATACAGTCGACTCTCGTTAATATGAGGGCCTCGGGACTTTCTAAATTAGCTCATATTATCCGGACCTCGTCTTACGCGAAAGCTGCTGTCCCGCTTGTCGCATGTGTAACCGATCGACCGTATCGTTAAGCGTACATCATGTACAACTTCCTGTACATACATGTTGGCCTACATGTACTTTGTATGCACGCACGTGTGGTTTGGAATTTAATTTCAAGACAGTTAATGTTTATGAAAGTGAGAGGTAACTGTACTTTTTATGAATAAAGACTTGAAATAAAGAACAATAACATAATACAAGAATGGAGAAACCGGTCAAGTCGAGTTGGAGGATGCACGGTTGGAGCGATGCCGTTTTATGTCCCCAGCATGCCGCAACGAGATTGTCATACAACGCACGCACGTAAGTGCATTAACATTGTAGGTGGTAACCAACATCAGTGCTGTGCTTGTTGCACAAAGAGGGCGGGAACCAGTTATTGGTGGTGTGGATCGGCCAGTAGAGGGCTTCACTTGATGAGTGAACACCGCAGCGCTTTACTGCTGCTGTACACAATTAATTACGGAAGCGCCTTTAGGAATCCAATGGATTGACTGATTGACAAGTTGCCTTCAAAAATGCTTGTGCTACTTAGACGGATAACAATACATTTGCATGCAGCTGGGGCCCCCAAAATGCTCGTCTTAAATGGAATCTCGTAACACGCGAGTTCGTATTATGGATTTTTTTTCCTCCTTGGAATGTGCATAATTCGGCAAATATACTCGTCTCAACCGGAGTCTCGTCTTACCCAAGCTCGTATTACGAGAGTCGACTGTACTACCACTGATTGAATTTCCACACCATGTACAAGGACATGCGTCACACACTTCATGATGTGTCCTTGTCTGCAACCGGTAGTTGCTAACAGCTGAAATCAATTTCTTAGTTCTGCAAAGAAAATCTCAAAGCATGCAAGAAACTAGGCAGGACATAAGCCTTTATAATTGCATGGAAAAGTTGGGTTGTCTGGACTAAAATGAATATTTTTAGCTTGCCCTAGTTACACATACATGAACAATGAGTTTGATCTTCAATTCTTTAAATATTCCCTGTTTTGTTTACTACAGAGGGTGAGCGCTTCCAACAGTGTTATAAGAGAAACCCTGGAAGGAAGAACCAAGATCCTTCCCAACCACCACCAGACTATTTGCCTCTACCAACACTCCAAAATACCCAGCAAGACCCTATACATGTGGATGCCTAAAGTCGTCTCACTAGTTTGACATAGTAGTGGTAATCAGCTCTGAGCAGATGGAATGACCTGTTCCCACTTGCAAGCAATGACAAATTGGGAGCTATTAAAAGTTGTAAAATACTTTTTATTAAAAACAAAATTACTGCATATTACAGGGGTGAGAGAGGCCACTTCAAATTAAAGCTGAAAGCAGCTAGCAAAAAGCTGAAATGTAAGAAGTCCCCATGTGTTCGTACGGACCAGGTGTACAAAAAAGCTGAAATTCAAGGTCAGATATTTTGGATATGGTCAATGTTTCAGCAATCTACACATATTGAAAAAAAACAGCAGTGTTGTATTCTCCTTACAAAATGATTCTTTCTACCCCGTTGAGTGGTCAATCCATATGGCAATTTCTATTGTAATTTACATGTATAACAGTTTGAAATTGAGCTGAGAGTGTACTCAACCATGCAATTTTAATGCTGTCTTTTAATGCAGACTTGTTATAATTGCTGTAATAGAGTTGCAGCTGTAAGTAACCACTATCATCAGTTGGCAAAAGACTTTGGTTACAATCCTGAGCAACTGGCCAGAAAACAACAGAATTAAGCACTGCACTATAAAAGTGGCATAAACACATTTATAACTGAAACTTTGGCAACTATTTACAATCTGCCTGGACCCTACTTAGCCCCCCCCCCCAAGTTTGGAGAGTCTCTTGATATACTTGTAGAGCTTATGTTCCTCATGAATGTTAAATGAGTTAAACAAAAAATGGAATACATGTACCACTTCGTATTTATTTCCATTCAAGCAACTCCATTTACATGTACATGGAGTACTTTGGTGGCAAGAGTTATGCAATGAGTGGAATAACTTCAAGCTGCATCAGACCTTGTGAATTTCCTGTTTATTCGTGTGACAGTTTTTGATAGGCAATAACATCCATCAATAAGTTGGAGTTATTTTTGTTCAGGTATTTGGGCTTTAGCACATCTCTGTGAAATATATGTTAGTGAAAGAGGTTCAATGATATAAAGACAGGAAAGCCATGGTTTAACAGTTGAGTTTCTTTTGAAAATATAAGTCAACTGATTTTAAATGATATGTCACAGAATACATGTAATATCTAAAACTAAACATTCAGTTATCATACACTTATGTTACTATCTGGGACTCAATTTGTGTGTTGTACATGTCAATGTCAGTTTTCATTTTGGGATGACCCAAATTGCTAGTGAAATGTTCACATTCAGGCAAGAGGAACAAACAGTGTACGTATTAGATTTACATTAAAAGTTTACATCACTAAATACTTGAAGGTTGTGATTGTGCATACACGTTTGGATTTTCAGGTTTGGGGTTTTTTTAACCAAAGCAATTCTACTACTCTTTAGGACTCTGTATGTGTGTAAAATAGTAAGTTTTGGTTTTGGGATTACTGTAGTTATTGACTAGTGAAATGTTCACTTTAACGTAATGGGCAGTACAGTGTATGTACAATATATGTATTTATATTTACATGTACATGTACCTCATTAAAATCTTAACTGATGGGATACTCTGATAAAACGAAAGAATTAAAACAAAAAAAATCGAATACAATACTAATATTAACTCGTCTCTTTCGCACAATGATAAATACATGTATATGTACATGTACGCTGTACAGTGCATGTATCAACAAGAAGTATGTACATGTACTACCGATGGTACCGTACCTATACTTTTCCTTTCCACTGGACCTTGATTACACTGTACAGATGAAACCAAGTCCTTCCTCAGCAAAAGTCTTTATTTTTGCCTGAAACTTCCTGAAGACCAAATGATGTACCTATATAATAACTATACCTAAATTGTAAATGGAGATTTGTAGTGTGAGTTGGCTCTTTTCCCACCTGATTTGACCACATTTTCCACTTTTCAGTTCTTCTTTACAAAGAATGCACTGCAGGCTTTTGGATTTTTTAGGCGTGAATTGGTAACTTAAGGATCGGTCTTGCCAAATTCATTGTATCCAAGTCAGAGCCTCTTCGGACAATTATGCACTTGTGTTGCACTAAAATTTTGATGAGTTCATGTACAAAAATTGTTGGAAATCTCGTAAAACCATACAATAATGCTTGACACAAGACATGCAAGAACTAAATGTCCCCTGCACCAGTTGTCACAAAGTCCTCAATCAGCTAAAGCAAAACTTTACTATTAAACCTTATTTCTAGCCACAAATTTACAGTGAGATGTACACTACCGTGAGTTATTTTTTAGATTGTTAGTCACTACTTGCGCTGATGCAAAAATGGCTGTAACCAGTCCCACTGACACATTTATGAATATTGATATTGCATTTACAGCCAATCACAACACAATGACCCGCTGGTTAACAGGATTCTGTTAACACTTCGAGCCATGCCGAAAAATGCCCACACAGATTGTTATGTATACGCACATACATACATGTATATGTACTGGTATTTCTGTTTATTGTTAAAGAGAGACATTTTGGGAATGTAAAGACACACAACCAGACTTTCATTATCATTGGAATATCAGAACAATCAATAAAATTATCGAAACTTAAGTCTCCGGTGATGGTGGTTTCCGTCTCATGGCAGCCATGTTGAACGTGCAAAAGTGTCACGGACACGCATGCGTGGTACCCACAATCCTTTGCAAATGCAACTCCGAGCATTCCTTATAGCCCGCAAGCGGCGAGTAATTTGTTTTGTCCTTGCAGCACGTGAAGTGCTGGCGGTGGCCATCATTGACCATTTTGATCTCTGTATATATGTACTTACTTCTTGTTTATAATAGCTTCACGGTCTCACTGCATGGTCTGCGCTCCAGCTCGAGATGACAACATTGACCAGGGGAGTGGCAGACCTGGAAAGGGTATGGCTATTGACACATGTCCCAACAATCCAGGACATGTCCAGGATTGTCAGAGTTTATACGTGCCTATTACGGTATGTGTTTGGGGGAGGGCCTGCTAACTCTACTGTGTATCCTTGGATATCGTTGACAGGACAATTGAATTTAAAGACTATTATAGATCTCAACTTTGTTATCCACTTGTAACCATGGCAACAAGCTGAAGTATTAGGGACACTGAGCTGAAAGTGCATAAAATATTTGTGAATTATCTACCGGTATGCTGTGCAAAGACAAAATTGTAATGATAGTATTTCTTCACTTCACCAAACAGCGTGTAGCAAGCCCTAAAAAATGCAGCACACGTACATGTACATTCGCTCGATATACTGTACATGACACAATATCAATGGTGAGCAACAACACATCATTAAAGAATTTGAGTCTCTCACTTCCATTCTCTTTGGCTTTTGATAAATCATTGCTGTAAATATATTTTTCAAGCCAATAACAGAATGACAAAATAAGAAAAATCCCACAGGATTATAAGATATTTCTGTACTAGAATGGGCCTTTCAAATTAATAAACATCAATTTTGGACAGTTTTGGGCTGAAATGCCATGGTGCGTTGTATACGATGAACTCCTACAAGACAGTTTTGATTGTAAACACACGATACAAAAATGATATTAGTCTTCGTTTTTCTTTAACTTCTCAATTTGTCCAAAATATGCATGTGCCTTCTTCTATTCAACTGCCAGCTGCCATGAACAAGACAACAAAGCACACACAAAACAACACGGCACATGCGCATGTAACACAACTGCATGTATAAAGTAATTCAGACAATCCTAGCCAAATCTCGTTGCAATGGTCACCCACCCCAATCCCCCTCCTAATGATGGGTTTCATTGCGCAGTTTACTCTCCAGCTTGACATACATGTAACAACATTATCAGTGGAGTGGGGGGACCTACATTGTACATGTACAAAGAGTATGACTACAGACCCGTGTCAATTTTGTTTATAATCCACTATTTTTTCCAGGATTGTAGACTGTAAACACTCAAGGTATAGTACTGGCATCTTTTTTTCATGTATCAAGTATTGAAACACTGGGTGTCTAGTATCTTGGACTCCTACATGTACACACACTCATCTACCGGTCAAGCTGTGTCCAAACTAGACTTTTTTCCAAGGGTCTACACTTGGACTTTCAACAAGGGGAAATTTTACCAAGACCACAGGGGAAGTAACCAAAGTAATGTTTGATGCACACGCATAGTTTTCCTGTCTGAAGTATGCCACTGTGCTCGAATCCAGCTCTATGCTCTACTGAGCCACTTTCCATGCTTTTACCAACTCAAGCTGTCCACACTGGACTTTTTCTTGGGAAAAAGTAACTCTGGAAATTTTCCTGCGCAGAAATTGTCCGGCAAAAATGACCTTGCGACTCAGTAAAGTAACCTACATGTAGAGAGAACCTTCCTTGGATGTACGCACTCAACTTAAAATAGGCAAAGTACTCATTGTCTCGGTAAGTTTCACCAAAACGAGTCCAGTTTGGACAAGGTTTATGAAGTCATGTCATGAAGAAAAGTCCAATGTAATGGAGAAAAATGTACTCTTAAAATTTTTTTGTGATTTGTGAAATAATTTTACATGATGACGATTCCTGTGAAGAAATGTGTTATAGAAAATCCGCGACGTCATAAAATGTAATGTCACAATATTTTACAATAGAAATTGTTCTGTTACTTATGAAAAAAAATTCAAGCCACTGACATAAAACTGTATCTTTGGTGTCATTTTAGGGCCACCATTCACATACATGTAGCTTTCCCAAAAATCCCTAGCCACGTAATCAAAGACCTCTGGTGATAATATCTTGCATGTACATGTACATGTACATTGCAATGCATACTGTGAAACCCTACAGCACACAAATGTAACACTACCAGACTGTAGGCATGGTACCCAATGCACCTTTATAAACTAGTATTTACTAGCTTTTTAACCTTTGAAACATTTGATAGCTGGCCAACTGGTCCCCCTGAACACACATGGGTATTGGTGGTCTTGTTGCTATAGCAACTGTATAAAACACGTACATGTACAAGGCTTGCAATCTGGGTTAATCTATTGATCTTTTTTGGCATATCCCAACCATACACTCGTAAATCATCAGCACAAACACTATTCTGTGATCAAAACAACCAAAGAAAAATAACTGTTTAAGACTTGTACTGCTGCCTCTCCTTCTAAAACAGGTTATCTTTGATGTATAGTACACTGTATGAATCCAACCCCTTACAGTAATCACACTGAACTTTGTTTTAAAGTGCAAAAACCCATGGGCTGAGGGTTATTTTAAGTAATGCATCCCTATTTATCATAAAACACCTTAAAGAGATGAATTGTGACAGCCAGGCAAAGTTATTTTCCATTCATTTTCTGAAGCAAAATCTGGTATTCAAGCACGGTCATTATGTCAATTTTTGGCAAATTGTATTTCAAAATTATTTTTCTGTGTATTCAAACTGAATGGGTAGCTTTAACTCTGACCTACCGGTACATGTACATGTACCAGTACGTTGATATTGGTACAGAAACAAGGAATCAGTTGACTATTTGCTATGATATGTACTGGGGGCCTACACCCAATTGCCCAAACTATTGAGTGCATTTTAATGAGCATATTCATATATTTATTTGTTGTAGCCAATCAAAGCCAAAATGAAAGCTTCTACTGGACCCTTCTGGTACGTTATTACATACATGTATGCTTTATTCATTCTTACAGTGCACAAGACAGTGAACTTACATGTAGCTGCATTATTTTCTCACAAGCTTGCAATCCTCTGTCCACGTTCAAAAAAGAGTCTACGTTTTCTTTATGGAATTATTACTCTCTTTTTAATGTAGAGAAGTCAACTTGCATCAAGAGAGTGACTTTCAATTGTTTTTAATATCAAGCTACCTCAAGTGTTTTATTGAGCACTGCAATTTTGGGTGCCTACATGTACTTCATGCTAGTAGCATGACATATGTATCGGTTGTGTGTTTATTGGATGACATCCGCCATGCTCCCATGGTGTTCTCCCAAGTCATGTTGAAGCAGCTTTTCATGTTGACGCAACACCCATCAAACTGTTTTGCTGATCTCACCAGCATGTACATGTAGCAGTCCTTCTGTCAGTCACTGAAGCAGACGTACATGCACTTTAACAACAGAAACAAAAGTTTCTAAACTGATGTGTGATGTCATCAACACTGTGTATTGTAACAGGGGCTCTGTGTAACACCTGTTCATTAAGCCCACGTGGTTTGAGACAAATTGACTTTTTTTTCACAAAACAAAGCTCGTTTGTAGCACAGTATTCATACAGAGAAGCATCCCCTCTAGAACTGGATAGTTTCCTTGTGAGGTACACATGTGCACAATAAGCCAGCACTGTGGTTATCTTCTCTTATTTTGACCAAATATTTCTATTTAATCGCTGCTTTCGAATTAAGTTACATGTAGCTTACCAGAGTATGAGTCGTTGACAAGGTGTACATGTACTTCATTTGGTTCTGATCATGTAATTTCTTGCACATGGACCAAAATTTCAAATGTTGGGTAGATGTACCTTCTAACAGTTCCACAAGACAGTTTATTCTTCCTGCTTGGAGACTGTTGTAGTCACAACATCAGTAACTTTCGTTTCGCTTCAAACCAATAATAAATTCCCTTACAGGCTCTTTAAACAACCTTTTTTTGCTAAATTCATGTTTCAGAGCATATAATTTATAACTTTTACAGCAGCAATGAAGGCTACCTTTACACGTATCTTAGTAAAAACCTGTTATTCAGTCACATACAGGCACATGTACAAATACAGTAGGTCTTACACACCTATACAATCAATTTAGCTTCAAGGATGAATTCGCACATGGCTTTGGACATAACAATTAACAGCTTGTCTGATGACAAATAGTAGAGCTCTTGACCTAACGTGCATTGTGTTTAGAGCGGAACTTTTGAAAAATCTGACAATCTGTCTCTGATGGGGAGATGGACAGCACTTATCCCTGGAAAAGAAACACGACAGCTAAGGCCAGCCAATTAAAGTATCATGAGTGTATGCCATACTAATCAAGTTGGTTTCCACTTCTTGCTTGCTGGAGACTCTGACCATGCTCTGACAGAGTTTAGCACGAAGGCATGCACGCACGATGTGGATACACTGTGAAAAATTTATAACAACCGCATGTTAAAAACAAAAAATGAACACCTCTGGATCGGTTGCACTGCAGCTTCTAGTGGAGCAAGTTTCTTTATCATGGCAAAATGACGAGTGACCAAGCTCTGCCGCGCACAATTCTATGAAATACATGTAATTATAAGAACTTGTTGTTGTAAGTAATGCTGATGCTGCCAACATCAGGAAACAGATCAAATGCTGTCAAATGATCAAACGAACTTCCAAAAATCCAACGGGATTTTCCATTCTAGTAAGAAAACACTCACCTCTGTTTACCTACATTTGCATATCAGCGCACATGCCCGTCAAACCTCGCTGAAAAATGTCGCCTTAGCCACACCCTGCGCGCCCACTGCATGTCCCCCCATAAAAGGCTGCGTAGCACTAAGACTCATCTTAATTTTTTTTTTTTGAGGTCTTTTGATTTTATTTATTTGGAATAGGGAGGGATGGTAAACAGAGGTGAGTGTTTTCTTACTAGAATGGAAAATCCTGTTGGATTTGGGGAATTCCATTACAGAAAACATCTCACCTCTGTTTACCTACATTTGCAGAGTAGCACCGTTAAGTAACAATTTGGGAGGGAAGGGCCATGCAGGGTAACGAAGGTCTAAACTGAACCCATTCAAATATAAAAAAGGTTGTTGAGACATACCCGGAAGCTGATTAGCTAGCTGTGGAAAATGGTAACTTTCTGGGGTGTACAGGCTGCTGATCAGCCAGCCTGCTTGAGGGTTTTCCTGCTCACAATACCCTCTGCTTGAACCACATCCTTCAGGTACATGTAACATGAATTAAAGGTGATTAAATTCTCCCTGCAGGTCGTTTTCATTATGCCTGAAACAGAAACTCCAAGGTGGTGGGCAGAGGATGTTGATGCGCTGCTTGTCTCCTGGGCACCTGATTTCGATCCTCAATATCAAGAGGGCTTACACGTATTATTGCCTCCGATCTCATTTGAGCGATCGTGGTCACAGAGGCCGGGCAACGTAGTTGTATGATGAACAACTGCTTGATATCACCTTGTAGGGTCGGCAAACGAGCCAAGAAATGTGTGGAAGTTCTTGAACAGGGCACCACCATAAATCCCCCGCCATTGTTCTAATCACTGTAAACCTTGGGATGAAGGTACATATTTCTAAGGAAAAGTAACCAGTTAGATGATCTGTGGAAAGAAATCCCATGTTACTGAGGCATATGCCTCTGGGTTGCTGGTGGACTGATTCTGCACAGAATTGGCCTCCTCATGAGATTGTTCAAGCAGTCATCAAAAATACCACTTTTAAAGGTCGGTTGATGAAGCGTACGAGCCTCTGTTGGATCAATGTGAGACTTGGGATACAACGATGCCCTGATCCCCCTCAGTGTTTGTAGGGAAAAACCCCGATGATGGGTGAAGCTGAAGAATGGGGATCAATAGCCGTCGTCTTGTACTACTTCAGAAAGTGGAGAAGACAGGCATGAATTCCCCTCACTGAGGTTGAGCAAAGAATGAAGGGATCAAACTATGGGACATCCCTAAAACCTCTGTCTCTAACAAGCAAATGGTACGAGTTTCCCTGAGATTGAGCAACAAATGAAGGGATCAATCTTTGGGAATGAAGTTGCCCTGTGGTGAGGCCCCGACTGAAGAAGTCTTCTTCTGAGAATGGTGGGCTTAAAGAGAGAAACAATACCAAAATGACAAAGGTCCATCCTGTCTGCAGTCCAGAGGTGGAGGGCCTCAAGTAACGTGGTCTGGCAGAACTTGTTATCAAACGGAACAACAGGCTACAGAACAGGCTACAGCCATAGCTGTAGGAGGGCAAAGACCACTACACTTCAAATACAACCTTACAAAATACTGGAAGGGCAAGGTGGTCAACTGAGATGGCATACAGGCTGTTATGAAAATGGGTGTGGTCGTCATAGCAAGAGGGTGCTAACTTAGATATTGCAACCCCCCCCCAAGCTGAAGTCACTCTTTGGGTCACTTGGTAAACACCTCAAAGAAGCACAGCTGTGTTGTGTTGTGCACTGCACCAACTGTCCCTCACAGGAATATCAGAGTGCACTTTTGTGCTGCCCAACATCTGTGATTCACTGTTTAATGTGCAT
>NW_019091430.1:735179-775333 GCF_001949145.1 Acanthaster planci
AAGATCCGTTTGAAAGCCTAAACTCTTCCTCGTCCAACATTATCTCTGAATCCCTTTGGGGTACAAAAAAAATCAATCCAAGAACTTGTAATCCTTACAAGGCTGCAGGAAAATCCATATTTTACAACAAATCAATTTTCCGCCTGCTTTTTTAAGGGACCGACTGCCTGAAGGTGTTTGTGCAAGCCTCAGGACTTAAAGCAGAAATGGTATTACTGCAAGTACCCATGTTTTGAGCCAAGAATGCCAGTCAGGTGTGGGAATCAATAACCGTTAGTTTACTCTATGGATGGGTTGATTCAGGAACAAATGGAGTTGCTAAAGATTTCCGAAGTGCTGACTTTTCCTTCCTCCATGGTCAAACGAGATGCGTGATCCCCCATCCATGATCTGACCATACACCACATGTCACATGGCAAATATGATCATAGCAAGCGTGTGGCTCTATTCATATGCTAACCTCTCCATCCATTCAGTAGAAAAAAGCAACCTGCTGTGTTCCCTTAGGCAATCAATCAATCCGTTTGAGAGTTGTGAATATTACATACGGGTGTTCCCCTGTAAGCTACCAGGTAGTCTTCAGAATCTGGGCCATGATAAATGTGTAATGTGTTCACAAATCAGTATCACTGCACAAGAATTCAGATACACTAGACAACAGAAAGAGTTGTAAATCATGAATAATTTCACAACTATGAAAAAATCATATTTAACATGATATTGTACTGGTACTGTATCTTTATATATAAGGTATCTAATGTACCTTCAAAGAATTGCCGAAGTCTTCACATCAACTGCAGAATGTATTGCATAGTAAGTCTAAAGACAATGTGTGACAGTACAGCAAGGCACAGGACTAGCGGTACATGTACATGTTGCTCACCTTCCAGTGCTGCTCATGAGCTAACCAACCTTGCCCTGGCAGTGACCTCACTTGTACTTTACTCCTTGTATAGTAATTGAATTATTGGTCTCCAGAGGCTACTCAGGAGCTTGACCCTTCAACTGACACAAATTGGATTACGATTTGTTGGATCTATGATGAATGAAAGAACAAAAGCTGGACCAAACTCCCTGCACCAACTAAAGGCTCCACACTTCCTATGTTACCTGAACTTCATGACCGCACCCATGTTCTGAGGTTGACTTGTAGGAGGATAATAGGTCTGCATTTTATAGTCTCTCTATATATGTACTTGTACCGACACCTCTGAAATGACACAAGATTGTCACAGAAAGGTCCATGTCAATTCTGGACTTACATGTACATGAGTTGGGGTATATGTCCTTTCAGGTTTTAGCCACATCCTTGTGTGTGTGTGTGTGTAAATCTATGTAAACCCAAACTGGTACATGTCCCGCACTGGTACGGTACAGACTGTACGACAAGGCTTCAAAAAACTACCGGTACATGTATTTTTTCCTTTGCAGTTTATAACAATGAGATGCCACTGTCTGAAATGGGAAACCTCAGGCTCTAGACATGAATTAATTAGCATGTATCGGTACATGTGTATACTGTACAAACATATTTCACAGTCCATAGAAGCTACACGTAGATGGACCAATTCCAAGTTATGAAAGAAATCTATAAAATCCATTCTCTGAAGCACAATGCCATAGCACACAAAGCTTAAGAACACAACTAAACCTTGGGGTAAAAATTTCTCACTGCAGAACGACCTACATGTACATAATAGAACTGATGGATTGCTGAAAGCTCTAAATCACAGTATTCTGCTGAAAGTATTCTGCTGTGAACCCAAAATTTGCCAACTGAAAAATTGAAAAGCAAAACTTTGGTTATTGGCCTATAATACGTGTACATACATTGGATGTACCACTGCAACAAATCATTAAAGAAAACGAAATTGAAGAAAACAAAAAATCCAAAACTCTAACAAATTATGATGCTGAATAACAACAATATTGAAGTTATACTCTTTACAGGAATGACATCACAACTTTGACTCCTGAATGCCAATCTACGTCAGGTAAAAATACAAGATCTCGTAAAGCCCGTAAAAAAGAGCTGTAAATGCATTTGTGTGATATCAGGACTGCAATAAAATTCATTCATTGCATCCACTGATCACAGTGCAACTGCACCAGCAGAGTTTATCTTGTCACTCTGCTACACACTACAAGGGTTACACATACATGTACATGTACATGTACAGTAGAACAGGATACATGGAATCAAATTCAATTGGCGGCAAACCCCTGCTGGTGATTTAAATAAATAACATTTTAAAAAAACAATAAATCATGGATCACATGCATGACAGGTCTATCTGTGCAGCAAAGTACATGTAATGATGCTTGTAAGGTATTTCCGACACTGTAAAATGCGATCTTTGCAATGTCTCTCTTAGGGTAGGAAGCCGTTATCAAAAGTAATAATAGAGAGCCACTGGATTGAAAGTACATATACAGAGCGAAACTGATTTATTCTGAATGATACCGGTAATTACTTTGCCCAAATTTGCAATGATCAACTTCTGCTACTAGTGAGACTGGAAAGAGTAAGGGAGGTTTATCATGGAAACAATAATCTGAGCATACACTGTACATAGCAGTTCAGTATAGCAGTTCACTTGGGTGTACACATGTACCTTTTACTAGGCATCAGATGGTTCAATCTAGACGCTGATACTCAAAAGTGGTTTACAAGGTACATGTAGTCCATTTCATGGAGTGTCACTGCACTGGAACATAGGACTGGAGTAACTCCAAGTTTGTAATACGGAGCGATTTACAGTGCACATGAGATGAGCTGTTACTGATAGCAAGCCTTCCAAACGAAGATTACTGGCATCTGAAAGCTTTTTGGTTGGCTGAATCTTAATCCCAGGCAACTACCTCTAATGCTGTGATTTACATACCACATGTACATGTACCATGTGCATGCACCCTTTCAAACCTCCCCTCCATAAACCTCACTCTTTGCTAAACTACTTATCCCATTGTGATGTACAAGACTGAGTGTAAAGCAGGGGGGGTCCTCAGTATCACACAGGGCATCCTGTCTGCCTGGTAATGTGGTATACAATGTACATGGCTATCCTGTGAGATACATGGGGGTATATAAACAATCATTTGGAAGTCCCAGGGAAGCTGCCTCAGTAGGCCTGCATGTCACCAATAACATTTGATATACAGTTTTATCTTTCAGCTGGAATTATTATGGACTAAAAACCAAGCCAAATGAACTTCACAAAGTATACCAAATTATGTAAACAGACAGTACTATTTCATGATGAAATCCTTCAGGAATTGCCTACAACAGCTCACAAATGACCAGTTGATAAAGTAAGGACTTGGCAGGACAGGCTGACCTCTGGACATCAACACTTATGGACAGCTTGATAGACATTACACACTGATACCAGAATGCAATTTTCAGGCTGAATGGACTCAGTGCAGACACAAAAACAGTAAAATTGTGACAACAAAAGCGTCTGAAAGGAAACTGCAATCAATTAGTTTTAATACAAACCTTCAAAACACACCTTTGTGCCAAAGTTTACCTTATTTTTAACTTCTGTTTCATTATTTCGAAAGATATTATACTGCTTTGTTTTGTTTTCATGCTAATTGAGTATTTGCATATTCATGAGCAAAACTGTGATGACATCCCAGGAAGAAAGCCTCAAATAAACCCTGGTTTGTAATGTACAGAAAAAAAAAGTGTTTCATTCCTGTAGATTTTGCTGGACTAAATTTTCTCTACTTTACTGATGTATTGCTGTTAAAGTGTAGCAATAAATGAGCACCAATCCCTTTCTCGGAAATGTTTTCAATGTACTTTAATTTCTGGGTTCACAATTTTAATAGAAAAACTTACGCAATGAACTACATGTATGTCTTCCCTAGATGACATCAAAGCAACAGTGCCCTCAGTTGTCCGGGAAAGCATAGATGATTTTAAGTATTTCCAAAAGTGTACCTTCAATGCATTTAATCAAATAGGAATGTAAAAATGTTTTCATACATACATGTACATGTAAAAGATGTGAAAGTTGTAGAAAAACTGAGTCTAAAAAACTCATTGCGGCTACACGTTAAGGCAGACATTTCATCATCTCAAGCAAGCTTCTATGGGGCTTCTGCACATTCAGATGTACATGTACCTCATCTACATGTACATGTGTCTGTGACACAATGTGTGTACAGTGCAAACAGTACATGTACATATGGGTCTTCATTTTAATATGGGGGGCCAATGTATATTTCAGGGACATTACAATTATCATGACCATTTAAAACAAGACCAGTTTCACTTTCCCATTTAATTTTCATATGTATTTGTCAATTAATATGTGTTGATTACATTAAATTCATTTACATTAAAAAAAGTTGATTTACACAATAATTACAAGGGAAAAACCTCATCGTTTCTCACTGTTTACTGTGACATTTTTGATGACCTGTTTCGTATGACATTTCATACCACTGACAAAACAAATAAATCGTTTATTTTCTGACTAACCTATCAACAGAGAGGTAAATTATGATATTGGATAAATCTGCAAATGAAATTCATTTTAATTGAAATACAGGTGCTGTCATAATCTGATATAACAAAGTGACATTTCGTTCCTCCAGTTGTTATGAAGTGAAAATCATTTTTGGCTGTTAAAAACAAACAAAAAGCTGTTGCAAATCATTTCCAAAACCTAAAATATCAACTGTAAGTATTCCCCAAAATACCTCCTACTAACTTGTGTCTGAGATCCCAAACATTTCTGAAGATATCCCTGTCAATTCTCGTCAACAAATATTTTAGTTACTCGCAAAATCGTTACGTTGTAAACAAAAAGGTTCATGCAACTTCCAAATTTTGCCCGAGTCAGGATCATACTACAAGCCTGCATGCGCTGTCACGTGTTCGTCACCTGACACAAACATGCCAAGTTCCCACCATTCTTTCATCATCGAGAAATTTTGATTGAAGTGTTCGTTACTCACACATTACGCTGTGACAAAAAGTTACGGGTTGCGGGTTTCTTCTCAAGACATGAAGGTAAAATTTACAAAACTTACAAATAAAAATGAGCGTACATGTATGCAAGAAAGGAAACATTTTTCTCCTTTGAATCAGAAATGCTTGTCGTCGTCGCCTTTTTCATTTTTGCGAGTTTATCTGTATGCTGATGTCCGTTAACAATGTCATGACAAGTTGGCCTAGCGGTCCATTCACAGCGTGTTGTGTCAAGTTGGTACACATGCGCCGGTGACTGTCTTGTGAGCAGTGAAAGGTTCGGTGGCAGTGACCACATGGAAACAGTGCAAGGCACATTACACCTCTCGGGAAACAGTCACCGATGCGCGTGTGCTGCGCCAACTCGGCATGCTGGTGCTATTTTGTGAATGGTCCGCAAGGCCAGGGCGCTGAGAAATCGTCAATGTCATTAGCATACAGCTCGAATCACAAAATTGGACGTGGGGATTTGTTGAACTTTTTGGTATAAATTTTTCGTGATGTCAAACTTTCTTCGCATTCCACTTGAATAAAAATGTGAACCAGCATCTAAGTAAATGTATCTCTGCAACTCTGAATTCTTTGAAATTTTCTGTTATCCAGTAAAGACAGAAGTTATGTTTTTAACTTTCTAATTGGCCTGTGGGTGCATGACAAGTTTTTTTGGCCTACCCATTCAGTCATGACAGTCCAACGTTGTTAATAACAGCACTTTAAATACAAGATTCTCCTTTAACAAGAATTCTTTTTTATGCCCCAATCCTTAGTTTTTCTACATTTTCATTACAAAAGGTTTCTTTTTTTATTCACATATGTTGAACCCACTGCAATATGTGCAATGTTTGGTGACAATTGTAATGCTTTATGACATCAAAACCGCTTCGCATTAATTCCCATTCATCGGAAATACGGACAGGTTTTAGAGTATATTTGTATCCCTAATTTATTTGAGATCACTGTTCATTGACTGCAGACATGAAATGTTGTTGCCATTGTTACAACAATATCTGATGCAGTTCCCAGTGTAAATTAATGTTTGTATTATGACAGTTTTCCCAAATGTAACAGAGAAACCGGTTTCTCTGTTACACGTGAAATGAGTCATAAAGCTCTTTAAACTAAAAGCTTCACAACACTTAATGTTTCTGGCAAAGATGCACAAGTTACATGCATAATGTACCGATGAGCTGTGCCACATACATGTACATGCTATTTAAGCAACTTTGCATTAAACCAAATGAAACTTTGCAAAATAATTCAAAAAATAGCCCAAAAGTGAATTTTGGGGTGAATGTTTGCTCGTTTTTATGCCACCTGAAACAATATCTAGAAAAAACAACTTTTGAGAGAATATATGGCATGTACACGAAACAAAATTGGCAACAGTGGAAAAGAAACCTTTACTGTACTGTTTTGTGTGTCATTCAGTCTGTCTGTCAGTTGGAATGTCTTGTACGCATTTTGTTACTTGAAACCAGAGACAATATTTAGATCACCAAACCAGTGCTTAATACCTACCAGTACACTTCATAACTCAAGGCTGTATATTTCAAGAAACTTGAGCTACATGTACCACAGCAGCACCAAATACATGTACAATGATCGATGAGTCAATTTGACAAAAATTAATCAAGATTCTCATGGAAAATTAAGTAATTCATCTACATGTATTAAACGTAATTGCTAACTTGTAGACTGCCATGATTAATGCAGCTTTCCTCTTGAACCACTGCACCTTTACTTTGGATGACGTGACTGAAACCAAGCAAAAGATGTGTTAACCTCCCCCCCCAAAAAAAACAGAAGAGACTCACCAGCTCCGAGGGAAGATTCTTCAAGATACCACCAGCAGCTTGGAGATCCTGTTTCTGTTAATAAACAAAATTACATGTATGATGAGTATTTGTACATACATGTATGGCATATTCTTTGAACGATAAACAAAAACACACCCTCTCATTTTGCAAAAACTGCTAAAAGAATAACTTTGGTCATTAAAACACCAACTTGCACTTTCGAATTTATGAACATTGATCATTCAGGGATTATTAGCTAAACTTTGTACATGTACATGGATGTTTGGTTGGCTACCAGTGTTAATCAATGGGAGTCCGACTCATTTAAAGTTACTGTAGAAGTCAATGTTTATGTCCACTTGATTCCCAAACTTTTCTCGACAACAAAGATCATCTGGTATACATGTACATGTAGTTTTCAATTAAATGTCCCTCAAAAATTCTTCAAAGAATGAGCCATGAAGCAAATACATGTGTAGTATAAAATAGACGGAAAATGATCACGAAGATTTATATCTTTCTATTCCTTAGTTTTTAAAAACTCCTGCTATGTACATCAGCAAATTTCCAAAGAAGTACTTGCATAAGGCAGATGTTAATTTTTGATTTGGAGTTTTTGGCCAGTGTCATTAACACTGTGTGCTCAGTGCTGTCCAAAACCTGACAAGAAAAAACAAATAAAACAAATCAAATAAAAAAAACAAAAGGGGCACAAGCCCACTTGGGGGGACTCAAACCCACAAACTCCTGCTCACGGCAGCACCGCACCACAGAGTCGGCCTTGTTACGTTTATGTGCAATCAAATAAGTCAGTGTACCAAATTTTACTCAAATTTAACTCACAAATGGCTTATTGTTAACTCCTAGACCCTGAAAATAGTTTCCTGAAATATGCACATGGCATGTTCTTCATAAATGGACCAAAATGCAACCTCGGCTGTCATTTTTCAAAACTTCTAAACGAGTGACTTTGATCATGTAAAATACAAATTAGCACCTTCTGATTTATAAAAATGATTATATGGGGAGAATTAGGCATAATATGTACTTATTGGACATCATTTGGTTGGCTACCAGTGCAAATGAAATGGAGTTGAATTCATTTAAAGTTTTACATCAAAGTGTTTGCACCAGAGGACTTGATTTCAAAACAACAAGGAGAATTCAGTATATTTTTCAACTGACATATTTAAAGCATCTGATAAATAACTTTAAAACAATGAGCCATGAAAAAAAGAGCACAAAATTTACGGAAAATGAGAAAAGTTCGGCTCACTTCATTCTCTTACTGCTTAAAATCACTCTCACTATACATGTGCATGTACGTGTACCATCATATCTGCCAGGCCTTATACATGTACAGTGTACATGTACCTCTCAACATCCGAAAATAATCTTTACATTTTGCTGCATCAAAAATGTATTATGAGTACAATACACGTACAGTGTATTCTACTGTATGTTTGTTGTGAATGTCACATTTAATGGAAGTTTGAGGCCGTTCAAGAATTTCAACGGAAAATGCATGACATTCGATAATGCCGAAAATGCTGTCACATATAATGCTTGAAAATTCCATGCGCAATGTTCATTTTGCCACTTATTTTGGAGATATCCCCGCTGAAAATTAAATCCAACTTAACAACTCTAGGCATCAGATATTCATCATAAATTGTATTTTATGTCTTGGACATCATTTTTTGGTGAACATCATTCAGTTTGACAGATGTTCTTTTGAGAAACCTTGGTACGAAGAGAAAAATCCTGGAGTGTTGCCATTCTTTGGAGGGGCTCAATATTGAATGAAAAAGAAGGTGCAGTATCTGGGTTGATGTCAAAGGTCATACAGCCTGAGATGCATCAAAATGTTTCATACATGTACATCACCGTGAGAAATTGATGGATGCCACAAAAGCGTCATGATCGGTAATTTGGACTGCAGTTTTTGGAAACGTACTTGAAGAAAATTGATCAGTCCAGTCATAAAAGAATGACGGTTTGGCGGTACTTTTTAAAGCTTGTGTTGTACATTGATTTTACTCGCTTTTTTCTTGCAGAATTAAATGATGTTCGCGACTGCTGACTTTGGGACCCAATTATTTGGGAGAGATATTATTAATTTCATGATTATGGTTTAAATATTTGTAAATATTAACAACTTTCACCACATACATACAAATCTATGTAAAATAACCATAGGGATTATTACTTCTTGATAACTTTTATTTGGCTAGGATTTCAACAAGTTGCTTACGTCCGTCAAAAATGCTGATGTTTGAGACTTAATTAATCAACTCTGATTAAGTTGAAAGATGGGCACAGTCATCAGTGTGCCAGATATCAGCAAGATTTCCTTCATTTCATCAGACACTGCAATTAATTCACTGCTTTTCACTTCAGAAAAACTGAACCCCAAAGTTGAACATTATCTACTGTACATGTAATGATATACATGTATATTTTGAGGAACCTGCCATGTACTGTACATTTATGTATACACACATCAAACTGTCATGACTGTGGCAATGCAAATTCCACTGTGACTCCCCATGTGCATAATTCATTGACATCAAAAGACAAATTAATCAATAACTGCTTATGTGCTCAGGTATGATATGCTGAGTCAACTTCTAGCTACAGGCTGACGCTGACGCCCAAGGTGTCAACACCTCAATGAGGGAAACTGGTTCAAAGGTTAGGTGCTTTGAATGAAGTATTTTGTAATGCAACTCAGCTTTTTGTTGTTTTTTTCACGGAGACCATGAACCCAAAGTCCTGTACTGCAGTACTGTGAAAATACGGGTAAATGCTAAAACACAACTCCTGCAACTGCCGAGGCATTCCTGCCGCGCCAGCAGACTTCCCAAATGCAAAAAAAACAATGAATCTCTTTGCATTCTAAAAATGGAAAGTCAAACCCACAAGTCTAAGCTATTGATATCTCACATGTACAAACATGTAGAGTGCACATAAATGTGTAAAATTGACCAAATGGATTGATCAAACCCACACAAGTGATTACAACCATTTTGGTGCATAACTATTGTTACATTTACTTGTACAGTGTATATTTTGGATCAATTGCTACATGTACATGTAAATAGTTTAGAAACACCAAAATGTACACAGCAGAAACTAGTTTTGGTTACCATAAAAATTACTGTACAAAACACAACTTAAAGGATCCAGGAAATGATTTTTCTTAGAATCCCTATTTGTGTATCTCTGTACTCTTCTTCTACATGTACAATGTATGAAGACTGTTTGACATCTTGTTTGAGTTACATGAACTAACGGTGCACTTTTTCAAACATAAAAGATTGACCAAGCATTTCTGGACAAGTGAGGACGCTTTTGCTTTGACGGAAATCCAGGAAGACATGGTTCAGGTTGCATGTTTTCATGTTCAAACTTTAATCCCCAAATTTACTATCTGGGAACATTTCTGTGAAAAGGATTATTGCCATACATGTATTCTTACATGTACACCAATAAATTACCAAAGAAAATGACATTTGCCATAGCAGTGGTTAAAAAAATCTAGAAATTTTCTGTGCACAAATTTGTGCAACATTGAGATTCAGTGCCTTGGATGACATCATAGTTCTGCTCATGCATATGCAAATATGTATGTGCATAAAAACCAATAAAGCATGAAAATATGGGTTAAAACTGCAAAACAAAAATTTCAAATAAGGTTGATTGAAACCCAAAGAGGCAATTTCAAGGGTTTTTAGTAAAGTTTATAAAAATACTTCTATTTACTGGTTCCTTTAATTTTGCGTGAGGACAATAAAGCCATGATATTACATGCATTGTAAAAATTTATGATTACGATCTAAAATGTTTAGATTCTCAAACCACGCCTATATGGGTTCATTGTAGCCTTACAAAGAATCTATTCAGTCAATGGTAGTTTTTCTTTCTATGAAGTTTCCTTACATGTGACACACTGACTATTACACGCCCAAGTACAAGTACCGCTGTATAGATGGACCCTACAACATGTACAATATACAGTGTACTGGTACATGTACACGATCAAGAACCAAACTCCCATTGGTCTGTTTACCATCAGAAACCAGTCACTATTTGTGCTGTTAACCAAGCACATGTGAGGATCTGTACACAAGTCAAACACATTTACCAGTAGCTCTGAACTGTTTCCCAGAATGCAATGTACATGTAGTTCATCATGTAGTACATGTACTGTACATGTACATCATACCGGTGTTCATGTAGTAGATGGTCAGAAAAGTTGACTATCCACCCTAAAACCATGTGATATGCTGTCTACAACGATGCTATGATTTATTGGAAGAGTCACAACTCTGGTCAATGTGTGTACATACACTTACATGTATACGTACATATGTACAAACTACGATGTACAATGTACAGTACATGTACATCAAATGTATGACAATGTGGTACGTGTATGTATTACAATGCACTACATAAGAAAAACTGTCTTGGCAAGATGTATGTACGTGTACTGTTATATTTTAATTTACAAATGCTGAGCACAATGTGCAATAGACAGCTACCCGTTCATGTTCATGTACCAGGGTACATGTACCGCACATGAACACCAAGAGGCACTAATGTGAAGGTTTTGCGTTTGTATATAAGCAGCTTGTTTCATCACATCGTACATCTTTTTTCACTTTTTGAAAAAACTAATTCAAGACAAAAATTATCTGCAGGATAGACTAGGACTTACACCTAATGTACATGTACATGTACGTAATCCATGAAAACAGAATCAAGAAATAGCAAAAATACATGTAGGCAATACAGGGGTGCTTTAGTATATGTACAAAGTCAGAGTGTATACATACGTGTACATGTACATGTAGCCCCAGGGTAGCATGCATATACTACACTGTACATGTACACGTGAACCCACTGATCATTGTTTAGCAAAACCATTTTTTTTTAATTCGTTATTTCAACCATTACTGTGGAATCTTGCTGTCAATTTTTACACTTAACAGTGGCGGACTAACATGTTACAATTAACAATAAACAACGCATACAATCAATTTCACAATTGTGCATAAAATTTTGTCACAAATGAGTTTCAAACAGGAACATGTAGGTATTTCTTTATCAGCCCGCTGGATAAAATGTAAAGAATGCATTTTTTAATTTTACTAGCGTGCATTAGTTTTACTAGAACTTGTACCGGGTACATGTACATGTATGCTGGTCTAGTGCTAAGGTCGAAGCCTACGTAGCACTGCAAACGTACATGTACCGGTAGGCTTACATTGTACATGTAGATGGTGTCCAGAACAACTCGTCAAAGTCAAACAAAAACATCTACAGCTGTAGATGGATGAAAGAAATTGACTTTCACCATAAATGCAGTAACTACTGATATGTACATGTACATGTAGCTGATCTGGGAAAACTTCTCAAATTTAGAGTGTGAGAAAGGAACGAGAGCCCAACAATGAAAATATTCTCAGAAACCACTCTAGTCTTGTGGCTAAATTTGGCGAAGAACAGAGCAAAAAACGATTTACTGTGAAGCAATGCATACACAACGTAATGGCAAATGGCGCCCATGACTGAAAATCAAAGACATCATCAACTCATGACCACTGATGTCTGATTCGTAACTGCTTGGTGAAATTCGAAGCATACTGGTACGAGTAGTTGTCAGTCAGAAACATCATTTTTCAATTCAAGTCTAGCCTCAAAGTGTTTTATCATTATTGGATACAGAAATGAATTAAAAGTACACAAAATACAATGCAGGCATTTCACATTACATGTACCAGTAAATACATGTACACGTACAGTTTGCATTCATGTACGGTAGCTGGTACGTGTACACAAGTATGTCCATGTACAGGTACACGTGTACATGTATATACATGTACTTACACATGCAAAATTTACCAGAACAGCAGGCATGATAAGCCAGTCAGCATGTCAAGTGTTGATGACAGAAGTTGTAAAAGTCAATGACATACACATGTACAAGTCCATGTACCAGTACATTTACATACAGATCCCATACTGGTGTACACACATACATGCATATACACGATTAAGTCAAAGACTTACGGGTACATGTACCAGGGGTAAGACCATGGAGGAAGGACACAGGAGTTTGAACTGCCCAGGCTACAACATCTGGCCAATTACCGCTTTCTGTCATGCCCAGTATGTCCCTAGCCAGACTGCAGCAAATGCTTGTTAGACACCATCTATTTCACAACCATAAGCCCCCTTTGCATCCCATGATCATGGCGGCAATTTTTCACTGGTAATCTGCATCCATAAAATGTTGTGTACTGCAGTATAGGAAGTTGAATATTCAGGCCATCGTTGGTGCTTGGTATGATCTGACAACAACATCAAATTTAATGCTTGCGCAGTTGCTTGTATTAGGCTGTGTGCCGTAAGTGTTCATGTGCAGTTATTGTCCTTATTGAGCGCTTTCCTCTGGAGTTGTTTTGGGAATAAATAGCCTAGTTGTTTATAAGATCTTGTGTTTTATTTGAATCATTTTTATTACTGAATTTACACAAAAGGTATTTTATGATATTTCATGATCACTCCTTTTGTTTTTCGTGAACTTAACTTTCCACTGGTGATCAGCATGTCTTGACCAGTTTTAGCCAAATTCGTAGAAAGACTTTGAAAACTGATGTTTTGGAGTGGCAAAATAAAATTACAAACACTGCATGGATAATGGAAAAGTGCATCAAAATCTTTTTAAAAAATTTATTCACGACAGCAAAAGTAAATCTAATGCTAGATACATGTATTTTCATTCTATTTCCCAGTCACTGTGACAAGTTGTAGTTCACTGCAAAGAAAACTCCCCAAATATTGCTAGGATAAAACTGGCCCCACTTGTCCGGCTAAGCTGCAGGTAGTAATCAGGCATTTTTGGAATGATTACTATAGTTCGTCTGACTGGGCGGCGATGATCATTGAGCACTTTGACGTGCCAGAGTTGCAACTCCTTCTGTGTCATTCCTCTATGGTAAGACTTGTACACGTAAAATGCAGTCAAACCTCGTTAATAAGAGCACTGTTAATTATACAACATTCTGCTTATACATGGGATTTTGCATGTCCTAATCTTTTGTTCATTCATTCTTTAAACAATAAGGTTCCTGGGAATTTGCAAAACATGTTCTTTTTCCTCCATGGTCTGTGTAATTTGACCCTAAAGGGTACAAATGCAAAACTATCACTGAGTGGAATCAGTTGAAAACTGGTCACAGACACTTCACATCACAGGCAAACAAACATATCTTTTACTGTATACATGTCCATGTACCGGTACACACCCAGTACTACACACATGCCCTATAGGCAGGGAGGACAGTACTGTACACTCTACACAATTTGAGGTGTAGTTTTAATAGGATGACTGATTGAAAATGTGAAAAACCTGAAAAAAGTGCTACGGTATTTGACCTTTATTTGAATGTCACAGTTCCCCATACATGTACAATGTACAAGTAAATGTACATGTATGTACTGGCTATACAAAAAAGAAAGGCTCCTAATTTCTAAATTTACAAGCAGGCATATTTCAGTTGCTCTTTATTGGTTGTGGAATTTCTCACTTGCGAACATTTGATCATCCATTTCTTTCTCACGTGTATGACACACAAACTGAGTGTTTGCATTTCCGCCCTGATTCTATTATTTAGCTCTAAGTACCTTATCTGATTTTTTATCCAACAGATGAGCTATTGGGAAGATTACACAGCAGGCATTTTACCCAGTTACTCCGTGAATACAAACAACAGCTCCAGTGACTCTGACCTAAATCCAAATTGAGCCAGCTAACCCTGTACCTGTATCTGGCACACAGCTTACAGCTTACAGACCCAAGAACAGGCAAGAGCAAAGTTGGCTTGGGTAAACGCTGAAGTGTTTGTTTGACATGTGGAGGTGATTTAATTTTGGTTTCCAACAATAAGAAGTCCATATTCCATGGAGATAACCACACAAGTGGGCCTGCCAACTGGTAAACAAGATAATTGTGAAATACGTGGGGTAATTAGCAGTTCTAACAATCATACATATGCACTTTGGATAATGGCAAGTGAAACACTTGCACGAAATACATGCACCAGTCTCTTTTTGTCTTTTTTTTAAACAAACTTTGGTATATTCAAAAGAAAGTAACATGTACATTGTATGTACATGTACCGGTAGATGTACGGTAACATACACGTTTATCATACATGAACCTCTGTCTTGGATACTACATGTACATGTTGTCTGTTCATTGGCCCTGAACTATCAAATAACAGGGCGACATATTCGCATATCACATTCACCATGAGACATGTCATTCTGCCAATAGCACATGCACATGACAAAAGTGTTTCAGGAAGTTCAAGAGTGACCGTTGTCGTTCAGTCAGTCAGTTTTGCATGGTATCCATAGAACGTTTTGTACATGTTACCTGGGAATTTGATCAATGGTCGTGTTTCAGGAAGTTCAAGAGTGACCGTTGTCGTTCAGTCAGTCAGTTTTGCATGGTATCCATAGAACGTTTTGTACATGTTACCTGGGAATTTGATCAATGGTCGCGCTCGTATAACACTCGTTCCCATCCCTGCAGGTACATGTATGTAAATGCAGGGACTGTTAACCAGACTACCGGTACATGACTGTGAACTTGTAATCACTGGTATCTGCACTACATGTACTTCCACAATTTACGCAATTAAAGAAAGTGAGGGAACAGTGCATTTGCAGACTATTTCATTTGCGTCTGTTACGAGTTCATGTACAGTGTATGTTAATCATACAGTTTGACAGTAAGCCCACCGTCTTCTGAACTTCAGAAATTCAGAGCTCACTTGTTTGGATAAATTCCTTAAGAGAGAGGCATGACAAAAACAACTGGTGACTGCTGTGATGTGGCATAGTGCCCCCAGGCAAAGCTGAGGGCACCATGCATGTCCGAGGGTGTTCAAAACATCATATCCCCCATCACAACAGTCAACAATTGTTAAGTACATGTAAATGACAGCAAAGCACAACCACATTCAGGCAATTGTCTGGAACCCTGCACAGTGCTCACATACATGTACATGTAAAGAGGAATTGATTTGTAAACTAACTTGCCTAAATATTTCCAACATTTTGATCACGTCATGTTTTCACGTTATCAAAGTTTGAAACGTATTATCGGTATGTTGCCGTGGGTGTCACTCGCTCCTGGCTATTCCATGTCATTCTCGCTATTTTTTGCCGTAGGAACCAGTGCAACATGCATGCTTCACCTACAGTAGTAAGCTTCCACCACACTGTGACCACAACGTACAATGTACACGTACATGTATGTTGCTGCAGAGTTTGCAAATTACCTATTATGATGACCATTTTAAGTTTACACCCTCATCTACACAAATATTTCTGGTAAAGTTCATACAATTTTAGATTTATGTACATGTATGCACACTCTGATAATACCCAAATAATCTCAGCACCTACAGTGATCTAACAAGAATCTTTATCAATGCAGGTACTGAGCAATGTATTCAAGTGGGTTAACATTCCACTGGTAACACTGTAGCAACTGGTAATCAACGCCCATGGTGTGAAAGCTGATTGACAACACCTGGTACCCGGTACTCTGCTGCAATTGAAAGGCTGATAACGGCTAGCAGGCCCATTGCCTGACCAGAGACTGGGAACGGCAGGAACACAACCCAAGAACACTGTTGTGGGAAAAGGATCAAACGCCATCTCCTCGTCGGGGTTTTACAGGAACATACAGAAAAACTCATGAGATTTTGAAGTTCGAACAGCTGCAAAAAGTAGAGAATGGCTTACAACTTTGCCAACTGTCTGTGTCGAGTCACTGAGTAAGCCTATTCAGACACTCACATACATACAATGATGTTTCTCCATATATGTGAAGTTTAGTACCATTCATTTTGTCCATCTTCTCCTGATTACTGGCATACAGTGTACATGTACATGTATGCAGCCCCAATCATTTAAAAAAATAGCTGACCATTAACAAATTACTTGTACATCAAACTGGAGTATCAGTTTGGCTTCAAGAGGCAACATTACCACCTAAAAAAGGTATTTTTTAGTGAAAACTTCCCAAGTTTTGAATGCCATTTTGTTAAATATTTTTTTGGGTGGAATGACATCGCGCAGCATCTCTTCAGCAAGTGTCTGCATCTTGATGTCTTGTGGACCGTCTGTGTTACAAACGACCATACAGAATCCAGGCTAAAGGGAACTGTGTAATTCAGATTATACATTATTTTGGAAAAACATGTCTCCCAAAAAAAATGATTTTATTCAGTAGGAAAGTGAACGATTCTTGTGACTGTTCAAGCAGGAACACCACAGTGCAGGTACATACATCAGCATCATCACTATCACTAAGTATCAGATTCACAAAAATGCTGCACCCCAGCAAAATACATGAAGGGTGTTAATGGTTGTCAATTTGCGATTGCATGCCTTAGCGAAAACTGCTACTAACGTTAATCGGCCAACAGTCAAAGAGTCAAAGTCGAGCTTCAACTGGCCAGTGATATTTTTATGGTCTATCAATCCTTGCGCGAGAAAGATATCCAATGTGTCCTCATCAACTGCAACTGTTAGGCCTATCACATGAGTCTATAACATGCGCTAACCGTGTCGATTCGTCACCAGTAAACAGGTGGTATAGACCATTTTTCTTCCAACAAAATGTCAAGTCCTAACTGCTAAATGAAATGAAATTCCACTAGTTACTAGTATACTCACGACTTTGACTTGTATGGGATATTTGGGGACCCCGTTCCAATAGTAGAAGGGAGACCTACATTTTAACTTTTGGATTCACCTTGGTACATGTACATGCAGGTGATTATGACATCATGCTCAATAACTGTAGGGCTGATGTTGTGAAAAGGGGACAGGGTTTGAGTTCAGAGGGAACTTGAATGTATGAGGAGAAACTGTGAACGTTTTACACAACACACAGTGGATTCAAGTTTGCATGGTTGATGTATCAGTAAGGAAGTTACGGTACCTCCAGAACGGTGGGGTCTGACGTCCGCTCTGCTCCCATGAATGGAGCGGAGCGGACATTGGACCCCACAGTTCTGGGGGTATAAGGAAGTTACATTTTCTTACAATTTTCAATTCGAAATTTCCAATTAATAGGGTAAGCGCAATCAAGAGAGCATTGCCTTTGGTTTTGGGGGTATGACCAAGCTGACCCGTTTTACAAGATTACTTAAAATGACAAAAAATGGGGAGCCCCCAAATATACAATCCTCAATCTGCCCCGAGCTGAAGTGTACCCACTCAGAGCGGATTAGCGCAGGTGGACTCCCTGACCATACTACGTTACGGAGGGAAGACGTCCAACCTGGGCTAAATCCTCAATTTGATTGATTTTTCTACAGGGAAGTTCGGGCAATAAATTGAGAAATAATCCCTAATGACGGATGCAAGCTCGTTGGTGGTGTCAGATGTTGTAACTTGTATCAACTTTTGCGGTTTGACAGTTTCAGCTAGGCCTAACCCGCTAAAGTGAATGACCAGTGCTAACACAGATTATGCCCACACACATGTCGGGTACAGCTACGTGTAGGTGGGTAGCCCTACGACCTTGTTTTACGGGTTACCTTACCCGCTGGCCCTGCATCAATGCATGTCAAGCATGTCAGTCAATAAAATACGTCCCCTGCCGACTGGAAATTTTCCAGATTTCAAAGAAATGATTTACCGCTTTTATGGCTTCAAGTTGCCCGGTGTATCCTGGTTGTCAGGAAAACACTAACCGACTTCAGATTGCCCTTTCCAAATCGGATGAAACGTCTACGTTTGTTAATGTTGGGAAGACGTCGACCGCCTCCGAACGGTGTATGCACGAGTGATGCGCATGGGCGTTGTTTACAATTGCGCACCTACTTACCGCGCGGTACCGCGCCGTGCCCTATGCATGCCGACCGCAAAAGAACCACCTCCCGGTCGCTTTTCTGGCCGTGCCCACAAGCCGTTGGTGATATTGACCAAAGACCATTGTGCAGCGCCCTCGTGGAGGCTTGCAGTGCACCGCCCTATCCGCTCCGAACAGAACAAACGAGGGCGTATTTTTTTTGGTACTCGCCGAAAAGGGGTGCACTCAATCAATTCAAGCTCCATCGAAAATAGTGTAAAATCAACAAAATTTGGAGCCCCATGGCAGGCAACTGAAGCCCCTGAGGCCTCTCAAACATAAAACAGTGGGTTGTTTGGTCCTTCAGATTTCGTTTGATTTTCAATTTTGAATAATTTAACCAACGATTTTTTTTATTATCCACCAAAAACAAACTCCCCCCCAAAGTGAATGTTCGCAAGTCTTCTGAGCAGTCGTTTTTTTCAAAGGACACCCCTCACCTTCCGCGGGCTCTTCTGATAAATTTTCAATCACATTTTGTCTGCTTTGCCCCAAGACGGGTGACCCTGAATCTACAGAGATAATTCTGGGCCATACTGACACAATCCCACAATTTCTAGGCTCAAACAGACCCCTCTTCTTGAAAGAATCTGTAAGGGGTACTTTTTATGCGCCTCTGCCTGGTGGAGAATTTTCCTTGAATTGGGACACTGCGCTCATAGGCGCGCCATTTTCGCTCACAGTTTTTCTTGACAACCAATCCCTCCTTTATTGGTCCTGTAGACAGAAGATGCGTTCACTTGGCAGAATGTGAGATGCTCTCGGAACTGCCTGTGACCCCATAGAACCTGAAGCAGCTGCTCACTGGAAGTTTGTTGGGGGCTCACTCAAACTGTTCTTGTCACTGGTATCCACAGCAGAGCAATCTCCAATGCTACTGCTTGGTTCTGGTAGGGAAAAAACAACAAAATGGTCGACCCTTGCTCCGATTAGGTAGCCTTTACTCGAGGTGTGCGTCACTACCTGGACACACGATCCACACGCACGACAAAAACTACCAGCGCGAGGACAAAGCTCGTGGCTTTGCAACTCGCGCTACCGGGGAAACATTCGTTTTAAACATATCAGCTACGGGTGTAAATAAACACGTGCCATTACTCTGTACATGTGCACTTTATTCAAAAGACGCGCTGTCATTCACGTATTTTGTAGCCTACTTGAGCGTTGCATTTAGAATGCATACTTCGATATCCATTCTATCTGATTTTGAATGTTTTACAAGCACGCACATGGATTCAAAATGTCTGCGCCCAGGACGGCGTCAAATTTTCTCCACGTGGAGAATGAGCAGTTAGCGCTATACTTTTTATATCAGAGAAATATGGAAGGGCTGCGTGGCACCGTGATCTGAACCTGCTTACCCTGAAGAAGCTACTCAAAATTACCGAATGCTCGGCTATATTTCAGAGCACTGATTTGATATATTCTCTACTTTTTATATCCGGTTCGTAAGTGACTTGGTCACCGTAAGCGGACGCGTCATGATTTGCAGGCTCCCATATGGTTCCATGGTTATGTAAACGACGATCAATGCATGTAACTCTTATGTGCAGTGCACGTGCAGTGGGCGTGGTTTAAACATCTTTGGTTTAAACTGAAGTGACGTCACACTTACGACCGGATATTAGCTCTATGGTATGGTACAAACTCACCGAAAATGCACGCAACTTTCATGCGCGTTAGACGCGGAGCGTCTGTCCGTCTATGACGGTGTTTATCGACAAGAATAATAATATCATATCAAATGTGATTGCCGAGCTTTCGGTAACTTAGTACCTTCTTCTGTGTAACGGACACAGACAAAAATACAAGCACATAGGCCGTTTTCCAATACTCAACTTCGGCTCCGTCTCAGGCTGCAACTGTTTTTTTTTTTTACTAGCTGACTTTGAAACTGTAAGCACAGTAATCAGTCTAACAGTGCCACAGAACATCAAATAAGATGCAAGAAAGCCAAAAATTACAGTAGTCCGATGCAATTTAACGCTTCAGGCCCACAATCGGGGATTCAAGTTGGTTTTGGGAACGAAACCTGCGACGGAGACGATGTTGAGTATTGGAAAACAGCCCAAGACGGGCAGCTCCTATTCAAAACAACGGCGGGGTACGGTAACCGAGACGGCACCCGACTAAGTCCAAAAGCGTGGCAAATTCACCCTCGGTGTAGGGAATTTACACATAGTTGAATTCCAGCCATAAAATGCCATGAAGGCATTTCATGATTGTGAAAATATCCTCTGTTTATTACTGTGGTCGATGCAGGTTCCAAACAATGCAGTTGCAACATTTGAAAAGAAGAGATAGCAGTACAAAAGAGTAAAAAAGGAAGCGTCTTTTTAGAGCGCATGTAAACCCACCCGTGCCCATGCATTCCCAGTGTGTCACATGCAATTCGCACTGAACGCACTGCCATTCATCGTTTCGCCCACTGCTCGCATGCTCACGCTTTTCAATTGTTACACGCGCCAGACTGGCGGTCTATGTGTTTATATGGCTGTGGGAACGGGATACCATGCTGATCTGAACATTTACGAGTGTCCGCAGCTACCTATAACAGAAACCCAACCAACAAATAAAATGGAAAAAACGAGAAAGCACACATAAAAAATGCACTGAAATCATGAATCCCATATCTTAACGGTACCCAAAGATTTAACAATTTTGGCACAAGAAACGTGAAATCTGTTTTTTATTTTTTTTTTTAGTTTTCAAAGCAATGTTCATTGTTTTTATTTTTGAAAATTTCTGCATCAAAACCTTGTTAAAACTTTCATTATCATACCCTATAGCGTTAAGAGTACCCCGGGTGTTGTTTGGGGGGGGGTCACCACTAACACTTACAATGCCACAGTGTTCAATCCTAATGTCCAGTATGGGCAAATTCGAGCGACGTCAATAGACAGTAGTTCACTACAGTTGAGGTAAAACCGTCCGAGTGATGGATGGTTTGGACCATCCAGTCGACCATTTGGGACCGCTGATTACCAATAACCCATTCAATTTAACATCACGAAGGGAACCATTCACATGAAAATAATTGTACGAGATTTCAGTGACCATGTGCCGATGTATTGACGTAACCAAGTAACGATGAGATTGAAAACATAATAAATGGCCTAGGGTCGTTTGAGTGTAACTGGTCTGTTCGTGAGCGTCGTGACTGGTTTAACTATAACTTGCTCTTTTTGCTGGGGAAAAAATGCCAATTTTTCTGTTCTCCCGTCCAGAAAATTTGCTCAAACAATAAGCAGATTTTATCTTCTTCATTTGTCTGGAAAGATTGTCCCCTGTATGGATGTGCAAGCGTGGCATACATACTATAGTGTGGACCTCTGCACAAAAGAAGTCCACATAATGTAGGGTGTGATGGCATTGTGTGGACTCGCACATGTCCACACAGTGTTTTCCCCTCTCTGAAAAGCAGTTTCAGTGGCATTTTGGGGGCAGGGTTATCGGTGGCAAAATGAAGAGGAAGAGTCCAGGAAATCATCATCAAAAATCCAGCCCGAAGGAATTTTCCTAACGGGAAAAAAACTTTCCCACTAAGTTATCTTAACCACTGGAGAACACACACAGGTCCACACTTCGTATGTGAAACAAGTGTGTGTGGGGGGGGGGGGTGAATCTGACTGAAAAAAGATAATTAACAAAAAGAATGGTATTTTTGTTTGTATTTTTGATTGATTTGGTTTGTTATTCCTTTTCTGCCGACTGCCGGTAATTTCACACCTCTGTATCCCTCCATAGATGAACCAAGCATAATCACTCGGTGTATCACCTCGGCGAATCATGTATTTACGTTAAACCTATACTGACTTTTAAAATGTCTGGATGACGTGCCCCAAAATTGAGTTGCCTACGTGTTGTGACTTGCCAGCATTGGCAGGCGGGCCAGCAATAATTCTTTACAACCTCTTCACACAGGACTTATTCATCGAAAAAAAAACACACGTTGATTTCAAAGGTTATGGAGTCAGCCATTCAGTCAGCAAATTTCAATACGGGTAATTTCCCCAATGAGAAATCCAGTCTTACGACAACATTTCCTGTGGTGAAGGCCCAAAGAAAATGGCTACTTACTCTGCTGGGCTATTAATACTGATTAGCAATAAAATGTACTCATGTGATCAAAATATTGAGAAACAAGTGAGAAATACAATCTGATATACCTCGTCAATTTCGTAATAAAATAAAACAGGAGCTAAAGATCAGAGCCCTACGAGTCAAACATAGAATTTGTCCAACTTTAGTCGAGTAGGGGAACTCCACAAAATGCAGTCAGATTTGTAATTCGGTTTGGGCAGCACTGGTTTGTCTACAGATTTTGGTCATCTGCTGCCTCCGTTGTGAACTGGAAGAACTCGACCAAGCTGCTGTAAGTTTTATTTCGATGTTTTTATTAATTGCAGCCAAATCAGCTCATTGTAAATCTTCGAACAACGCTTTCATTCCAGTCGATTCTTTTATTGCAAGAGAAGTGAATCAGAAGTACGCAAGTGAGAATTCAGCTAAACAGAAAACACACTCTGAACCGGAAGGAGTGTCACACCATAGGTTACATTCATTATAGGCTTATAAGGAGAATGAGAAAGCTTGCCTCTATTCTTCCGGTACCTGTTGTTACCGTATAGCGTAGTAGACATGGTCACTATCCGGTTCCTAAGTGTGCCGTCACTTCAGTTTAATTGAACCACGCCGCACTGCACATGCACATAGTGTTAAATGCATTTATCGCCGTTTACATGGAACCATGGAACCGGAAGTTAACGCGCAACTTCAGCGATCGTCCAGTAGGAGCCGGCAAATCGTGGCGCGTTCGCCTTTGTGACGAAGTCATTACGAACCGGATACCTAGGAATGCACGTATATTTGACGCGCACGTACAAAGTCAAATCATTTTTCACTTCATAGCCGCCAACCAGGATTGTCAGAAAGAGTTGCATCTGTTTCGTTCATATCCAATATCAAATTTATACATGGTTTCTTGGTTTTTTTTTTTCAATTTTCATATATCTCGATCTACAGCTGGCAGAATAGGTGTACACATAGCCGTGATTTCGTACTTTGTTAAGTTCTTCGCCGGAGGATGGTAATTTGAAAAGTGCGTTGTCCGGTTGTGATTGGCAATATCTGCAGTGGTGTGGTCATTAACAAAGAACGCGTAGGCCATAAAGCCATGGCTGCAAAGGAAGAACAGCAGCACCTTGAAACTAACACAAGAAATGGCTCACCGACGAATGAAAATCGTAGCGTGGGAAGTCAGCTGGAACACTCGCCGGAACAACATCAAGGAACCCAGCGAAACTCCACCTCTGAAAACTCGGAGCGACGACAATATTGGGAAATCACGACAAGGTGTCGCAGGGACTGGGAAAACTATCTTCTCCAAGCAGCTATCCCAGAATTCCAGAATCCAAACGACGGCCTTGATAATCTGTCAGAAGCAGTTGCTGTTAGTGACCATGGAAGTAACCATGGCAACGGAAGTACTGAACCTAGTCTCAGCCACAGAACAACGGATAAACCAGACTACACCAATGCCGCCGAAGAAACATCACAACTTGGAGTCAGTCCTGGGAGCATGACACTGCGGTATTTCCGTGGTAGCAGGCGACACTAAAGTTTTAACCTGTGGACGCAAGTAGTCCTACATGAAGGGATAAGTGGCAAATAAAATATTTATGCATTTCCAATCATGACATCAGGGCAAGGTGAATACACTGCACTTAGAAAATTGGTAAGATCGGTGGTAGGTTCCTGTGGTTAATTGAAACAGCCGTCGGCCTACTGAAGTTTTATACATTAAAAATTGACCACGTGATCACTAATTAAGTTACATTGATAGACACATGCCAGTTATTTTAATATGAAATGCTAAAGGAGTTTTGTAAATTTCTCTTTGTGGCACCTGCTTCGCCTGATCCCTCCGACTTTAGGTTGTAGTTTCAAAAAAGGTCAAGCTACATAATATGTCATAGGAGTACCACACTACATGTATGTGGTCTCAAACAGAACATGGGGGATTTGCATTAAGTTAGAGCAGAAATGATTCTGTGCAGCTCCAAGTAGTTTCGACGTCAGATACGAAGCCGCGAAGGGAGACGTACGAAGCCGAGTTGGGTACGGTTTTGTTAGACAGTGCGTTTATACATCGCGCCCGTCTCCTTACTGCTCAAAAGGAATCTTTTTATATAACCCATCCAGAAAAAACCACGACAGCCCCATTAAGACAGAAATTGATTCACACAAGAACTCTGACTTGTATTTAACTCTCAAAATTACATTTGTATTTGTTAGGTAAGTCTACCCATTTTGAAGACTGTTTTTGACTTCGAAAGTTTAAAACCTGGAGTAACAACGCCCATGCATCGGTGACGTATCTATGGGGGATAGGGACGGGAAGTTCCTGCTGGAGACATGTTGAAAATTTTGAACCGGCAATATTGCATTTGGGGGGGGGTCAGGCGACAAAAAGTAGGCAATAGGTTTTAGAGAAAAGGTCCTTATTTTACCGTGTGGACCCAGACCCTGGATACGCCACTGCCATGCATGCTTGCTATTTCATGCCAGGTCTAAACAGTGTTGCTTTAACGTACGGCAGCATAAGTTTCTTCAGAATATCAACTGTCATAGGATAGTTGGCACATGACTTTCACCATACTCCAAGTACGTACTGACTTGTTAGAATTAAAATACATTATGTGTACTTCCACGAAGCATCTGTCATATAGGTATAATTCCTCCCCATTTTAAACGTTTGAAGAAACCAAGTTTAATGCAATGCAATTATTTGTTTAAAATTAAGCATACATAAAGTATATCAAAAGAACGCTCCCATAATAAATCATTTACAGGTAATGTTTTTGGTTTACTTTTGCATCATTCTACAAACACTTTTGTTCTACAAACCACTGCCTGTTCAGTTTTTCTGTATTTCCTCTATAAACATATTTCACCAACTCCAGACAAATTACACCCACAGCCTAAATTATCAGTACGGGAAAAAACATTATTTTATTGCTTACTTCTTGTTTACCCCGGGAAGACCTGTCAGTGTCAAAGCATTGTTTTCCGTAGGTGCCCAGCAATTACAATCTTTCAAAATTGTCTGATATTAGTTATGAGTTAATAGCCAAATAATTACAAATTCAATAGTACACAGTACTGAAAACAAAGTAAAAAAAATATAAGGCATATAAGACACATAAAAACAAGAAAACAGACAATAAGAAGTTAGCAAAGGAAACTAACACTAAAACAAACATCAAAACAAAACTGGGGAGGGGGCACAAAAGGGGCACCAGCGTTCAGTGAAGTGAGGGGCAAGTTTTTATTAGCCTTGTTCAATACCCATTCATCCGTGGTTTTTTTTGGGGGGGGGGACACCGGAAATTTGTGGATGGGCACCACTGGGCACGTCCCCCATGCCCCCCGTGGCTATGCCACTGTTGGCAGAGTATTAAATGCACGGGCTCAACGATCCACAAATTTACGTACCCTTGCATTACATGTTTGAAAAAAATCGAAATTTTCTGTGCACAAATCGGTGCAACATTGAGATTCAGTGCCTTGGATGACATCATAGTTTTGCTCATGAATATGCAGATCTGCAATAGTATAAAAACACAAAAAGCCCCAAAATGCCGGTTGAAATTGCAAAACAAAAAGTCTCGTTGATAGGATCAAAGTCGACTAGCAAACTCATTGTAGCTAGTATAGTATCAGCTAGGGTAGAACCAACATTAGCAAAGAAACTATTAAATGCATTTACAGAGTCCAATTCAATAGTATTTCATCATCAGATCTAATATTACCTTTATGATAATTTTTATTAGAAAAAATAAATTAGACAAAATGGTTTTAATAACTTTCCATAATTTTCTTGAGTCAGATAATGTACATGTAGTATACATTACAACTTATAAAATAAACTTGGATTTCTTTGACTAGAATAGTGTGCGACACAGTGCCGGTAACAGAACACGGGCCGCGGGAGATGCAGGCTACTTTGCCAGGGAGAATGGACTTGGACCTTCAGCAGGCCGACAACGTTTGTGGCGTGCATGTGACGCCTAACCCCGCATAATTACAATCTTTTATGCACACAGTACAGATCAAAGTTGTATACTAGGCATAATTTCCAGCCTTTCCCAGCAGCGAACTGCTGCAACTGTTTTTCTGTTACAGTCTACGGCATTTCCCTGTAAACAATTAAGAGAAAGGCACAGCTGGCGTGGAGGCCGCATTGCGTTATCAACAATTTCCCCTATGTTTTGCAATGTATGATAAACAAAGCGGGAGCGGCATATTGCGTGCGAGGGGAATCCCCATACGGCGACGCTGTGAGTCAATGCTCTCCGGTACCTACATGTGTACGTTACTTACCGTTACTTCTGATAATACGTGTATCTCGCGACGATAAAAACTACGTCTCTTGCAAACATGGATCAGATCCATGGAAAACGTGGATCGTCCAGGATCACTGCGATTAAGTGCTTTTACTTGATGTTGTTTTGGACGTAAAAGTTATTTCATTTTCAACACGTGATGATGCACGGCAAGTCCTACAACAAATAACATCCACTTCAAGTTGAACACTGTCACGTAAGTATGTACATTAATGAATGGTCTTACCAAAAACCTTAGCCAAAGTAAAGTTAACGTGTACACAGTCTCGTCTTTTCAATACATATCAGTGTATTTCAAATGACTTCAATTCAGCCTTGGTTGTGTTTCTGCTCTTTGCTCAACATTTGCTTATGATGAGAGTTGGCCACTGGTCGAATGTAAATTGCTAAAATATTAAGTCCACCGGTCCACTTTGGTCATGGCAATTCTGTTGTGATAACATTTGCGTCTAAATTGCTCATTATAGGCTTAAGTGATCCATTATCATAATTGATCTTTAGCATAATTGATCCACATACTGCACAACTCTACTTTAAAAACACTCTTCATATGTATTCTTAAACATGCTTTGTTTAATTTGGGCAGCAGGATTGGAGAGGAATTGGTTTGTTTTGATCATTTGGGTCATAAGTTGCTCCCAACACAAGAGAACAGTTATCAGCTGTGCAGTTTTATAGTGCTGAAATAAAAGAGTCAGTTGATAGTATTACTGATATGGTGATGATGTTAAAAGCTCAGCTAGTCATCCCTGTCAAGTAACCCCTTACAGTTGGATGGCTGAGTAGGTTTGAGTCACACTAAAACCAGCTTCAGATTCTCTCCAAATCTCTCTCATCTATAAAGGGATTTCTATTTGTATTTTACTTTCTTGAAAACATCAGGGCCATATTTTAAGACATTTCCTTTTGGTCATTTAAACTCAGTGACATCATCACCACTTCATGGCCACCATGGAAAGAACTCACTGCAAAATCTGTGAAGTACACTTTACTTCTGAAAGTCATGCAGTGTCTCACTACACTGGGAAAAAGCATAAGAAAAAAGTGGACTACACCCGACCAAGACCTGCTGGGACTGGGAGGAGTCGGCACTCGCCTCATTCTTCAACCAGTGAAGTTGATGCAGACCAGTCTCCATCTCCAAATCCAGATGTTGACCAATCAAGAGATAGTGACACTTCACCTATAAGATCATGGCAATCCGATTTTGATAGTCCCAGCAAACCAAATGAATCAGGTCATTATTATTACTGCAAAATCTGCAGCAAGAACTTCTCAGGGCCAGCACCAATGAAGCAGCACATGGAGGGTTCTGCCCATGAAAAGCAACTAAAAAAAGTTCGCAGAGCAGCAGGCATCTCAAAACTGCAAGTTGAGGATCTCTCAGCACAACCCAGAGTGTCAAATTTCACTGGGATGGAGCCCTCAAAGAAAGAATCTTCCCTCAACTTTCAAGCTTTTCCTCGCCAGGCTAAGAAATCCTACGGTCCCCGGTTGAGACACTCGGGTATGGGCTCCAGTCAATTCCTCTGTGGGGAAAGGGCCACAATACGAAGTGATCTGATAAACATATGCATGGAGAAGATCAAGTTTGAAATGTCCCGGATCATCCCCATTATTGCAGAATCTGTTGTGGATGCCGTGCTGAACAGTCTTCCTGACAATGCTGCACAAGAAACTGATGCAGGACAAGATGTTGCAGATAAACCAAAGGATAACTCTGCAGATATGGATAATACAATCTCCACTCATCCACCAATGGAGACAATGAAAGGTTGTCGATCAGGTGATGAATCTGGAGTTTCTCTTGATACTGCATACGGGGGTAAGCCAAATCACAGCAGTGCAGGAGAAAGTGCCCAAAATTCTGATGATGACAGCCATCCAGACAGCCAAGCCAGACAGAAACAACTTCAAGAAGAGATGGAAGAAGTCGATTTAGAAGGGAAGAAGGCTTCACATGCAGGTCCTGATCAAATCACAGGTGGATCCAGTAAGCAAGGTTTTTGTTACAACCGAGGAGATTTGGGCGAGTATTCTCACATTGAAAATGACTTGGATGGGCCTCGCTTTCCTGGACATCATGGACAAAAGCAGAATCCGAATTTCAGGAATATCAGATCTGTAGGCAGTTGCAGGGGGAATGCCAGTGACTACGAAGAGAAGGTAGGATCTGATGGCAATGGTGGAATTCGACTAGGAAGTCAATCACAGCAATACGTGGATGCAGGACTAAGACAAACGTCTTTTAGTTTGGAAAGGGCTGTCAATGAAGGTGAAGAAAATGTGGCAATGGAGTTTGGCTTTGGTGAGTTAGGAACGGAGGAGCGATACTGTAGCATCACATCTCAAGATCTTATGGACTTTGGGGAGCAGAGGGATTTAGAAAATGAGCAGTATTACCCTCGTGTTTCCATGGCAACCAATGGGTCCAATCTTCAACAAAAGCAAGTCCACTATACTGCTGTGCAGCAGCCATACAGCACAAGGTGTGCATCAACTGACGAACACACACTAACAAATATCCCCCAGCTGAAAATGGGGAGTGGTCCCCCCGGATTGCAAAGCTATGCAGTTTGCTTGTCACCACATGATCATCCCTGTGAGCTTTGCCCAGAGGAGCCACCCGAAGATGGAGAGACATCTGATGTGAAGGATCTCATGAATGTGGTAACTGAAATTATCCGTGAACTGGACATTCAAGCTCAAGACAATACTCCTCCATATCCAGTCCACGCAACAACTACTGAGAGTTCTATGTACACCATAACAACAGAGCCTTAACAAACTTGCTAAACCTTGGCATTTTTGTCATGTTTGGCTCCAGGCTTAAATTTATGTAATTTCAGGCCCTATTTGGGCACTTTAGCACAACAGTTGTCCATTTTTGCATTCAGAATATGAATGTCTCTGAGGCTAAAGTTTAAAGTACATCTCTCATTTGAGCATTAAAAGGCTACACTACAGTTGTCTTATTATGTAAAGTACTATGTGCATTAACAACCAAAGTGCTGTTCAGTTTGCAACTTGACCGTGCTTCCCTCTAGCTTTGAAGCATACCGTACTTAGTGCTTTACAAGATACAGGTAGCTTGTTTTTCAGGTAAATTCCCCACCTTCACAAGGTTGTATACACAAAAATGGGAACTCAATCCAGCATTTAAAGTGTTCACAGGACGATTTCTTAGTGGAAACGTTTTTTATAAATGCTCGATTTTAAGATAATGAAGTTCAAAATAATGGACATGAAACATATACAAAAAGGCGTTAATTCTAACCAAATTGATCAAATATCCAATCCAATGAAGAGAATAGGATTTCATTGGTTTTTGGAATGGGAACCTCTTAACTTAGCCGTCCTACTGTACAGAAAAAAAATTGACCAGGTTGGTCTGCCAGCCAAAAATCAATTATGCTAAAAGATCTGCATACGTTAATGGACATGTAGCAGGGGAGTGGAATCGGTTTCTGTCATGTGTTTAAATAATATGAAGATTAGATGAAGTCATAGAGCTGTCAAATGGACCTTTCCATGAAATATGCAAATAAGGCAGGTACATACGCATTACTCTCACTGGTTGGCAAAGTTGCTTAAATCTGTGACATAATACAAATCTCCATGCCTGTGCAACTATGAGCAAACATACATGCCGTTTCTGTACTATTATAGTTTGACATGAGTGCCAAACTTAAGACACGTAACTGTTTCCTTCTAACCTCAGAACACTGGAAACTTCAATTACATGTAGTTTTGAAAAAAGCATGCAGAAGTATTGGACAAAGGCTGTAATATGGTTTTGACTGACCTTCAACACGCCAGGTAATGCTTACAGCAGCACTCCTACACTGCCGACAGTTTTGATGGCCGTGCTTGCCAACCAGTGGTAGTAGGGCCCATGCGCCTGTCTAATTTGCATATATCATGGGAAAGGTCCATTACTAGCTTGCGTTACATGTAACTTCTCATTCCCCTGAGTGGAACCAGCCCAAGTACGGACATTTGTGCATTTGCAGAACACAATGACATAAGATAAGACAAATTTTGAATTATATACTCTAAATGCAATGCCCAAGTATAGCATGGGCCAATAACATAAAAGTACATTTTTTGTAAGCAGTGTGTCATTGGCACATGCTTTACTTGGGAATTGCATTTAGAGTATATAATTCAAAATTTGTCTTATTTCATTGTGTTCTGAGTGATGACAACAGCTAACAACAGTTTAACCAGTGTCACCCAAATGAAGGATGGCTTGGACCATTGCATTGGCCATTTGAAATAAGGCCTTGGGGCATGGTCAACCACTGGTTATCAATAACCAATTTCAATGATCAGTAAGGAGGGAACCTCCTGGGAGAACATTGTGCAAGATGTTATCAAGACGGCCCAGAGTTGCAGCACAGCAAAAATTTGAAGGTGACTGTTGTGTGTGTGTGCCTGTGTTTTCAAAAGTAATTAGCCACTGGTTGAACTATACGTAGTTGGCATCCAAATTTCATCCATAGGGCGTATGTGCAAGCATTTCTGTTTGTGCATACCAGAGCAAGATGCTTATTTATTGACTGCATTTAGCTTTTTGGCATATCAGTTTTAATGACATTTAGCTTCAGAATACAGACACAGATATGCAAATAGCTGTACTAAAGCTTTACTACATCATCCGTGCATGGCAGGCTTCACTGTGCAAAGCTAGTTAACGCTCTTGTTAATTAATATATCTCTATGGATAAATTACATGCAGTATGTGAACAAATAATGGCAACCAAAAAGTATGCAAGTTGAACTTCTCAATTGTGGTAGATAGGTGTACTTGTTATATCCGTAACTCTGTTTTTTTCACTGGCTCAGAACGATCACTGACAGGGCGACATAAACTGCATGTCACCCTTACAATTTGACCTCACATCAGCCTGCATTATTATTCGCACGCACGTTCCTCACAATATCCACGGTAGTGGGCCACTAACCATTAATGTTCAAAGATTCCTTTGTCACCCTTAATTTCTCTTAAATAAATGCATGTCAAAAATCAAGGCAGAGATACGATAAAACAATTGTTGACTGCTGTGAAGTGGGATATGACATTCTGAACATCCTCACTTCCTCAGGTACCGTAGATATAATGCCCTTGGCTTTTTCTTGGAAGCTACAAGCATGCATCCCCTGGGTTTCAAATTGTGATATTCCACATCACAGCAATCAACAGTTGTCCAATGTATGGCCAATAGGCCCTACAGATCTTTGTATGCATCCATTTCACAAGTAAATTATGAGTAGAAAAGTTGTTGCTCAGAAAGTATTAGTGTATTTCCTGGCTTAGGCATTATCAGAACAATTGCATGTCCTTTTTTTATTGTAGTGTTGTGTATTTCCTGGCTTAGGCATTATCAGAATAATTGCATGTCCAGGCTTTTTTATTGTAGTGTTGCAGTTTTAAATGCATGAAAAATTAAAGTTTGGGCCTTTTATGTATGTTATCTTGGTCAGAGGTGGACAAACTTTGAGCAGTTACAATATTTGTGTAACATCTCATTCAGTCAGGAACATATATAAGACAGAAATTCGTTAGGTGCAAACTTTTCCACCTGTGAGCAATTTTCAAACATGAAATGTATTTATACTGTTCTTGAGAAGTACAACTTCATGTACCAAAATATATTACAGGTTTAATGTCTACATTAACCCCAACACTCCCAAGTCCTCCAATTTTAATACGATTTTATATACACCCTGGGGGTTAAGGTTAAAATATACATTTTAAATTTATAAACATATACATGGAATATAAAACAAAATCTTGCACATAATGAATCTTAATTTATCCTTTTAAATATTTGAGTCGTTGTATATGGAGTGTAAAAATTGGCGTCTCATGTGATTGAACTATTGCTAGCACCATCGTACATTAGACTTCAGCATTTGTAACACTGTGAATGCAATCAACTGTGTGGTTGCCTTAGCAAAACTTGTTATTAGCACTAGTCTTGGTTCAAGATGTACGTGTAAGTAATTGAGAATGGACTATAACGGCACTGCTCTTCTTGATTAATGAAAGCTGCTTTGACTCACCTGTTACTGTCACATCTTAGATTTCTGTAGGGACAGGGCGTGGCAGAGATGTACATTAGAGCGTTGGCTGGAATTGTGCATTATTAATTGGAACCATTAGCAACTTGTGGTATTACACAGAAATAATGCCTGATATACATGTAGTAAACTGTTGTTGGCATGCACATGACTTCAGTTCTTGGAACTCCGATGTGATATCAAACGTGTTCCCTTTTTTCCCCAAAGAGCAACAAAGGGATGAGATTTGTCCCAATTTCAGGTTTTTCCTGATGTTAGGAATTGTCAAACACTCTCCTTTAAAATTGGGTAAACCTTTTGTTTACCATTAAGGTGTTTCTACGAATGTAAGTTGATGTAGAACATAGGAAATAGATATTTTAAGGGGTGTCTTAAGGCAAGTACAAATGTATATCTTAGACATCGCTGTGGGGCCCTCACAACTGGTGGTGATTATTTCGTGGATGTCAAATTTTTGTTCAATTCCACCCCTGGCAACCTATCACATTTGTGATCCTTGCAAGATGAAGGTTTATCAAGGTAATAAGTTAATTTTTTCTTACCAAATCCTAAACTTCTGTGCAAAAAGCCAAGATACTGATAAAACCAGGTTGAAATCTGAGGTAGGAGGGGAACTCCATGTAAGTTCTGTGCCGCTTATGAATAGCGCCTTGAACCAAGACTAGATTGGGACAACCAGGTCCAGTAAACTTTGAATAGATAAAACTTTATTCTGCTTGAAATAAGCTGCATGCACACAAGGATGGATCCACAACTACTTTTTTGGTTGAAGGGGAAAACATAACATATATCTTACAAGAGGATAAATATATATACAGCTTCTGCCTCACTCTTTGGGGGAGGGGTCTGAGTTTTTTACGTCACGTTTTATGTCCTTTCTGAAGGATGGGCCCACAATGTGAGGGCTTGTTACATAATTTGGGAATGTATGGCAATGAAATTTCAAATCACCTTTTCATCATGTTTCCATGAATCCTAATTTTTTTCTTGAAGGTGTGGCATGGCCCTCACTGCCTCTGACCTCCAGATCTGTCAATGTAGGTTCAGCATGTAGAAACTTTGGAATGTAAATACAGGGTAGTATAACATATAATTGAAATGCACTGGGCAACATAATAGAAATGCGCTTCTGTCTTTTAGATTTACTTATACAATACAACAGGAAGGTACACCAAAATAATTGCTGTCTAGCGTGAGTGCTGTGAGCAAGTAACTTGACAGATATTTCAAGTCCAAAGTTTTTATCCAAGGCAAGTGAGCGACATGTAATTTTGTTGTCAAATGAAAGGTTTTTGTTCAACTCAAATTCAGAGGTTCATGTATGCCACTGTATGGGTGCGGGAAATAATTTAACAACATTTCGAAAGTGACCTGAGATATGACTTGAGTTGTTAAAAAATAGATACATGTAGATAAACCACTGATGACAAGCACTCTTCACATCTTCACTAAGAAATGTTCCAATACTTTCAGAATCAGCCATTTTGCGTACATATTTTTCATTTTCAACGGTGAAGGGGCATCAAGCTTTATCTTCTGCAATTCTCCAGAATTCCCTAATCTCCTAGAGGATTGGGAAGGTGAAGGTTAACACCGGTCCATACAGAAAGGTCATCATTAAGATTTTTCCTCTCATAAGTTGAACAAAATCAACCCCTCACTTGACAGAAATTCAACATCAGTAACATGCTTTGGAGGAAACATTGGGGTTTGAGATGACTTGAAGATGACTGAATGTAAGCTGAGCCTCTACCAAGAACTTTTTTCAATGAACTGTGTAACAGTCATAATTGCCAGTCAAAAAGCTTTTTCAAATAAAGTAAATGCATGTAGCTTTGGTCATGACAACTGAGTTAAAGTTTCATTTGACATCATGGAATTTTGTGTATATCATATTGTGATGATTGTTATTACAGGCATACGATATATACACCCGTAGATTTACTAAAATCACAGAGACAAGCGTATGCATTGAAAGAAAATGAAATTTTACTGATGCCATACATGACTGGAAAAAGAAATAAAGGACACTACTATTTTCTGCCAAAATTCATGCAATCCTTTGAGATGTTTGAATTTGAAATACTATTTTTGGTCATGATAATTTGGTCAGCGGATATCACTTGGCAATCTCTCCACACTGTTAACGTGTGTGGGCGAGTTAAACACTACATCACTGAGGTCAACATTGCATTCACTGTTTATCGCTTGGACAATATCCCGGAAATCATGGCAGTCATTGTTGGCAAGTGTACCCACATGGGGTCTGGTGTTCATCGGATCAGGGAGTACATTCCCCCCAGGCTGTGGACATCTGTCTTTACTCCTGTCAATCCATTCACTTGACCCTCTTGGCGTAACCTCCGAGTAAAAATCAGCCATGGGCAGCGGTCTTTTCAGTTCTCTCCTGTTTTGGACAGGGTGTTTTGCCAGTTTGTTTTTCTTTAGCAAAAATTTGCTGGCATATTTGCAGCTGACGCAGCGGTATGGCGTGCGGCTATTGTTACTTTCACTATTAGTGTTGCTACTGCCACTCTGTTCATAGAAAATCTGGCACTTCTCGGCCTGGTAACGCAGCACAGGATAGCCCAACGTCTTGACACAGTGCATGTCACCGTCCGCAATGTGAGCTTCAGGGATACCCCTGCAGAATCGTGTTCGCGTCAATTTGCGCAGTAGGCCACAGAACGTAGCCACATCGAATGCTTCTCCGTCAAAGAGCCGGTGTTCCACAGCCTGTTGATACACTGCTTGATAGGTCAGTTTACCATGGCGGTCCAGCGTTAGGCTAGCCAGGTCAGTTGGCAGGCCAACTACACCAAATGTGCCTATTTTCGTGATCACCATGTATTCATTGTCTTCAGTGGTCTCAGTCTGAAATGACAAACATACATCTGTGTAAATACATGCTACAGACGAACCACACTTGATGCTTCACTCTGATTAAACAGAGGACTGTCAATCAGAAGTTTAACCTTAAAAGGGGCTGGTCCCCTATGCATGTATTCACCCGTATTTTCTTTGGTACCATGTATGGAAACTGTTGTACATTTCTATTTGGTTAAATGCACTGAAAAGTTCCCTTTTACACAGTTAAATTATCCATGCTTTCCTGGACAACGGAGGGCACTGTTGCTGTGAAGTCATTTTGGGAAGACATAACAGTGCATAGGTTTTCCTGTTCAAATTGTGACCCCAGAAATTACTTATTGAGAACATCTCCGAGGAAGAGCCTGACGCTTGTTTATTGCTTACATGTACATATAATTTGTACACAAACAACAATAACTCAGCAAAGAGAAAATGAATCCAGCAAAATTTATAAAAATGCAGGACTTTGTGTACAAACAAATGTAACCTTGAGGCTTTTCCCGGGGATGACATCACAGTTTTGTTCATGAATATCAAAATACTCATTAGCATAAACACCAAAAAGGCAGTAAAATACCCTTTGAATGGAACCTTCCCAATTAGCAGTACATGCGCCCTACTACCCCTGGTTGGCAAGCGCGGCCGCCAACACTCTCGCCAGTGTAGGAGAACGCCTTTAACCATAATCTGGCGCACTGAAGGTTGATAAAAACTGTATTACAGCCACTGTCCAATACTTCAACATGCTTTTCTCAAAACTAAGTGAAGTTTTCAGTGTCCTGAGGTTGGAAAGTAACAATTCCTTGTCTTTGAGTTTGGCACTCATGTCAAACTATACTAGTACAGAAACGGTGTGTATGTACTCATAGTCACACGCGCACATGGAGATTTGCATATTTCCTTGGGAATGGTCCATAGTTTAACTCGGGTTAACAAAAAGGTGCATTTTGAAAGTCTGTATTAAAACAAATTGATTGCAGCTACAATTTAACTTATGGAAGGAGGACATATTTGCATATTATACACATTTTGAAGGATTAGTAAAATTTCATGTCCATAAATTGTCACCATTGTATCAAAAGGAAGTTTTTTAACAAGGGTTGGAAAGATAAATCTCTTCAGAACTTGGATAAATCCAGAAGTAGGAAAGCAAGTGTACACACTCCAGCATATTATACACATTTTGAAGGATTAGTAAAATTTCATGTCCATAAATTGTCACCATTGTATCAAAAGGAAGTTTTTTAACAAGGGTTGGAAAGATAAATCTCTTCAGAACTTGGATAAATCCAGAAGTAGGAAAGCAAGTGTACACACTCCAGCCACAACTGCTTAACATGGGCCTTGACAAGTATTATCAGTGACACTTTACCCTAAACTTCAGGTTTTCATAGTCTGCCATCTGTAGAATTTGGTAGGCAGAATCTAGGCAGGTCCCCTTCCAGTGACTCCTGAATTCATCATCCAACTGGGTAAGGTGTGCAGATCTCTGAGAAAATTCAGCCCCTCTTCTTGAGGGTTCGACTGTGTTACCATGGTCTGCAACATCCATGCTCATTAAATCAGTGATAGATTCCATCTGGAAAAAGAAATCAGATTATGTACACAGATGTCCAGCCAGGCATGTACTTATACATACCAGGTTATGGAACAAAACACATTGAAATACAGACACTGTGGGTACCAAACTCGTTCTGGGGACCAGTTTTTGTCCCCACAACTAAGTCCTGGCTCCCTGACAAAAGAAAGAGTCCTCTTAATATGGTGGAGAACTAGCCATGTATGCACACATACACCCACACACAGATGGACAAGGTGGAAATAGTATGCCCTCTCTGCTTGAGAATTATAACCAAAACAAGATTTCTGAAAAAATAAAGCCTGCTGTACAAAATTCTGGAGTTTTAAATAGAGGGTCCAAAAAGAGAACAGAAATGAGGAGGCTTAAAGCACTATTAAGCTTTCTGACTTGTGTGGAACACAAAAATGTTTGTTGAATTTAGACATTACTGAACTACAAAAAATCTGAAGCAAAATGCTGCCATGTTTAATGACAATACACCCAGCAGGTTATTTTGTTTGCTACACTATATTGACACAATTACAATAAAATATGGAGAACTCACGAGGCTTTCTTTGACCAATGGAAGGTCTACTGAGTCCTGCTCATGGACAAGTAAGTATTTCACAATGATTCTTTGTCACATCACTGACATGCTTCTCAGGTCTCTGGTATGCCTTTCTTATTGTAAATTTGTTTTAATGTCACTATAATGTGGTTTAGTTTTGCAGCAAGCACCATACCACGATTGTTTCAACTCACCTCAGCTGATGAGCGGGGGTGGCGACCAAACATGAGAAAGAAGGGGGAAGATTTGGTGGGGGTCTGTTCCTGGGTGCGTATGGAGTATGCTAGCTCCTCCAAATTACGTGCCCAGTTGTCAGGCTTCTCAGTGACCAACTGGTTTAGGTGGGTGGTCAGCATCTGGCTGGTGCGCTCACTCAAGCTGCTGGTCTGTGGATGGTCTGAGCTGGTCACTATCAAGCCAGGGAAGTTTAAGGATTTGCCAATCTCTGTGTTGAGCTGGCACAAAGCACAAAGAAAGAAAAACAAGGGCAAAGGAATATTAAAGGTTAAAACTGTGGACTGTCAACGTCTAAAGAATGAAATCAGTCACTACACGCTGCACTGTGCTGTGCCTCAGCGCTGCATAGCCCAAGCTACCGGCTGCCCAGCTACGCCCGTAAGCAGCGCGGCACTGCAGGAATAATGCAGTCATGTTTTCATTGGTTGCTGTTTACGTTCGTTCTGTGTTGGAAACAAAGGAAACCAGTCCAGAGGAGCTGTATAGACTTGTTAATGTACCATAAGTATCGTTCACACCTCACAAATCACGTGATGCTCCATTTCTGTCTCTTTTTGCCTAAATCCGCCCCAAGCTGAAGTTCACCCAAGTCAGCGAAAGAAAGCAAGATGGTTAAAACCGGGTTCTTGCACGTGTTCTGCGTGTACTCAAACACCATATGCTCCGGAATATTCTGGTTCATAAATGTTCATTTTATATACCCGCTACAAGGTTCCAATGAAATTTTATTTTAACCTGATTGTCTGATTCTTTAGTGAAGGGCAAAATGACCTCTTTTCAAATGTGACCCAATATAATTTTCAAACAACTTGGGGGGGCAGATGAGTGGAGGAAATAATGATTTACTAGAATTTATCAATTTTAAAGAACTTCCAAGATGTTTTGTTGGGTATTCTGAGATTTTTTGGAGGGCATCAGGTTAAGGGCCACTCATCTGAATTCTTGCCCAATTTCCAGACGCCGGCATGTTTGAATTTCAGCCGAAAATCCACGACACTGAAATTGCTCACAAAGTTCAGAAGCTTGCATCTTGAAGGCATCAGTACCAGCATTTATCCCTGTGGATTTAAAGTTTTTCAACAAAGAGGTTTGGCAGCACAATATGAAGAAAGTCAAGTGTTCCACGTAATTCTGTACATATACTTGTGCCTTAGCACGCACGCAACACGTGCAATGACTTACATGAACGTTGTTTCACAGACATTTAAACAGGTGCGGCTTATATGGCGACTTTAAATCTCAATTTACAGATTTTTGCTTGGTGCAGCTTATAATCCGTATGGCCTATATTCTAAAATTAAGGTAAACTGTGGTGCTGCGTGAAAGTAACGTGAAAGTTACATCAAATCCACTCTGCCTTTGCATCCCAAATGCAAAGACCAGGATAAATTGACCAACGTTCTTCCCACACATCCTCACTCTGGAATTTCTTACCTACAGTGTTGTATATCATGTTTCTCATTCAATCTCTCCAAGTTCAATCACAGCATAAATATTCTACATGAAGTTCTTTCTCTTTTTATTCAATTCCTTTTATCTAATCCTTTTATAGGGGTAATTCCAGAAATTAGGGGTCCATTTTCAGAACACACTTTCTAATTTCCAAGAGTGATGAATTAATGCAAATTACCAGCCAAACAAATAGTAATAGTTTGAAATCAATTCCGGTGACTTTTTTCAAGATGTATTTTTGCG
>NW_019091430.1:775640-789994 GCF_001949145.1 Acanthaster planci
GGTGGGCTGGCTGGTCCGAGTCAAATGAAGCAGCGGGTACTGCGAACTATTTTCAAGATGTATTTTTTAATATACGTTGGGTAAGGGCAAAACCTGTTATATAAAATTCCGGTGACATTTCCATGTCAAATGACAAAGGTCAGATGTAACAGGGACACAAAAATGTCCCACTTTTGGACCCCTAATTTCAGGAATTACCCACAAGGCATTATGGATACCTCTCATTAAAAATTGCTGGCTACCTCTAATTGAAAAGCACAAGAGAAATGTCTAACCTGTGTGATATAATCTTCGTCTTGGCTGAGCAGTAAACTTTTTGGTGTTCCCCATCTGTAGATGTAAGTTTTTATGCACCATGTCACACCTGTAATTGATTTGGTCTTCAGAGGGAAGAAGTCCACAAACTTGGTGTAGTAGTCAGTGAAAGCTAGGACAAACTTGCAGCCTTCGTTTGATGCTGGAAGGGGACCTGACGATAATGAAACAAAATCAGTTGATATTCAGTTCGTAAATCCTTCTGATTACCTCAACTGCTTTGACCTAATCTACAAAGGAGGCAGTGGAAGGATGGATAAATATGTTCCCAACATCTGAACCAACTTTGGTGCAATCTAACTTTTTGGTTATGGAAAGACTGATGAGTTGGTGAAAATTTCTTTTTTCATTTTTCAAGTCCTGTAAAGTAAATACTTGATTCTTGCTCAGTAAACTATCAACTTCCAGCTATTTTCAAGAGCAATTCACATTTTCAAACTTATCAAAATTAAAAATAACATGAGCCATGGGAATTTTTTGTTAGTAATTCTCAATCCTAAAAATCTTCAACTTTTGGGGTTCAATGAACTGTGATTGAAGTAATAGTGGCAGGGCTTTACCTTCCTCAATCCTGAAAAATCCTCCAAACCGCCAGGTGGATTTCAATAGACCTAGATTTCAATAGGGTTGGGGTTGACAAAAAGCAGCATACTCCCAAAACCACTAATACATGTTCATATTTTTGCAGTGGTGGAAAACACTTGCAAGAAACTGCTCTGATACCTATGAAACTCATTCCCACAACTTCAAGGGCCTGAGTCAATTTCAGCTTCATCGTCTTGGCCAGGGGAGCCCTGTTCTTAGCCCGGTCTCCTCCTTTGCAACGCTCACAAGAACTGACCTGTGGAAGACACAAACGTATATTGGGAGGAATAATAAGAGATTATAAACTGAGAGAATTAAGCTGGTAGTCAAAGGCCCATTTCCATCTCTTGGCTCGGTCTCGTTTTAGACTTAGAGTTCGGTTTCAAATATTCACGACTGGGGCAAAATAGAAAAAACACGTACAGGTACATGTATGTTCTCCAAAGTCCAAATCAAGGCCTCACATTCAACAATTTGTTGCTTCTTTAGGAAACAGTAAAGCTGCGCTAATAGGATGGTCTCAACTCTGGGAAGTACACTTGTGATAGCATTAGGTTCTTAACTTGAAGACAAAGACAGCCAGAATATTGAATTTATCCTTCCAGTAGGAAATGAGGGGGAGAAAAAGTGGTGTGGTGACACTTTCCTAAAATTATCCAAGCCAACAAAACCCAGGTTTCAATCTAACCCAGTACATTGTACATCATGTAAGACAGCAGATGAAATCATGTACTTGGCTTAAAATACATGTACATGGCTCTACACATATCTGAGCTTTTTCTTCCTGGATCTTGAACTGAAATTTCTTAGTCACCAGATTTCTTCAGGTTTGGGAGTTCCAGCGGCATTTGTGCTTTTGAAAAATCTATACTATGGAACACAAACGAATGTTTAAAAATACAATTTTGAGATATTGGAGATAAAGAATTTCAAATTTAATGTTATCAAACTAACATACTATAATGTGAATCCTACACAATTCTTCACTGCGCTGCGAACTAACTGCACATTCCTTGAAAAATGTACAACGTGCTTCTCTTTCTACCGGTACCTTCCAGATCCTCCAAAGTCCCACAAAAACATCCTGGTAGATTTTGAAGGATCTCAGAGGGTTAAGGTCAATGGGTTGATACAGCTCACTTACAAAGTTGGAGACATCTTCTTTCATGCCATTCCACGTGTAGTGTTGTGATATTTTGGTCAGTGTGCCATTGATGCCACTGTGACCACCTGCCGGGTTATTGGTGTGACAGTGTTTCATGATGTCGTTTACTTCCTCCATATCTGTCACAACTCGCTTCTTGATGTCCACTTTGCCTCCAGTGTAATATAACGTTTCCTCTGAGTGAAGGAAATACTGGATTGCTGATTGTTAGTGTGTTGGAAACATCTCTCAATAAGCCATTTGCGAGTAAAATTTGAATAAAATCTGGTGCACTGAGTTATCTCACTGCAAATAAACATAACAATTTGAATTCACAAGACTAAAGATACTGTTGCTATACCTCGTGATTCGAGGCAAGCTTTTGCATAGCGACCACCATCTCTGGAATGTTTACAGAAAAAACACTTTTTTCAGACCAGTACCATAGGGTTTGTGCACAGGGTGTCAAGTGGAGTCGGTATATGAAACTCTTTCCTTTTTCTTAAAGGGAAAGAATGTCTGAAATTGAAATAACCTTAGATCTGAATTTTATTTTGCAAAATGACAATGGAGCCAGATGAAGAACTGTCATGGTAAAATTTCTCCCCAAATGCTCACTGCCCATGATCAGTCACCATGCTACTAAACCAAAACCAAAAGCAATATCAGGGACAAGTCCAGAGTCCAATGCTCCTCAAACTATTTGTATGAGGCTCAGTCTGCTCAGAGAGGAACAACCTTCCCTCCCCCTGCACTGGCTATGGCATTGGTTTCATGAATATCTACAGTGTATTGGGCACAATCATGATGATCAATCAATCTGTGCATGGCGGTAACTAACGTGATCACTCAACGTTAGTTCTGTCCACGTTTGTTCTTACTTGTCTATGCATTGCCCAACCATATCCAAATATTAAAAGGGTCAATTCGTAGAGTCTCTGTTGTAACTCAGACTAAGCTCTTACAAATGCCCAAACCTTAGTTATTGCATACATGTAGGCCAACATTGCATTCATAATTTGCTGATAATTTCTGATTTGGGGTTAGGCCTACGGCAGATTGTTTTGAAAAAAATGGAAGTGAGCTGAGTTGGAAATTTCACACAGGATCAACTGAGTGATATCATAGGCCTACTACATACACTTCATGTACTTCTGGAAACTGCATGCAACTTGTAAGACACTACCCAGTTGTAACGCAAAGCGACAGCAAAAATAAACAATTATTCCACCCATGGGACCTTGAGCCTACAGTATCCACCATGTCCACTGCCATGACTGCCAAACAAAAATCTAGAGGCCATAGATTTGGCACAGTTACGGGTAGGTTAGGTGAGTTTGCTGGTTTTACTCACTCGCTCGATCTAAGATGTGCACTTTGGCTTGGTTTCTGAGGTTTCTCATCTCACCCCTGCTTAACCCAGGAGGTGCCCGGCCCTGCAAGATAAAATGCCGTATTCTATCGCATTTGATTTTCAAGAAATGGAAACGCTTTTCCTTCGAGGAGAGGGATTCCAGATTTGCTATGCTCGATGAATAAGAATGTTCGGTGTTTGTATCGCTCGTTGTTGTAGATTTACGTGCTTTAGTTGTGGGGGGGCTCGTCGTACATGTTGTCGAGCTTGCTGAGGTAGAAAGTGTGGTTGTAGAAGTGGTGGCTCTGGTCACGTTGGGTGAAGCCATAATTTCTATAAGGGTCAATCACTGTCTTCCATTAGAGTCAACCTTTTCAGACAAAGTCTAAAGGTAAGCAGGCGACAACGAAACTCACGTTGTTTACGTTTACTGTGCCACTCACTTCGCGCACGGTTCGAGCAAGCAAACACATGCAAGGCAGCAATGTGCAGCTTTCGACTACGGCTTCTTCCTACTGCCATTGAATTTATATTGTGACTATCCGTAGCTGTAGACAAAAATGCCCATTCAAAGTCAGACTTGAAAATCTGACTAGATCAACCTCGTCCCTCAAGGTTTAACCGAAACTCATTCGTATTATAAAGCAGTAACAGTTCATCACTAACCTGAGGATGGAAACGTCCGAAGTTGCAAAGTCGGCCAAAGATGGCTATGCATGTATGCAACGCGCATGTTGTGAGTGTGGGCGGGGCTAATTCCCACGGAATAGGTGTTGGCATTATAAAGAAGACATGGACAGTACCCCAGGGCTTGCTGTGGGGTTTGTCATCCGCCGTGCTCTCCCACGGACGACGAACCCCAATGCTCTGGGGCGAGCACTAATTTCAGCCGAGCTCAGTAGCATCATGGAGGTAGGTTTCCTACCTCCATGGTAGCATGAAAAGTGCCCCACAATTTCTTTCGAAAAAAAGAGATTAATTGCCCTTCCCCCCATAGTGAGATTGTGTAAATCTTTGCCAGGATATCAACTCGCTGGTTCTTTGGGCTTTGCGATCCGACGGCAGAATGGATAAAAAATACGGTTGAAAAAAGGTCCTAAGGGCCCAAGAAAGTAGAGAGATGCCATTTGAAAAATGACTGAGTGCAGACTTACGAACTTTGACCTTTGGGGTTGATTTTGTTTTGTGTGATGGTGTGAATAATTAAAAATGTAATTGGTTAACCCCGCCAAAATTGAAAAGAAACTGAAAGATAACCGACAAAATAACAATTTAATTTTTGTTTGAGAAACCCCGGCATGTTGGCTTGCATGTTATTGCCCCCTGAACAATGCTGATTTCACACTGTTTTAATTAGTGAACTGCACCCTGTGAGTAATGGAACAGGGAACACGTACGTTAGGGTCACGGCTGAGAAAGGGTACATGTAGTTCTGTTTAACACAACCATTGAATGTACGCAAATTTTAAATTAGAGCACTTTCAAAGACTGCGTTCAACAGCTCTTCTTGTGTGTCATACACTTGTTTGTATTAAAAAGTGTCAACATTTTAGCCCATATTTATCAGTTGGAAAATCAAACTTTTTCCTTCAAAACTGAGTTTTTACAGAGTGACCATTCAAGTCTAAGATTACATCCAAGACAACAGAAGATTTCAAGTTACATTTTCTCAGTATTTTATTGGTTGATCTTTATGAAAAGCAAACAAATTTCTTAGGATATGGCTTGCACGATTAACAGACTAATTCCTACAGGGAACACTTAAACCATCTTAACCGAAAAAGCATGAAGTTTAAAAGTGTACTGACTGACATATGCCATGTTCACAAATACTATTGCATTTGAGAGTATCAAAGTAAGACATGTTCACTTTCACAATGTTGGCTAATTGCTCTTAACTTCCACTCTTCACATTTCCATTAGAAATTTCAGAATACGGAAATAAAAGCCCTTTGTGGTTCTTCTGACAGGTGATCAAGTCATTTTATGACATGCAATGTGTGCATGTACACTACAACAATAATATATTTTATATTTCAGGGTGCAAAAGACAAATGTATCATTAAAGAGCATGAATGCAAATCAGCAAAAATGTCAGAAGATGGTCAATCTGATAAACTTTATCAGTGCAGCAGCAGATAGGAGGTTCCCCTCACAGAACGCCAAAGTTCATCAATTATCTTTACACTGCCTTAAAACATGAGAGAATTTATCATGGATTTCAATATTTTCTGAGGATACTCAAGCACCCATGCATATTTCCTAAAAACCTGATTCCTTGCGTAAACAATCACAGCCCAATAAACAGGTGTAGTTGAGCATAAAACAAAATGTAAATACAGGGCAGTAGCTCAACAAGAAGAGCTCACTAAGAACCAAAGAGGACGCGCTTTTTGAGTCTGTTGCAAGGAAAGGTGTTGGCTCATTATTCTGTAATTTGACTGGGTCTCAAAAGTGTTTGTTTCTTTGTTTTCTGAATGATATCCAACATTCATTTACTTATTATTAGCAGCATATAACTGATTTAATATCACTTTTTTAGGGAAGAGCTTCAGCCTACCCCTCCCACGGTATATCTCCTATTCCCCACCCCCTCCAGAAAACCACACTGACCTATCACTTTGTAGGTTTTAAACCCTGGATCAAACAACAAAAATCTGTACATTAACATTTAGACTCTAATATTCTTGGTGGACGGTAATAAAATAAAAACTGATATTATGCACACATGCACATTACTGAATCAAAAGAAACTACTATAAACAAATTCAGCATCAAAACACACAATATCAAAGCAAATGTCCAAACAGAAATAATGTTCAACTATTAATACATGTATGAAAGCATCAGAAAGCAAAATAGATCCAAGATAAACTTTGGTAGATGTTTCAGTAGTACTAAACAAATGTACAGTTCCATATGTACACCATAATTTTTCATCCAAGGAACCCTCGCCATTTTCAACTCTGTACAGATATTAAACGAATATATTTAGTACTTTCTATGTACACACAGCAACTAATTTATATCTACTTTGTACAATGAATAAAACATGAATGATTCAAATCCTCAGACATGCTCAGCATGAAAAGCTTCTCACCATGCTACTGAATGTAGATGTCACAAAGCATTGTGGGTAATTTACTGCTACGGTCAAGGCACACGCATTCCATGTACATGCATATATGCACATATGTTGTACATGTGGAAGTGTTGGCCATAGACCACTGATGATACCCACATGACTAGTTAAAATGATCAGTGGTGAGGTGTGAAATCAGGGTTTAGTTTGCCTGTTGCGTTGCTGAACTATCGACCCGTTTAGGTTACATAACAACATTAGGCTGGTAAGACAATTATTGATTTAAAAAAATACTTTAATTACAATGCTTTCATCATCTATTTTCACCATGCTGGTTTTTGTGTGTATGATCTTTTTTTCATCGTCTGTATTTTGCATCTATAATCATGAGCAATCCCCAGTTGCTTCCTTCAACATCCCAGTTTTGCTGAAGAATTTTCCAGCCCTTTGCATTCTGCCACCCCAACTACACTTTATTAGCAGTCATCAGAATCCTGTAAGTGGGCCCTGGGAAGGAGCCTTCCCCTTTCTGACAAAAACTACTCTTTGGGGAATTAATCATTAAGAAACTGACAGCATTTTTGAAAATGTCATCCAAAATTTGTGAAAGAGTTTTAAGAATTTCCAGAAATCAACAACAAATTCTCCTGATTCTAAAAAGGTCCAGACTGTACCCTTTACTTTTCCAGATACTGCCTTCTTGATCTCAGGAGATTTGGACTACAAAGGTAATGGCAATGTCAGGCAGATCTAGTTGGGGTTCAAACCAAATGAATCACTTCAAGAAATGAACCGAGTCATCCATTATACAACTGCAAGCATGTCCGGCCTTAGAAGAAAATCATTTGAAAACTCCAATCATCGGATCTGGTACAATTTGTAACCACACTGAGGCAGCGGAATGTAAGACAAGATACAGTATTAAGTTGGAGATGAGTATGTAATTTGACCACAAGGTACATCATCCACGTGATTTGGTAGCCTGTTATTAATGACTGTTTAAGTTAATGTTAATACAGGTACCTTGTTCATTTTAAGACCAAAATCTCCAGCTACAGCTTTAGCCCAAAGCTTATCCAAAAGATAATTTCGACACTACAAAGAATTCCTCATCGTTTTCACGAAGAGTCAAAATGGCTTCAAACCATGAATTTTTCAAATTTCTGTATTTTTGCAAACCCAAATAGGCTATGTGATGCCTACAACTTGGTGTGACCCGTTTCACCGACTTTACTCAAATCAGCCGAATCACAATGCTCTGCATAGGGAAAAGTGCAACTGAACTGCATTTTTTGTTTACAAAAAGAGACAAGTTGTCTTCCATAGATAAAACATTACAGGTCAAAACCAGTCAAAACTTGTTTTGCCGTTTTCAGGAAGAGCCAAAATGATTCAAAAAATGTACACAAATGTAACCATTTTGCACCAGGCAAACACCATGGCAAAAATGTGTACTGGACACGCCATTTTCGCACACAGACAAAAGTCACACAAATTTTAGCATTTTCACGGACAGGTCACGGAGAGGAGTGTTTGTATAAAAAAAAAAAATTAATTTACTATAAATATTATTTTGCAGTGCTGTGTCATTTAACTTCCCTTCTTTCATGAAGTAGCATTGGTTACGGCAATGGAATGCTAAATACTGGGAATAAGTGTTTGAAACAGAGACCAACTTCAAATGCGATTTTCTAGAAACCTAATTTTTACTCTCTGGCAAGACTTTGTCTCTTCGTGAAAGTGGTGAGGAATTGCAGGTTACTGTGACCTGCTAGAAAAATCAGTACACCTAGTGTCACTTTATATTGCCCCAATCAATTTACTATAAATACGTTAGGAATACAATGATATATTTGGAATACTGGCTGTGACTGGAGGGACTGAGCTGACTGAATAAAAACTTTGATAGAATGACAATCAGTGAGAGAACATCAACATTTTTTCCGAGGAACTTAACAGAGGAGGAGTGTGCCTGAATACCACATCTGTTTTGTTTAAAATATTTACAACCAAAAGGAGGTACTCAAAGAAATATTTTGGAAATCAGTGATTATACATTTGAAAGAATTTGTTAATTAGTTATAATTTTGCTTTAGCAACAGGCTTATACTATAAAGACACTCTAACTCTTTAACTTTCAAAAGTGGAATATTTATCAAACTGTATACCTCACAGAAAGTCACTTTTGAAAAAGTACTAGGTCATCAATTTGATGCTTAGAAACAAATTTTTTTTTAATTGCAGATTACTTATGCAGCATTTTTTTCTGAGTTTCAGAGAAAATGCATTGCTTTTATAATGTTTCTTTTAGAAAGCCATCTTCCTTTGAATTTTGTCCAAATTGAAAACAGTCAGAATGCACACTTTAGTGAAATGTATAGCTCAGAACTGCTTCACCTTTGACCCATTCCGTGAAGCAGCTGGGCAGAGCAACTATTTGTAGAAGCAGTAAACCATGGTTACCCCTGGTTACCAGTCTCTACGCCAAGCAGTCCATTTTGCTTGTAATGGGTTCTGTATTTATTTTTGCTTTGCATCAAATTCCTCTTAGCAATTTTTGGCTTGGCAGTTCCATGGAGAGGGGTCTTAGTATTAGCTATGTAGCAAAAGTCTACAATTCCAAGCAACTTCCTACCTAGCAATATCCATCACAATGACAGACCAATAAATCTTTAGGTAAAAAAACAGACTTTCTGGATCACAACCAACACGATAGACAATAGCCGATACAAAAAACAAGGCCTCAGGAAGTCACTGAAGAACCCATTAGAAGTTGTTGGAGTGTGGCACTTTTGACCAGCAGACTGTGCGAAAGTAAGAATTCATTTTGACACCCCTGTTTCAAGTCGCTGCCATTTAAATATGGCAGAGTCACTTTTACCATAACAAAGTCAGTTTTGCTGAGTTATACAGAGTTGATTACAACCACAGCATAAAATGACTGCAGTTTACCGGAGGAACTATGCTGAAGCCAACAAAATCCAACCATTACAAACCACACTTGATTCTTTTAAACTGATCGCCTCAAGCAAACAGGAACTGCCTGCTGTACTGTAAGTTTCTGTTGGACTCGGGGACAATTAAAGTTAAGGGCAACATTCAGATTGGTAGAAAGAACCAGGTCTCACATGGGGAAATGTAAGCCCCCCAGGAACACACTGGCAATCTGCATACTGGAACCTCTGCCCACATTGAGATAGTGACTGTTGCATTGTGTTGTCTTACAGATTAGGGTGATACTATTTAGAGATGAGACCTCTTGCTGATGGGTACAGCTGTGAATTTCCTCCAGTTTTTCTTGCAGCTGAGGCAGAGGATGCCATGGTAGGCTTGTTTCTGAAATATTAGGGCAAGTTGAAGGTTTTATCACACATGCTAGGTTTGTTGCAATAACAATGCCTCTGCTCTAAGGCAGTGAAGGAATGGACAATTTCAATAGGGTCAACAGTACAATGGCTAATGAAGGTAGCGCCCACTACAATGTTACACAGGGCCTGAATATGTTAAGATGTATTCAAAGGGGCTAGTGCCAGCAAAGGTTGACTTGAACAAGTCACTTCAGAATCTCACCTCGATTTTGTCTTTTCTTTCTTTAGTTTTGTCTTTGCTTTTCCAGCAAAAACAGATGGTCTGAAACAAAAACAGAAGTTGGCGTGTTTTAAGCAACATCAAAAAGACACCTTTCACCTGCTACACCTGACAACCTGTAAATTTTTTTAGAGACAGAAAAGGAACCCAGCATTATTCCAGGTAAGGAAATCCTAATGTTCCCGTTCCATCTCCCCATATCCCCTTTTCTCTACCCCTCCACACTAATATCCTCAGTGGACTTATAAGGCAAGGTCATCTTCATCTATGATGCTTCCTCAGCAATGTTTGTATCCTGGTAGCCATGCTCCAACCTTTACAGTTTGTCTCCTTACATTTCCCCGTAATCCCTACAAATCTTTTCTCTACCCTCCCCGTCCCATGGACTCACTGGACTTCTAAATCAAGGTCATCTTCATCTTGTAATGCTGCATCTAGTGCTGCTTGAACCCTTGGAGCGACGCTGGGGCCCTCATAGTCCCTAGTAGTGCGGTTTGGCATGTCCAGTTCAACCTGCAATATATTCTCTGCCTAAAAATGCAAAGCAATTTAGGACAAGGTTTCAAAATACCAGATAGTTCCATTCGAAAACTCGAATAGTTACCCATTTTCCCTTTCAAGCCCACAAAAAACTATCAAAAAACCCACACTTTTTTCACCTATACAACATGATGACATTTGTGTACATACTGACTTTACACGCTTTGAGTCAGACTTCATTCATGGCAGCAGGGCAGCCTCTTTCAAAGAGATATCGAAATGTGAAATCTGACTGCAGCTCTGATAATTGTTATAGGCACTCTGCAACTGCAACTGTCCACAGATACTGAATCTATATCGTTTCAGAATAGATCAGGAAAAGTTGTCCCTATGTTGTTTATGTCTGTTGATTAAACTATTGAAGACAGTTTCTCAATTACACAGCCAATGATTTTGGCATTCCCTCCCCCAAAATAAGAATGTCCTAATGCTCAGTTTGCCTCTTTGATATTGGACTACAGTATGTCTCGCTTATATCCTGCCCAAATTACCCACATCTTTACAAGTGGAATGTATCCCAGTTCACAGTATCTTGCCTTGTATCTAGGATTTCCGCCAACTTGGGCTGCCATCCGTGCAAAGTCAGCGATGGGTCTTCGATTGCCTACAGCTGATACTGGTCTTTTTGCCATCTGGGTCGGCCTGGGTGAAGAAATCAGGCAGACACTGATTGGTCAAAAAACAGTCCAAATAAATGAAACTGAGTATGAGTTAGTGGCCCTACTTGTTCTTTTCCTTATTTATTTCTGCGGTCAAGCTTCAGAGCGTGTATGTTTGGCCCCATAGACTGTGCGTGCATTTAGTTTGTGTATTCGTGTATGCGCAATAGTGACATTATGGTCGTTGGCCTGAAAAATTATTTTAGCAGACGACGCATATTGCTGGTGACCCATGTGAGGGATTTGTACTGCCATTTCCCTTGAAGACTTCCTGCGTGAATAAATTGCCAAGAATATTTAATAGCTTCTAGCAAGAAAGATCTTCGGTAAATAATCAATGAAGTGGAAAATGTCAATTATATGACAAAGGATAATTATGAAAAAATTATCGTTTTTAACCAAAATTTGTGTCTCATTTTCACAATTTTGCCAGGTTTACCTGCAAATAACTTTGATGCCACATGAAGGACTAGTAACTTTTATGAACCAAAAAAGTTTATTACTTCTTTTTTTTGGAATTCACTTTTTTCACCTTACTTAGTGCCCAATTTTCACACTTTTCCCCTCAGATCATTGGTGATCCTGTCTGGAAGACGGATGTATCCTTCACATCCATCAGTTCATTTCTTCAAGATTGAAAACCATCTGTCTGAAATGCAGTTCGTTTTTCATGTGGATTCAAATTTCGGCACTGAGTCCGACAGCTGTCAAAAATGAGATGTCCAGATTTTGGGCATGGCATACACGTACACCCACGAGAGAATTTGAGTACAATTTGACTTTTACTGCTTTGCACTAATACGTACAATGATTTCAAATTGTGCAACTAAAAGGACAAACAAAAACGTTCTGTTCTTATTCTTATGGTTTCCTTCCTGCATAATACTTTCTCATGAGAGCGTTCATATTTGTCACCATTCACAAGTAGAGAAAAGTCAGGGAAAACCCAACAAAACTGAACAAATCCCCTCTGAAATGTTGACTTCACTTCCAACTTCTGACTCTGGAGGTACTTTGGAGGCACGTGACAAAAATGGGCAAAAATTGGGCAGAAAATGGATTTTTATAGAGTGCAAGTTAGCAAAAGGGACTTTTGAGTGTTTAAATTCTAACCGGTATGGAAATGAGGGGTAACAGCAATATCTGAGCTTAATAATGATCAATTACTTTTGGGGTCCACCTGCCCGAGTCAACAGCCATTTTACTGGCTTCTGGCCATAGTGGGATTCAGTGCCCATGCGCACCAACAAAATGAGGAATATGAACATACGTGACAAAAGAAGCAATGGGACAATCTAGAAGGTACTTACCCTTCAGATCTTGCAAGTGGTTTCAGCATCCACTGGTCTGTATCATCATCAAATTCAGCACGATGGAGAATCTTATTCTTTTCTTCGTGTGGAATAAAGTTCTCTATGATCAGCATCCTATGGGAGTAAAAAAAGTGAAATATGATAATGTACATCTGGTCTTCAAGCAAACTTCACTGATGCAGGATTTCCATCCTAAAGATGGCTAGCAGTCCGTATCTCCATCATGTCCATCACCCACTCTGCTATCCTATCTGTGCAAGTCTTTGGTATATCAGTTTGAGTTCCCTGATCAACTTGTTCCCATGTATGCTCCAATAAGCCAGTTCGGTATTCCAACAGTGCACGCTCAGTATGAGGCTATTCAGGAACAGCTACGAGCGGACGCAATAGTCTGTCTTATGAGCGCAGCCATACACTGTCTCACCAGCACGCTTTGTTCCTGAAAGACCCTGGCTTTATGAAATACCAAACTGGCTCATTCCTGCCTCTCTCCACTACTCCCCAAGAGGACGCCACACAGTCTGTGTTTCCTTGTCTGTCACCAAATGCATGACCCTATTAGTGGCAGTCTTGATGACTTACTTCAGTTTGAGTTCTCTGGTCAGTTCATTCTGAGTCTGTTCCAGTTCTTGTCTCTCTCGTGCATGCTCTTCTTGGAGATCTTGTATATCACACTTTGTTGCTTGAAGTTTAGCAAATAACTGTCAAAAGGAATGTGAAAGTGCATTAATACTGTCATGAATGGAGACGTCCTAGAACTGCAAACCATAAATCTACTGGTGCACCAGAAGAGATTATAGACATCACAAGACATGGACCCCAAAAAAGCCATCTTTAAGGAATAAAAAAATGATGTTCGGCCTTACACCGAGTTATTTTGGTGTTGATATCAACCCCTACCCAAGAATTCATATGCGCATTAACAAACTGGCTTGGCCATTATACAACTTTCTAGTTCCACCTTCTACAGAAGAGATAGTTTGGGTTGTCATTGGTCCAAAATACACCGCACGTTTACAGCGGATGTTGCCCCAGTTCTGAAAGCTCATTTTGGACGTAGCAATTGGCCATTACTAGCATCAGATGTTTGACCTTACCTTCTTGAGTTTTTTGGTCTTGATTTCTACCTCTTGTTGCAGGGAGGTAAATGTCTTTGCCATCTCTTCGGTGTTCTCCTCTTTCTCTTCAAGCTTCTGTTGCATCTCTCGCTCAATGCGCTGTCAATGACACACATCAAAACACAATGAGTCCAAGACAATGACCTTCAACGGAAAACAAGTCATGGTGTAAACCTTGTAATATGTGGTATTAAAAGGTAGTTGGACCACTGTTCCTGACCTAAAAACACACATGTAACTGAGAAGTTCAGGAAAAAAGGAAATTCATAGTTGCATAACAGTTGACACAGATTGTCCAATGTGTAATGGCATACATTGGAACTAAAACTAAACAAGATTAGCTAATTCCAGGTATGTTACCTGCCTGAAATACTTCTCAACAAACCTCCACTCGTTTACCCCTATCACAACATCTCAAGCACTGCCTAATCTCAGCCGAGGCAGCTTGGTCTGGTAGATTACCCCGACCCCATACCTGCCATTTGTTGCCATGCATGACCCTAAATGAATGACTTGTGCCCATCACACTTCAACGACCAGACTTGCTCTAAGCACCTCGACACATTCCAACCACTTCCATGTTTTTATCACTGAGATTGCTGATACTCTTTGGCTCAAAGCTAACTAACTCCCACTTATCCAAAACTTCACCAACT
>NW_019091430.1:803584-827590 GCF_001949145.1 Acanthaster planci
ATAGTCCCTCTCTGAGTATCTTTAAATCGTCGTTCCAATCTCATCTTATCATGTAACTGTTTATTTCTTTTGTTTTGTTCTAATTTTTAATTTCTGTACTATGCATTTTATGTGCTTTCTTATTGTTTTGATTTTATGCTTACATTCAGTATGTTTTAAAACTTGTTATTTTATTCCTGCGAACTTTTTCAGTTAACTGGTCCCTTTCTTGTTGTTTCTTATCGTTACTGTTTTGAATGTTTTGTCTATTTCATTGGTCCATATTTTAGTTATGGTTTCATATGTGCCTGTGCTATTCTCTTTGCCTAGAATGCAACAATATTTTTCTTCTTGTTTTGAATAGTTTTATTTGGTTGTTTGTTTTAGCTCTTTGCTTTTTTAGTTCTTAGTGTATGTACAGCGTTTCTTATTTTATCTTTAATCGTTTATCATTTTATCCTGGGAGAGATTTTAGAAGGACCTTGAAGTCTTGTTTACGACCCTTGACATGGTGAAAAAATAACAACAATAATAATAAAATACATGTGAACCTACATGTACAATGTTGGAGAATGCTTACAAAATTCTAATCCTGAAGCTACCGATATCGTGCAGGTGCTGTGCACATGGGCAATTAACCTCAATGTTAGCAACAAATTTTATGTACCGGTACATGTCTTGCTACGCTACAGCGGACATGTTGTTTTCTTCCAGGTCAACTAGGTACATGCAGATGAACATGTACCTGTATTCTGATCAGGTGCATCAGGTGAGGGGATGACTGTGTACTGAATTCATAACATGCAGGAACCCTGCATTAGCTATCTGTCAAGTGCCATGATATATGGACAGGAATATATGCCATGCCATCCTGCATACTACTTTGAATGTGTGAGGCTATTAATTTGTGCATAATCAATCATTTCATGGACAAAATGTACATGCAGGGGCAGGCAGCTAAAACAACAGTAACAACAAGAGCACAAGTTTTAATTCATTTCTTACAAACCTTATCCTCACTGGTTTCCATTTCTAACAGTATCAGTCTGGGCTTCCCCACCACACACTCTTGGGGGGTTAGGGTTAATCTTGTCTTCATAAGATGTAAATGAACACGTACATGTACATGTACGAGCCTACAATCAATATACATGTACATGTACATGTAGTCAACACAAGTACATGCACATCATAGTAGGAGTCAACTAGAAAAATGCCAGACTTGCTTTGAATGCAAACTATTGCTATCTGTGTAAATAAACATGTCTGTGTTAGCTAGAGACTGCTGCCCTAACAAGCACATCCATTTCCCCTAGAGTGTCTGAAAACAGAAAGGACTGGGAGTACTGTTTGTAATAACAAATCATAACTCAAGCAATGAAGATCAAATGAACCAGTATCCTTTTGCACTATAAATGGATCAAATGTGCACCTGTGCCATCAACTGATGGGTTACCATTTTGTACATGTACCGGTAAGGATATACAATGTACACGTACAGCAATACACTGTTATCACATGTACATGTAGAACACATCGGTAAATACCTGATGTCATGTTTATCAAGTTCATGTTCTTTTAATGTCAGGCCATGAATCAAATTGACTCATATGATCTTAAAAAGCAACGGACATGACAGAGTGCACCAGATGAAATGGATTATTTCATTCATAATTGGCTGACATGTTTATAATACAGGCATAAACAAAACTACAAGTGTGAATGCATGCATTTTAAATAAGATGCGTGCTAATGCATCCAGGCTCTTCAACAGGAATTGTTTAACACGCCGTGTACATGTAAAACTGTACTTCAGGCACACTGTTCATGTACATGTAAGCATTTATATGTACATGTACATGGACAGTGTGTGACTTACATGTACGGGTACATGTATGTACTGTACATCTCTCATTTCATTTCACTTAATTCACAGGAGTAAAAAACAAGAACATACCGGTACAAACAAACCAGGAATAAGTCGATCCAACAATAAAGAGATAAAATATTTTCAAAAGGGAATGAGGATCAGTGGACATGTGTGGCAAGAAGATGAAAACCACTCCCCCTCCCACACATGCCGCAGGATCATTAAGGAGTTACAAACTATTGATAAGCTCTCCTGGCACAATTCTCCTACAAGCAAAATAAGGCACAAAAGAAGAGGGAAAGAATGACATCCCACCGACTGAACGATGATCGATGATAGCAGAGCATCATAAAACACTAAGCAACACCCCTGATCTACCGCAATACATGGACATGTCCCCCCCTCCAGACAACATTAACAACTAAAAATAGAAAAAGTGCTCAACACAATTAATTACAATTGCAAAAACGCCCAACTGGGAACTGGAAGAAGCAACAATTAAAAACATAACATTTACAAAGACACAACTACAACAGCAAAACTGCACAGAACAGAACATGTCCAACTACACAAGAAGGCATGTGGTACAGACCATTCCGACCAGCAGACAAGCATTGATGAGAGGCCACAATGACAAGGTACATGTACATGTACGGTGGCTACATGTACGATACTCACAGCAAGTTGTTAACTCCTGGTACTAACCACCGTTTTAAATTTGGTGATAAATGAATTGAGACCGAGGAGAAGGTTGTCTGTAACATAAGCTATCTGTACATCACATAACACTGCGCATGTACACACATGTACATGTACATGTATGTGTACATATACATGTACATGTAGGTTTTTAGCCCTGAATACATCCAAAATTACAAATAACACTTATTTGCTGTCTTCATGATGGAGGTACAATGTAAGGGCTGAATTCTTTTGAATGGTCTGACACTGCATAAACATAGGAGTGAAAAAGAACTGCTGGCAGATTTTGTTTGGTTCATTTTTTGGGGTGTTTTAAAGGGGATTTTTGGTCAGTTACATGCAATATGAGCAAGTGGCCAGAAGGTAGTGTTTAACATCAGTTTAAATATTTGCACAAATTTTGTGAAATTAGTGAGAAAAACCACAGTTTAAGTCCCTACAAGTACTGTACAATGTACATGTGCATAAGCATAATACTGGGCCACCTACATGTACTTGGGATCTGAATGTGAACTCAGTATTTCCTGGGAAACACCACGGACACCTTTTTGAAATAATCTGAAACTCTGGTGACACTGCCTAAAACTCACAAGTCAAAAATTCAAATTGAAATGGCAGAGTCCATGTTGAACAGTGGCCTTTGATTCAACTTCATGGGTGACCGACTCCTGACCAAATTCATCAGAAATTTCAACACCTCAGCAACCATCGTCATCACTACCAGAGGTGGGAGATGCACTGGAACCAATGTACCATCAAAAAATTGATTATGTCAGGAGGCTTGTGAAGCAAACTCCCAGACTAATTGGATTGCTGGAAAGCAAAGTCTAAAGGGCAGACAGTAACACTACCATGTCTAATGCTTAACACCATATACATGGACTGGTAGCTGCAGTCTGGACTGGGAACAATTCTAAATAGACAAATAGAGCTCTTAACTAAGTGTACCAGTATCTACCAAACACAAAAATGCTTGTTACAAAAGTATGGTGCACATGTACATGAGTGTACCATTTATTTTATATAACCCTTTGCCAGTTGTCTTACAGAGCACATGAACTTGCTAAGCAGGGTTTCAGCTAGCGTTTGAAAACAGGGGGTCTGTATTTGCCTTGAAGTGAAAACAGTGCCTCCAAGTTGCTAAGGTTAAATGCTTTTTTACACATATCTTCATTTGTTCAGCAACATAAGGGGCCCAAAATGGCCTAAGGGGTGTCAAAAAGCCCTGTCTGGCTAAAGCATTACTGCTATTGTGCTAAGCAGTATTTTCTACGAGCTTCATGTACACTGGGCCCACGAGATTAAAATGGTGGGGAAAAGGCTTCACATACTGTGACATCTAGGGTTTTGGAGGTACAGTGTACATGTAGATTGGCCATCCAGAAACCAGTACTTGCATACACGTACATGTACATGTACAATGAATTTATCTTCCAAAATCAACACGAGAGAAATAAGATGCAATTTTTGCCCACAATCAACTGGGCCGATTTCGAAAACACACAAGGTCAAATTTTGTTTGTGTTGGGTTGATGATGTTACAGGGAGAAAGGCACAAGAGTCATGCATGAAGCATGCATAAAGATACATGTAAATGTAGAAAAGGCACAATATTATACATTAATCTCTAAGATGCATAAACCTAGAATCTTACTCTTAGCTGGTCAAAATAATTGTGAGATTTGTTCCGAAATGAAGAAGTATGAGATGTTAACGGTGGAGTGGGATGTTCAGTACATGTAACTTGCGTGGCATACATGTAAGAGTACACTCGTGCTCATGTGCAGTGGCAACAGACTATTCATATGCCATGGAGAGTGACATGATCAGTATAGTACCCGGACCTGAATCTCAGGCTGAATCATGGGCTACCTTGTACCTGTATTCATGGTATTAGGTGTACATGTGAAGCGTCTTGAAAAAAGACAGCAACCCACGTGCGTACTTGTTTGCCAAGTCTACAATTTTCAATGTGTCAAAGAAAAAAGATAAACACGCATTAGATTCTTCTCATGAAAATGAGTGGATTCAATTCCTATGAAAGTAACTTGAATTTACTTGTCGATGAATGAGGCCGACGGCACAGAACCTGTCAGTGTTGCAGGGCTGCTGTGGCAGTCACAAACCTGGCCTTGATCCAGCAGCACAGCACCGTACACCGGCAGCTGCAGCACAACACAAGCAGTCGGCAAGGTTTATGCATCACTTTTCTAAATTCCAAGTGCTTTTGCAGAGACTGGATATTTTTCCGCCACAAATACTTGGCATATTACTTATCTGCGACTACCGGGAAGGTTTAAAATCTACCCTTAATGCATTGTCTGGGAATGATCAACTCCATGCGTTATTGCATGGAAACCTTGAGACCAAGTCTCAGTGTACCAGACTCCTGTCCGAACTGCACTAGACTAGGGTATGCTTTATTTTAGGACAAAACACAACAAATCATGCACTAAACAACATGTACACCGTAGATGGATGGAACAATCAACGTAGTGGACAGGAACCGCGCAAGATCATTGCATTTTGAACACGCCTCTACTACGAAACTTGTGTGGAAATGCATTGTGGTTACAACCGTATCTCCCTGTGATGTTTTGGGGCCACCGCTTTGGCATTAATACAAGAGCATTTCTGAAATTGGCGAAAAGGGGACTCAAGGAAGCCCATTTTGGGGACATGTTTCGATCATAAATGGGAAACTGTTCCATTTTTCATGTTAATTTTGGAAGACAATCTAGTCACCTTTTATTTAAAGGTTATAATTGGAGAAAGAAGGTTTTCTTTTCCGTACCTCTTTAATTAGATCACTAGGGGGTTTGTCATGATGGGTCACTCATGGCTTGCTACATGTAGGTAGCATTTGGGTTGGAATACATGTTTCCAAGTTGGTTGGGATGTACCATATGTGGGTGGGGCCAGTTACCACAGTAGAGTTGATGTAAGATCACTTTGGTTTGTTTGGAAACATAACAGAATTGGTTGGGTTCCCACCAAGTATGGGGCATAGTTTAGGATGTTAATGTGGGTTCACTGTAGTTTAGTGGAAAATATGTTGGGATGGAATACAAAGTAGGTTCAGTTTATTTCCAGCATGTGGTTCAGTATGTACATGTAGGCAAGGAATGAGGCAATAATTTTGAAATGACACAACTTATGATCTTACTTCCAGTCATAGACCGAATCAAATGTGAACTGCTTGGGTGGTTCCAAGGATGACTTGGGGTTACGTATTGAGACTACTCCTCTAGGGACATCCATATCTACCACTCGCTCAAAACCCTCCTTGGTTTCCTTGGAGTTCATCGGCCGACACCGCACCACCACTTTGACCGACTCTGCTTTTTTAGACTGTTGACAAAATGAGCAAATACATGTAGTTGGTAAAACTAACAACTCAACTGCTACATGTTAATATTCCTGTGACGATCTAGGAAGGTTCTTATGAATCTTCTCAAAACCCCTTTCAATTGATATTTGCACATTTGGAGGACATTTTGTTGAAATAAATATTAAAAGTGGCTGTATATAGTCAAACTGGGGCAGTGAATTAGTCTTGACATACATAACCATTACAATGAACCTTATGGATGCATGGATTCAGATCAAATACATGTGGCAAGAACCTTGCTGTATTAACCCTAACACTCCCAAATCCTCCAAGTTCAGTACGATTTTACATACACTCTAGGGGGTTAGGGTTAAGACAGTGGAACACAAGACAGCATGCACATGTTTAAACACTTACCATCTTGATGTGCTGTCTGTGATGGCTATTGCACTTGATAATAACTGTGTCCTACCATGGGTGGGTGATCTGGGGTCTGTCAATGATCTTGAATGGAAAACACGACAAAAAAATTATTAATCAACCAGAATCCAATGGCAAAATGTGCAGAATACATGGATAGTAAAGTGTAGGGTTGCAGAACCCAACAAAACCCAATGACAGGTAAGTACAGCTTGCATACATGTACATGTACACACATTCCTGTGAATGTCCATACATGTGCGTGTACTTCACACAGTTATACATGTACAAATGTACATATGCATGGAACAGAACCTAGGTCAAATGTCTACTAGTACAGTGTGCTGAACCTTCCAGAATCAGTTGAGAGTACATGTACGTACGTAATGTGCCAGGTTGCAGAATGTTACAGAATTCATTGACGGTGGAGTGTATGGTTGCAGAACTTAACTACACCCAATGACTGAAAAGTGTGAGGTCTGCTAAAGTGTCGACCGGGTAATGTGGACCTCAACAAAATCCAATGACTGAAAGTATGAAGCCTGCTTAACACTGCAGAATCCATGAGCAGTGAAGTATCCAGTTGCTGAACCTTCTCCTACATGTACAGTGTACAGGTGTGCTGCTACATGTATATTGTGAAAACATGTACATGTACAGTACATGTGCATGTATGCTGCTATATTGTGACAACATGTACATGTACAGTACATGTGCATGTATGCTGCTATATTGTGACAACATGTACATGTACATTATACCTATAGTTCCTCAGTACACTAAAGACATTAAAAAGGAAATCATACCGGTAACACTGTTAGACATGGTCTCTGGGACTTCACATATTACAAGTACATCTACACGTACCTTGTTATAATAGTTACCTTGTATTACCAGTAATGGAAAACAAAGAAAATCAAAGAATTGAGACCTAAAATTGTCCTTGTAAATATGACCTTGTATAACAGAGCTCTTCTTACCCGTGTTGGACTGTATATGTAATTAATGATAAAAACCAATCTGAGCTACATGTGTGACTCAGCTGATGAACGAAACCCCATCAAACTCTGCCAACCAACACCTCATAGCATTGAAACAAGTCATGACAGTTTTAATTAGATTTAAAGCCCCATAGAGCAATGCTGCTGACAAACCGCCCTCATAGGCCAAGAATGAATTTCCCCTGATTTTATTGTAATTGTCTGGAACAGAATTTATAAGTTAATTGAAAGTGACAAGCAGTAATTTAAGTGTTGGCAATGAGATTGAATGCTACAGTATGGAGCATCATTGCCTCTCATCCAAATGTGGGTCAAACTGGATGAAATATCCTGAATATTCATGCTTTGGCATGCTGTGTGTGCAAAGTACCTCTGCCATACAGCAGAACACCTTTTCATCTCTTCTTATTCTTCAAACCATTTCAATCCTTTTAAGATGCCACTGACGATCTTATGAATGTTTGCTTATATTTTTCATTTTTGAGTGCATTTATTTTCAAAACCACTCAATCCAAAATAAAGAGAAAAATCTGTATAGGTATTCTGGGGAGGAATTGTAAAGTGATTCAGCCCTTAGTAAGTTTCTTTCCTCCTACAATGAAAATGAATTTTTGTTTGTTGCTAATTAACCCTAACAGTACCAAATCCTCCAATTTCAATATGATTTTTACATACACCCTAGGGGGTTAGGGTTAATACTGTTTTTTTACATGCCTTGGGGCCATTTTGGCTAAAACAAAACACAGCAGCTGTGCAAAGCCACACAGGAATTCCAGTTTGTTTATCCAAGCAGTTCTTTGGCATTTAGCAGTGCATCACATCAAGATCCAGCTGTCAGAATGATGCATCTTCTACAAAAAGCAGTGCAACTACAAATGTATACTCGTACTATGTATGGTGTAACACATGAACCCACACACTACAACTCAATATTAAATGCAGGTACATGTAGACTGCCAGATGAGCATACTTGTACCAGAACAGGTATACACACATCCTTGCACAGCCACACTTGTGGGGTATTTCCTTTGTTCTCGTGTACAAAACTCCCACATAACACGCAAAAAAGCTCAAATCACTCCAATTTAAACCAAATTCACTTTCCTGGGTGGAAATTTCAACCATACGTCCCTTATATAAACACTTCAATTTGCAACAGATTTTTACCCATCAAAAATTTCCCCTTTTTGAGTTATTTCCAATTATCAGTTTCATGAAATTCTTGTGGGGTAACAATTTTGGTACCCCACAAGGTAAAAACTGGCCTTGCGGGGTACTTCCCATTGTTCCGGTACCCCACAAGGCCCCATGTACATGTATAAGCGCACACAGGTACGTGTATTGTATGAGTTTGTACAGCAGGTGTGGTAATGCAGTGTGCATGCATACATGTACCACATGCACAACCTACATACATGTACATACAGTACATGTGCCTTAAATGAACTTACAGTAGATGTCAAGTCCTTCAAAGTACATGAACATGTCCTGTACATGTACATGTGCATGTATTGCACATTGGTGTCAATTATCGGCTGTAGGGGACGGGGGAGGGGATGTCTTCCCCACTTTTGAAAGTGGGGAGATATGAGGAATTGGTCCTCTCTAGTTTTTCCAGACCATAAATAGAAAAAATTGAAGGGGGGTTGGCCTGCATTTGATAGATATTTCAGGTAAAAACACTTTTTTAAAAATACATAATGTTTGCAAAAGCATTCACTAAAAATTGGTAAAAGTAGCCAGAAATGGCCCTAGACCACATCACAAAACATTTCGAATCCCACATTTCCTGGGGCCCTTAAGTGGGCCCAGGACCCCAAACCCACACTGTTAGGGGTTTGGACTTGTATTACATGCAGTTCTAATCAAGGTTACGCCTCCCCCCTGCAAAGGAAGGATGCCTCCCCCCTGCAAAGGAAGGATGCCTCCCCCCTGCAAAGGAAGGATGCCTCCCCCCTGCAAAGGAAGGATGCCTCCCCCCTGCAAAGGAAGGATGCCTCCCCCCTGCAAAGGATGCCTCCCCCCTGCAAAGGAAGGATGCCTCCCCCCTGCAAAGGAAGGATGCCTCCCCCCTGCAAAGGAAGGATGCCTCCCCCCTGCAAAGGAAGGATGCCTCCCCTGCAAAGGAAGGATGCCTCCCCCTGCAAAGGAAGGATGCCTCCCCCCTGCAAAGGAAGGATGCCTCCCCCCTGCAAAGGAAGGATGCCTATTGCGTAAAGTACAGGAAGAATATTTTACAGTGTTGTAGTTGAGTACTTTTTTTCAGAGTGTCGAGAACTTAGATTGCCCAGTACAGTTCAAGTCTGAGTACTTGGCCAACTGAGAACAGGCTTCCGAATGCAAGTACTTACATGTATATTTTTGAGTACGAGTACATGTACTTGTGCATGTACATGTGATTCCATGAGTCTGAGTACTTGTGCCGAATATGAGTAAAAGTATAAATCAAAGTACATGTACAGTGTACTATTACACTGTTGTTGAAGCTGAAAATTATGCGTTATTTAATATAAAAATAGAGACAATATGAAAATAATATGAAAATAATGACAAGATTGTCTTTGCAAGCAATCTTTAACAATTTGAAATTAGTTTTTGTTTAATCTGAAATATGCCTAGCCATCCCAAATGAATTATTTTTCAAAGGAAATGCTAAACACCAATATACGGAACATCTGTGAATACTGACCACCCCCTTGGCTCCCAAATTGTAGCTGTAGGGTACAACTTCGGTATATGTACATGTACGTACATTCAACAGTGGTGACTCTGAAGCAGCAAACTTTGCATAATACGGTATTGTAAACACTACAAAACCAGGAGATTTGACATTACAAAAAATCAGCAAAGCAGAAAATAAAAACACAGATACAATACATGTAGACCCTAGCATGCTACATGTACTCCAGATACAAGTAAAAGTAGCCTCGATCAGTTTCAAAAATGCTTGCCTGACATTTCATTGCCCACTTCGGACATGACATTTCTGTGCACCTCAAACTGCAACTGTATTAGAATGGTTCCTGGTGCAGCCCATTGATAGTGCCATTTTACCAACAGGAACCAGTGTAACCGCATTGTTATGTTGCATGTGATTTTTAATGAACAACTTGAAGAAAAACCTGATTTCATTTCAGGATTCTTTTTCCAAAGAGGACTACCCAAAGGGTGAAACATGAGAGGGGATGAATATAAAAAAAAACCTACAGGAATTTCAGTGTTTTATTCTGGTAGTTTCAATTTCAGTTTTTGGGTGTAAGTATTGGTGCAAAATCCTCATACTAACACATTCTACGGGGTGCGCCGACACGCTTGATTATGGGCCGGTACATGTACATGTATGACTGCAGTGGATAAACAGGTACCAGTATTCAAAGTACCGGTACATGGCTAGCAATATATATGTACATGTAGAGTAGATAAATGCAAATTAAAATGTTCACATTTACCACCTGGCTGCTTTTCACAGCTCCCTCAATTGTGCTAAACATTAAATGGACAGCTAATTCAAATGCTCCAACATGTACATGAATTGCATTTGCAACCACCCTACACTAGGTGCAAGACTACCACAGTACCAGTGATACAGTGCATATACAGGTACATGTACAGTACCACTCTGCATGGCTTTTATCTGTAATTAACATCCCCATATAATGACCTGACGATAACACGATTAGGCTGGTTTTCACAGTCTGGATGATAAACTCATTACTCTGTCATGGGAGTACAAAAGTCTGCAATACCAGCCTCCTCATCCATGGACATTATAAATAATGCAATTTTGGACAGTTAGTCATATCAAATGCATCTGGCTTTTGTTTATAAAGCAGGGTATAAAATAATTTAATATCCAAATGAAACAATCTGCAATTCATTTGCCTGCACTGAACAGCTATCTTTGATCATAGCGCATTAAATTCTACCACAGGTTTGCTTTTAAAAAAAGCACACTGATCCCCGGCTTATTGAACAGTCCCAGCTGCGAATGAAAACCATTCTGTACTGCAGAAAATACATGTACCTGTACACTGTACACACACAAGTATCATTATTTTTCCAGAAATGTACTGATAAGGGACTATGTGCTTGACCGGCTCAGGAGAATGGATGTGACTAATGCCCGAGCCATAGGCGAGTGCATTATCAGTCTTCAGTCTCCTGAGTGGTCTTTAACGTTAGTTTAAGACCAGCCAAGGGCATATTCATTCCCAGTCATAGATACCTTTTTTTTTAGTTTGAATCAAAAGAAGTCAATACCATATCCTTGATATCAGTAAGTCAAAATATGATGGATTTCCAACAATTTTGTTATAGAATTTTACTTTCATTTTCCCGAATACCCCTGTCAACTTTATTTCATACTTGTCCAAAAAAACTCCTTATATGGACTTGGCGCGCATGTGGCGAGCCGCATGCACACAGACTCTTGACCAATCAGAATCGATGAAACTGTCTTGTATCCAGGTGCCAGCACATTATTTACGCAGCAGGCATTATCACTTCTCAGCAGGCATGTAATACACGGTCACGTTGCACATCATTGAATAGGGAGATTGTCTGAGGTATTTATGAATATGAAATTTAGCAAATTATGTTTTCATGGCTTTTTGTTCTCCACCAAACACTCAGATGGGTCACGTAAACTACACACAAACAAGTGAAGTGCACAAACTATAACAAAAAACCTCAAATGGAATAGAAAGAAAAACCAAGCAAGTTAACTTCCTGTGATGTTTCCTAGATTGTGACACTTTCAAGCAATGACCTACAAATTCACCACTTCTCTCTACAATTTTCATATCAAGTACATACACGTGTACATGTAGTTTGATACAACTTTTGCAAGTATAAATTTATCAATTTCAATCTATTAATTCTAATGGACAGTGAAACCTACATGTACATGTACATTTCCGTATCCTTTGACATTAACAATTTAGCAAAACTATTTAAACTATATGTATTTGGAAAAACCATGCACTGTATTTGGATTTTGCTTCACAGGGGCATGAAATTATGGCTTTTCATCTATCTTATACACGTACATGTACCGGTAGGCACATAATGGCATCTATATTTTGTTCATTTTCAGTTGTTTCATTTTGGAGGCTTTTTAATATTAAACCGGTAAGGTTTAGTTTTATCTGAACCACTTTCCGATGGTAATATTCCATGTTGCACCTGCCCTAGATGCAATACTGTTTTCGGCTGAAAATACCGTATTGAGCACGCGGCACAGAGAAAACACACATGCGAGCATGTGCATGTACTACGCTCATGAGGTAGTTCAGATTTCATCGACACTGGCCACGAGGAACGTTGGGTGCCGATGTACGGTGTGCAGTGTGGCCACCAATGCGTGGTGCACAATGCATGTACATGTACTATGTAGGCTACCTATAGTATGTACATGCACACGGAAAAAAGCAGGACTATTAACTGCTTTTTTGTCTAGATTTTCGGGACATGCAATCTGCATTATGTAAGATAATTCTGAGCCATACTATCATAATTATATTGTGCGTATCAGGGATGAAAAAATGGGTATCGGCCCCTTTTTGCGTACATGTATCGGGCATAAATAATTGCGTATCGACCCTGATACGTAAGTTTGTACGTAGGGAGAACCCTGCTCAAAAACCTTCAACTCCCAGCACTTTGTCATCGATGACATATTAACAGATTACAGTGTAGTTATGCTACACAAAACTGTTCACAACCATGTAGATCTGCACGATCAACACCACTTGAAGTTCAACACAAGGGATGCTGACCCTAGGAAAACAAGATCACAGAATCCTCTAACAGTTCCTTCAACAAGAACTTAATGCCTTCAGCAGTCATTCCTCCTACAACCACCAAGGACTGGACAAGACAAGATTTATTAAGTCAGATTTCACAGTTATCACAGGCTATACGGTCTTGGCTCTATTGACAAGCTTTGGACCACGCACTACAAGGATATTTGGGACCAGGGTTTGGGTAGACATCCCCGGATAAGTCAGTAGTAGGCCTACTGGTATAAACATCAAGGGAAGGATGGGTAGGCCTACATGTAGCCCAGGTTGGACGTTGTCTTCATTTCATTACGACTGACATCCAGGGTATAAAAGTTGTGTACAAAACGACCGCAAAAACGGTTCTAATTTGTTCTTGGTTTACCTTGGTGAAGAAACCAATTTTACACGCTTACAAGTTCTTTGTGGCCTTATCTATCTGCCTAGGGGTTTAGGAATTTCAGAACGAACCATGGACTGCAAAATCAAGGAAAATAAGTGAGAGACAACGTTACTTTTGTAGACGTAATTCATCTGTTCTTGAGTTGTAAAGTGCACGCACGTACAGGAATCCGAGCTGCGTGTACGCACTATGCGTGCACGATTTCCAATGAAGGTCTGTTGCATGCCTGCTACACGGAGGCCATGACTGGTACCCAGCTTTAACCCGCGTGCCGTCGAAATGATATAAAAAAATGCAGTTCTGTTTTTGTTGGATCGTGGGCTTCAGACTGACCAATTAACCCCCTACTGGTTACCCCTAAAATGTTCAGATTTTGTTCTGCTTTATATTTCCGTTTATAAACATAAATTTGTAACACAACCTGCTATTTTATAAGAATAACCTCACTTAGTGTAGAAGGCTTTGTATATGCAGGGTTCTTGTACGGGAATAAGTTCATCAACAATCTCTCTTTGAAGTGTTTAACATGTTTAATTTGTTCGTAGAGTTTTTATTGGTTAAAGATGTATAAATGCACAATATTGTAGAGATCCAATTTTTATTTTATATGAAACAGCGGCATATCTTGATAATTGAGGAATAAAAAAGGAGGATTACATTACGGGCATGATGATCGTGATGAACAGGCAAGAGCGATGCTCTACTGATCGGGAACACAGTATGCAAAGGCAGTACTGGTGCACACGTGCGGTAAGTAGCAATCATGCACAAATTGTGCTGTTGATCGGCCTTTCCTTTTTCTATTCGTAAACTAAACATACAATAAGCAGACTGAATTGGTAATTGGCTGTGACAAGTTGGATTTTAGAGCAATGGACAGGTAGCTAGACTGTGTTGAAGTTTTAAAAATATCTCCTAATTAAATCATACAGTTTTTGGGGGGTGGGGAGATGCTCTCTTAAAATCCTCAGCCTCACATAGGCCTACGTCAAACAGCTGGGAACTCAAATTCATGTGCACTACATGTACATGTATGTAGTTGTTTGGAGTCCTCTGTAATCATAAATGCCTTCCGATATTCTTGTCAATGTTTTTCACCGTGAAGAAATCATGTCGGCGAACAGTTTTGTCAGTGGGCTTAAAATTCATTGGCTTGGGAGGTTGATGTTTATGGTCATGCTGGAGCTCTGTCTGATCATCGGGCGATGGATCCCCAACAATGTGCAATTTTAAAATACTCAATAATCTCAAAATAGGTGATTTTTTGTTTTTAAATTCAGGCCCAAGAGATTATGATTGCTAATCGTCGTTATTGACTCTCATCGTCAGTCTAGTTTATTACAAAATACCTATCTGTGCCAGCGCGTTCTGGAAAAGTTCTCCATCTCTAAAAAAAATGTATTCGGTATAACTTTTAAAATGGGACAAATCAAGAGATATGAGTAAATTACTAGCAATGGAAATGTGCCAAAGCCTTGCTGGATAATACCCTCTCTCCTCCACACAGAACTGCCGTGAGTCCCTTAGCTTCTATCAAATTTTGTGGACACCGTTTGTCTATTTTAAGTTCACCTGTTAACACATAACACATGCTAAAAAAGGCCAGGATTTGTACAAATCATGAATTTTAGCTTTCCTGTACTGGCCATAGGAGACTCAGCTTGCATACAGGTAACTAGGCCAACTGTCACCAATGCATGCCACAGCCTCGCCCCCATCCCGATGTTGTGTGTACTCGGCATGGAGATCAATGGTACTCATGGCTGAGAACCATGTTTTGCGTTACATGCTTTATGTAAACGTCTAAACCAGTGGATTCGGTTAGACTTCAGTTTTGCTGGTTCCAGTCAGAACATGTAGTTTTGACGTGCATGTACGCAGTCTCGGAATCTCGTGCACCAGGTAGTTGCACGCGCACACCGTACGAACTGCACTGGAGAATGGCTGAAAACAGTCCACAACAATGGCCAGAATTAACGTTACCCGGTACATCTGACTTTATTTTCCCATTTTGTCTTTGATGGTGATGTGTCAAATTTCTTAACTCACCAGACCTGGAGATAAGGATGCATAGGAGTTACAGACATGAAATTGGCTCCTTGGAAAAGGTAGAAGTGTTGAAAATTTTAGTTACAAAATTTTTCGCCCAATTTGCACCCTTTACATCCTGGACTCCCTCTGAAACGTACTGTAGTATGGTCAGGGAGTCTACCTGGGCTAGGGCAGGTCCAAATCTGAACCAGAAAAGCAAGATTACCCAAAGAGACAACCGGTTTAACTTAGGCCAAACTGGGCGATGTGGTTAGGGGCGAAGTGGTAAGGAGGGGGTGAAGTGGACATGGGACCAAGTGACTGTGAAGCAGTAGGTACTCATGCAGTCTAGAATGGCTAATGAGACGGAAAATAGGGACATAATGGGGGCCCCTAGGTTACTTCAAGAACTCTTAGTCATAAACTCTGTGAAACTCCGTGTGACTTTGAGGAGCCAAGGTTTACATGGCGTCGTAACGCTATGGGGTTTTAAATTGAAATTTTGTGGTGAAATGGTTCACAGCTGTAAGAAAGCTATGACTCTATGAGCTCAAATTTTCCCCTGTCAGCATACCTGCTTAATCTATACATGTACCTCCTAAAAAGGGGATAACAAAAGTTTCAGAGCATGAGATGGAGTATTTTTGAAACAAAATGAGATTTTTGCTCACCAATTTCTCACTTCCACCCATTGGCTGTCGTTCCATTCGTGCCTTTCGTGTTTATCAGACTGCACATGCTTTGTGCCCACTAATGACTACGCTTGCTCCTTATCTTGGCTCGACCATTTTCGGTGGCGGGGGATGACATCTTGTGTTGTTTTCATCATGGGACCGTCCAAGCTGCTGCTGCCACCTGGAAACACGTATCGGGCAAGATACGCGACTGTGCTGCGCTGTGTGTGATGTTATCCCCTGCTACTGAAAATGGTCAAGCTACTGTAAGATGCAGAGCAAGCGTGGTCATTGGTGGGCTCAACACATGCACAACCTGATACACACGAATGGCACAATCAGAGCAGCAGTCAACGGGGTGCACGCAAGAAATGGGTGGGTAAAAATCTCATTTTTTTCCCTAAAATACTTTGTCTCATGCTCTGAAACTTTTGTTATCCCCTGTTTAGGAGGTATATATGTAGATTACACTGGGGAGTCCGGCACTTTTCCTTTTTTTTTTGTTTGACCCCCACAAACTTTGTACAATTCGGACAGAGAATTGCCAAAGAAATTGAATGGTATAAAATTGAGCTCAATAGCTGTAAAATCAAAATTAGGTGTACTTAGTCCATCACATTTTGGAGGTGGAGAAAGTTTTATTTTCATCAATGTATTTCAATCACATGGAGTCTTGTTCCTCATCGGTTCCACTTCCAGACATGCCAGAGTTGGACAAAGATCTGTAGTTACATGTAAGTCACAGAGGAAGTGTATTAAAAGTAAACAATATCTTTTATTATGGAGAACTTTATCACTAATAAACACAGGATACATGTACATGTATAGAGTAACATGGACAGTTGAGTTGGACTTGAAATTGTAAGTGATGTGTGAAAGATCACTGAAGCATAGATTTGATGTGATATTTTATCATCAATAAATGGCTACAAAAATAGGGGACCAAGTGTGTCAGGTTTCATCTTGCTCCCCGTGCACCATCCATCAATCTAATGCACATCCCATATGTGCACAGTTGACATTTTTGTCACATTTTTGACAAAAAAAACCAACTTCTTTTTCTTCCTTAAATTCTAAGCTTCTAAACAAACACCGCTTCATATATGTTTCATCAATTCCTTATACATGTACATGTTTTGGGGGATTTTTAACAGAAAATGTACATTTTTGTTACCTTTTTGTAGTCTTCACAAACCAAAACAAGGCTTGACGGTGCTTTAGTCAAATGCCTCAAGTCATACCCGCCACATCAAATGAAAGAGTATTTTAAGCTCTACAAGATGATGACATAATCATTCCAAACCCGGTTGAGTGTCGCAAGACAACAAGCAAAGATGGCCGCACACAGTTGTTGACGTGGTGTTGAGTGGCTCCGATCTTACATTTTTTTCATCATACTTTACAGCCAAAACTTGACATAAACAGACATTATAAATGGCACTAACACAAATTTCAGTTCTTTTACAACACAACTGCCTTTTAAAATATTGAATTTGATGCACAAACAGGATAGAAATCATTGATTGAAAACAAACACTTTTACACACTTCCGGATATAAAATTTAGAGATGCCATTTTGCTGGACTCCCTAATTAAGCAGGTAGGCCTATGCTGACAGGAGAAAATTTGACTAAGTTAGGCCTAACCATGCTAACAGTTTAATTTCTAACCACTGCTTACGGCTGTGAGCACCACAAAAATTTGATTCCAAATCTCCATAGCATTACGGCGCCATATAAACCTTGTCTCCTCTTAGTCACACAGAGTATCACGGAGTTAGTGATTTTGAGTTCTTGAAGTAGGCCTACCCTGACTGCCGATCCATCCTTAGCCACACATCCATATGCGCAATTTCGTGTCGGCGCATCTTCGTGGGCGCAATTTCTTTTGCACACGAACATGATCCTTGACCTTTCCGTTTTCTAAAAACCATTTATTGAATGGTTTCACTCACGTTATTCAGGTATTTTTAAAATAAGACTGTTGAACAATACGTCACTTGACCCCTCATCGTCTCGACAGCTGTTCCATGTCAAGACGTATGTAATTAACAGACTGAGCAATAAGATACTACATGTACCAATGGGCTCTTCCAAAACTTTGGCAGCAGTTTAGATGTCTTGACATGGAAGAGCCGTCGAGACGATGAGGGGTCAAGTGACGTAATGTTCAACGACCTTATTTTAAAGATGGCGACTGAGAGAGCGAGCCCGTTAGATTGAATGAATAAAGGCAAAAAGACAGGAAAATACCTGAATAACGTGAGTGAAATTATTCAATAATGGTTTTTAGAAAATGGAAAGGTCAAGGCTCACGTTCGTGTGCCAAAGAAATTACGCCCACGATGATAAGTGGGTGCGCCGGATTGCGAAATTGCATAGACGGATGTGTGGCTAAGGATAAATCGGGAGTGATCCGTGCCACACTAGTGGGGCTAGGATCGGGAGTGAGAGTCCGTGCCACACATCTGTCTATGCTACTACATGTACGTACGACGAGGTACAGTGTAAGCCTCATGCCTAAACATTTTCAGACATGTCAGACACGTCTCATACTAGGGTTTGTGTCCTGGGGCATCAATTGTTGTCGGTATATGGAATTCTTTCCTACATGATAAATATCTTCAAATAATCTTACCGAAAGCAAACGTTGTTTCCTCACAAACTGGAAGAATTTAGAAGGAGAAAACCCCGGTCAATGCCGGTGTTTGCAGGTCATGCAACCCGCCATCTTGTAACTACAGGAATGCACTGCCGCGCATGCGTACATGTTAAAATATTGTACCGTACAAAACTAACCAAGTGGTGGCGCTCTATGTAAATAACTGGGTCTAGCATGCAGTGGAGGGCCGGCGGGCACGAAGTTTTTTTCACACACTACACTCCGGGTAACCGGACTTGAATAAAAGCTGTAATTGTAACTCCGGCAGACTTGTTTTTTTCACAGGCAAGTTAAGTCCGACATTTCATTTCACTTTAAATGATAATGCCTAACGGCGATGTATCACATTTTGAGACTAAACAGAGAAAGCTTCTACGAGGCGCGAAGACATGTCTCGTCTCAAGAGGCAGCAAAACCAGTTTACCCATATGAAAAGTACATGTACCGGTGCATGGTGCATCCCCAGACAGTTGTGAAATAAAATGCGTAGCGGGGGCTTTGAGTGGCTGGGGGATGCACAAAGCTGTATAATTTGCTCAGCGTAGAAAATATTTTTCTAAGCAAAAAAAAAATTTGAAGCACTGAGTAGACGGTCAATAAATAGACTATTGAGACTCTACAATAGCACAGCAATTATCTTTCTAATGGAATGGAAAGCACCGACACTTCCAAAAATGATACATGAACAAGCATCTTTCTCTGGCGGGGGATTCTTTTCAATTAACATGAAAACTTTGGACAGTTCAAGAAAAAAATCTCCATCCTGCCCTCTCCCAACCCCTGACTCAAAATCTGAACACATCACTGCTTTTAAAGTACATGTGGGAAAACGTAGTAAGAAGGTAACTTGACAATGAGCTTCAGTCAACTGGCAATGTTTAATGAAGGCATTTCAGCCCTTCTGCTCTGGAAACATTCATTTACACAACTGAAGGTTTTCCTCAGTTTTGGTTTCAATAAGTCTTTAATAGAATAAAATGTATTTCATTCTTAACAGTACAAAATGTACTTCAGAATGCACAAAATTTTATCCTTCTACATAACACACAGTGTGCTGGTGCGAACATTATTGCATAATAGTTTTTGCACTTAACTAAATACAAAAAATAACACAAAACTCATGGACTACTCAAATTTACTTTTCAAATTTTCCTTTTATAACTGTGAAAATAGGAAAATACCTTCTTTGAGGACAGACCACACATTTCAAACACTGCACAGTATGGGGTGCTACAGTGAGTACAGCACACCTCTCACAATTACTGTATAGAACCCAGTTTCAACGCCTGGCATTAGCCTCGTGACTAGAGTTGTTTAATGATTCTTGGAACCACAAGGGTTCCTCTCAAGGCTCTGTAGTTTTTCTTCCTCCACAATGATCAACACTTGTGAAGCCATGATCATACATGGATGGTCCAGCAGCTCTCTCTAACATCTTTACATGCTTTAAACTTGACCGCATCGTGGCTACATGTACATCTTCTGTCATTCAGCCTTGTGGTTACCACTGCCTACCAGTCAAGATTATTAATCTTCCAATAGAAAAAACCTCGGAAAGGATTTTCCTTAAGTTACTGACATAATTCATAGTCAGCCACAACTCAATACAGTACATGTATATCAAAGTTTATAAAAAAATTGAGTCTTTTCAAACCTGTCCACATTTATAATATCAGTCTATTAGGAATGTGTACATACTTCAATGTGGCCAGTATTATTTTCTAATGCACATTTTGCTCCCAAAGAAATGAAACTTATCCTTTTGATAACAAACATCCTGTTTGGATAGAATGCTGCACATACATGTAAGCCAGTCATTGTGAATGAAATGTTGTGAAACTGATTTTGTACATAACCTGGATATGACTAAAGAAGAACCCTGATTTACTTATTCTGCTTTAATTACCAATTTTCTAATTTTCACAAGTAATGCACTTATTGTGAGAAATCTGACAAAATGCACTCCAAGAGAGCCCTACAATAAGTCCCCTCATAAAATGGAAATTTCAAGTATCACATGCCTAATTACAATATCAATATTTGCATAGAGCAAAATAAAGCAACGTTTCAGACAGTGAGATTTAATCTACAGAAAATCTTTTCAGGAGAACATAGATTATGCTGCTGCAGCATAGTATTTGACTAGTTTCCTCAATACCAACAATTGGAACTCAACACTAGGTTACAACCGGGAAATCATGGGGAGAACTCTCAGTGTTTTTCAATTTGTAATGCACAAGACATAAAATAAAAAAACAAAACCAGGAAATGTTGCATGTTCATCACAGCCCTTCCTCTGATAGTTTTGCATTCAACTCGCATAGCTGTTTCATGAATGAGTCATTTGGGCATACTTCCCGCTTTGCCCTAACAGTCCTGAGTGCATCACGTACATCCATGCCACGCTTGATCATCAGGAAGGCGACAACAACAGTCACTGAACGGCTGAATCCTTCCACGCAGTGAACAAGAATCTTGCCTGTCAATGAAATCAAAATTGGAATAAGTGGCATCAAAATTTGCAACAAATTTTGAATGTGGATTGTAACAAATTGGGAAATTGTGCTTTTCCTAAATGGGAATGTGACCTGTTGTAATTGGAATTTTTTTCTACTTGGAAGACTTTTCAGAAGCTTGGTGATGGCAAACATATTTGCTCTATGTGGTCAATCTGCTATTTGTTGGTGAAATTGGGCCCTGGTTACAGGTCTCTGCCTACCTTATACGCTGCGGGGACGGGAACGAATCTGTTATACAAGTGTGACCATTGATCAGTACCGTGGTAATATATGCAAAAACATATCATGGGTACCACAACAACTGACTACATGAGCGAAAACAGTTCCCCTCGGGTGCTATGCATCCCTCGGGTGTTTAAAATGTCATATCCCACATCACAGCAGGATTGTTAATTATCACACAAGCACAATTGAAACATAGGATAATGTGGGCATCAATTTCCCATATCTCATGAAGCCAAAGGCCAAGTGGTATCTGGAACACAGAAGCACTACATTATTCCATGCTCCATGAGCACGAGTGTGAAAATGAATTTATCTTCAAGCAAACTTGACATGCAGTAAAGATTTTACTAGGACCTGTGTGTGCAAACGCCTTACCATTGAAAATACAGTATATTTTCTAGATGTGCATTTTGCTATTAGCGTTGAGTTAGAATAGTGCATTATGCGGGGTTTGATATAAACCATGCAATACATGTATATCACACTGTTTGTTGCCATGGATTGACCAATCAGTACTGAGAATTCAAGTTTGCTTGAATATAAGACTTAATAAACACAATCATCTCTGTGAAACCTTTGGCACACATTTTCAATGGTTAAAATCCAAGAACATTTACCAAGGCTGTGTGTAAAAAAGTGCGAGCCAATGTCTTCTGTCGGATACTTAGTCTGTCAGTCAATCTAGCAAGCTTGTAGACACCTGTTCTTACCTTGATTCTCCAGAGCATTTTCTATGTAATTGGATGTATCATACAGGAAGGCAGAGATGTTGAACTTAAGGTTATCTGAAGCCTTAATGGCCTTGAATGTTATCCCTGTGTCCTGCAAATGTAACATAGAAATATTAAGCGACAGTGTGCCAAAAAGCATTTCTGATGTCAGCTCTGTGATCTGTGACCACAAAATAAAAGGCTCTTTTTCAGAGATGTGGTTTTGAAGATGTGGCGCTACACAAAACTAATGTTTTCATTTGCTTTGGACAGATTATCGTCCAATCATCAATACATCACTTCAGAGTTGGGTTTTCTACAGAGACAATAATACCGGTACCTTGTAGTACTCCTCATCTGTGTCAACATGGCCAAATCCAACGCCCTGTGCTGTGTTCAAGATATGAGTAATACCAGCTTTCTTCAGCGATTCTTTGCTCAGGGCAAAGCTCTGTAATGCATAAAAAATAAGCACTTAGTACCTCTGACAAATTTTAGGTACCAAACATTAAATGCTGGGATACTCACATAACAGGGCTAGAACTGAGGTTGTCCTACAAATTGTGATTACGTGTAGTTTTGTTTTATGAGCTTTCCGGGAGAAATGAGGCAGAACAATTTGAAATTCACCCTTTCCTGTGCAAACCAATCAAACTTCATGACAGGTTGCAAAATTAGGAACCTGGCAACTATATGATCATGTTAGTTTATACATGAACTAGCCCACATATGAAAATCAAATCAGTGAGGTTTTTGTTTACATTCGCTCTCCCTCTCTTCATAGTTATGTTGTCCATATACACTCATGCAATGTAATGAGTTGTTCCTAACTTCATAAGTGTCTCGTAGACCTGTAGGCTTACAAAATAAAATTGGTCCCCAAAAATCAGCAGTAGGCCTAACGCCACTGCCTGAGCTTTGACTGAGTGATTGAATGATGCCAAAGAAACGTGGTTGATTGGGAGTACTTGCAGTTTGAATTTTACCTTTCCCTACCCAATAAAGCTGGTTCTCACTTTTCGCTTATGAAGACATTCGGGTAGACTTCGTCACAGGATCTCGAAGGCATTACAATGCAGAAACCATCTCCACCCTGGACTATGAAAATAAGATCCTCGGGTGTGCAGGGAGACCTACATGCAGCCTTGTTTTCAGATGCCATCACACACTCGGCAATTCTATCCAACTAATGCTAGCGGCCAGTAGAAAGTCACGAGGCTATAGTTTTCTGGCAGGTGAAGCCCAACACGCAACAGGGAACAACCGATCGCGCCCAACAATATAGGATTTCTCCAAAACAGTCAAGTTTAACGAGGAAAATATGGGAGCATTTACATAGAAAATAGTTGGATCATGGAGGAATAAAACAAATCCTTGGATCGACCAGTCTCACAGGGTTTGTGCACAGGAAGGAAGTAAAGTGCTTTCCGTTCTCAAAATCGATCCACTAACTCTGTATGGTGCGTACGGATTTGTGGTATCGATACCATAACAATTCGTCATGGGTGCACTGCTCAATTCCAGGGAAATCCTTCGGCAGGCGGAGGCGCCCCAAAAGTACCCGTACAGTTTATTTGGAAAGGAGGAGATTGTGTGGCCCAAGAATTTGTGGAATTGTAAAAGAATGGTCAAGAATGAACATTTTAGATTAAAGGGCTCCCATCCCCGGGCGAAGCATAGAAAAATGCCCCTGAAAAATT
>NW_019091430.1:827941-867573 GCF_001949145.1 Acanthaster planci
CCCTCATGGTTCCCGACTTTACGATAACGTGCGGTTGTTTTCGAATACATGTACATGTACCGAACTGTGCCTCCTTTTTGGGATTCTTTTGATCTGAAGTTGTTAGTTCAAAAACTAGTCCGATATGGTGTCACAGACACATCAAATAAAAAGCAAAAGAGCAAGATGTTATTGCGTTTCATTCATTTCCACTTTTATTCGTTCAAGTAATTCTTTTTCTTTTATAATTAAATATTTTCTAAGTTGTAATTCTTGGCTTCAAATGCTTTTATATGTTAATATTCTATTTATTTACTTCGTACACTTGATGATGAGTGGTAGGTCGTTGACCACAGTGATTGTTATCGGTTTTGCCTCTCCTATGCACATCTTGTATGTGATGAAAAAGAAATGGCATGAATAAATAGCAATAATGCGACTTAAGGCCTACAATCGGGGATTGATTTTGGAGACGAAGCCTGAGAAGGAGACGACGCCGGAGACGAAGTCTGGTATTGAAAAAACGGCCCCACGTTGAGCAGTACTACATGTACATGTATGTACATGTACATGTACATGTACTATACATGTGCCAGAACGCCGAAGAGGCAAATAGCTGGTTGAGTTTTAGTTGCACTGAGCGTTTCGCGATAAAGGTCAGTGCGACTGTGTCTATTGATTTGGTGAGAAAATGTGTGTGGAAAACACATTTTCAAAGTACACGTGTAAAATGTATCATAAGTTTATTCCAAAAACTGGGCGGGCGTGAAAATCGGGGCAGGCGGTTATGCAAACCTAAGAATTAATTTTTAAAGGCGTAAGTATTATTATATTATTATTTAGTAAAGTGGCCGTCATATCGGACGTTAACAAGGTAGGCCCAGGAAGTGTTTGCCTGTATCTTTATTCAAAAATTACGTCAGTTTTCCTTCTTTCATCCGGATCTCTGATAACGAATTAAACGTGAAGCAGTGTTCCACGTATCCAGCTAAGACCTCAGACCTGGGTGTCTTTGTGATTGGATGTTTTTTCCATACCTTAGATTACCGAAGCGTCCTGAGCCAGCAGAGAGCACCGAGGGTAAAAGGAACTGGGGTTACATCCTCTGAATTAAAATAATTCCGGATTGCGAAGGTATGGTGCTTTCATTGCGAAGGATTATGCTGGATTTGAAGAGTTCGAGATGAATTGGCAGAAGGGAAGGTTTCTTGTGATGATCACAATTAGGCCTCCTAAGCCTAAATTGGCATGCCGTGGTATTACACCCGATAAGTTGGTGAATACATCTCGTCGAGTTTTGCAGTGCAGTCATCATTGAGACTTTCAGAAAATGGCCTACACGGGCCTTTTGGTGTTCCCAAAGCAATTAAGGTTAACAGCCAAATGTGGTCGGCCGCCCAGTTTGCAGTAGGGGCTGCGGAATCATTGGTAGGCTGAGTATTCGTGTAGTAGACTAGCGTCTCAAGGACGAGCCGTAATGTGCATCAACGCCTTTAGTGATCAAATTCCTTTCAGAAAAATAAGTTGTCTTTAGCGATTTTGAATCGATCAAGCAGTTACAGCAACATGTTTAAAGGGTAGCCGCAATGCACTCTCTTTTTTAAACACAAACCTCCAAAATGCACCTCATTTTCAGTTTTTATTTCAGTTTAAAAATGTTTTGCTGCCTTTTCGTTTTTATGCTGATGAGTATTTTCATAAACCAACATATGATGTGATCCTGGAGGAAATCCTCAATATTACATTGGTTCAGGCACAAAACCCCACTATTTTTTTAAAGATTTTGCTGGCCAACAGTTCTCTTCTTTAGTTATTAATTATAACACTGCAATAAGCAGGCAAGCATCCTTCACTCTGAAATGTGAATAAAGTGAGTTTGTAATTTGAACAGAAAAGCCCATGCGCTGGCCATATCTTCCCTCAATAACATCACAGCAACAGCGTCCACAGTTGTTCAGGAATATATTAACAATTTCTGAAATGCACTCTTTTTGATGCATTCAACCTAAATGGTATGTGAAAATGATTTTCACATACTGAAGAAGAGGACCGGTATAAAACTGCAGAATATTGTGTCTAAATCTTTGCGCTACTCTTGAAGCAGAATGAACTTGGTACAAGGTGGTACTTGAAGCTTAACATTTTAGAAACTGAAGATCTGTGTAACTATACCAACTACAAAATTATTCACATTAGTCATCAATACTAACCAAATTATTCACCAAATTATTCACCAAATGTCAACATTGTCTGTTCGTACAAAATAAGTCGTTAGTAATCCATCCATGATAATGAAAATGCAATCAGTAGAAGGCATATGAACCATGGTATTATGAACATAGATTTATAATCCAACCATTAGCACTTGGGATAATTTCTTTATTAATACGGTTGTGTTCATTTCACATCGACATTTTCGCCTTTGGAGCACTAGGCTATTCTAACACAAATCTACAATGAATCAGAATTGAGGAGTTAAGAATAGAAAAATGTATAAAATTTTAACAACTAAACATGAAAACTCTATGGACAACATTTGAGAAACTAAAAAAATTCTGAAGGTGGATACATGTAATCGAAAACGATTTTAAGAAGAAAGCTCCAAAATTTAGACTCACCCCGAAGAACAGTCGTAGAAAGTTATATGACAAACATCGAAATCTCCCCACCTGAATAATTTTAGCATTCCGACCATTTGGTTCTGGGTCCATTCCTGACTGTTTTGCTTACAACTGAAAGCAAATTATAGAAGAATCAAACAGAACTACTGAAAAACAGACGAAGGGCTAACTATATGTGTGTGCTTAAACTAACGAACACATCTAAACTTCAAATTCTGAAGGAAAATTTTGTAAACAATAAAGCAAACAGTGAAAATAAGATTGGCTCTACGAATCATAGACAGTTAACATGAATGTGTGTAATTCAGCAAAGTTGCACACATTGTTATTCATCAAGACTTATCTCTGAACCTTTGCAGAAATTTGAAAACTGCACTTTCTTTCCGAAGTCTCAGATCGCTTGAAAGATAGTTCCCAACTTCTGCCTATTTCACATTATTCAAAACTAAATGACGAGGGTCAAAGTTACACTTAAAACAGAAGAAACGACCAAGAGTTGTTTAGCCTAATTTCGTAATACACAACGAAAGGTCTTTCAAAGTTGATCGTTTATTAACTGATTGGCAAAGATTAAAAATTTCAATGTTTAAATTCTTGTTATTTGATTATGACAGTGTCATGGTCAGCGCAGAAAAGGCGAGTGTTAACCTGACGTTTCGACCAGGAAGCTCTAGCCGTCCTTAGGAGAGTCGGGTCAAACATGCTGGAGTTCATACTCCACACCCAAAGGACAAACAAATTCCAAGCAGCCGCCCTGATGTACACCGAATTCCATGCAAGTGCGGTCAAGTTTACATCGGTGAAACCGGCAGGAGTCTCCCCACCAGAATCCAAAAGCCCCGTGCACATGACAGACGCAGATATTACGAGAAGTCGCACATCGTCAAACATGCACAGTGTTCGAACCGTCACATCTACTGGGACAACACAGAACACATCGCCTCCATCAGGAACTGGCTTCCCAGAAGAATCCAGAAAACCATCGAAATTTTCTGGCACAACACCGTCCCTCAAGATATTTTCAAGCTCGGCGGCATCTGGCCGCTTCTGGCGCCCAATGATAACGTCCAAGAACACTTCCACTCTGGTCGAAACATCGAGTTAACGCTCACCAGTTCTTTTCAGGAACCAACCTCTTCTTGAGATAGATCCCTTGGTATACCCGCAAATCCTTACCACGTGTAATATTTTCACCACGCAAAGTTTCAAATCTTACATAAGTCATTTTTCTTGTGACTTACAGTCTGATGGCGTCATCCGCTCCAGTCCTCAGATGTTTTATTTGCATGAAAGGCGTCTACTTTTCAAGCGATTACAACAAATTTCATCAAGCACATTATCTGAAAAAGTATATTTCGGACATTATTCAACCTACCAATAGAGGGTGCTCGAGTATTTCATCATATTGCTGGTCCCCAATCTTACCGGAATCTTTCATACACGCAGCAAAACGAAAACCTGACTTAACTCTACAGCTTGCTACAAAAACCAAGCTGAGGTTTATAATGATTGATTTTATGTGAAATTTGAAAGATTAAAAGACTTCAGTTTAACCACTTAGTCTACCTATAATTTGACACCTGACGGCATCATCATGACGTCACTTTGCAGGGCTGGTACACCTCAGAATCAGAATTGATTTTTTACCAACTTTGAAGTTTATTGGGTTTTAACGTGATCAAAATGGCTTGGAGATTTATTGTCCCAAAAAAAGAGCAGGAGACAGATGAAATCATTTTTCAAAGGTGATTGTGTTTAAATGAATCACTTTATTCTGAATCTGATTAGGCCTACTTTAAACTTGCTTGAATTCCATGAGTATCTTGAAGTTAGTGATAATTAACAATCACTACTGTCTCTACAAGATTAGGTGACTGAAGCCAGATACCAGTGAATCTCTTGCCTCTTCAAATGCTGATGTTGATGCTATCTTCATAAAGGGCGATGACAAGGATAATAGTGGCACCAACCAAGAGCCCCAAATTGTGCAGTAGGAAAATGGTGCCTTTGTTCTTGTTTTCGTGATGTATCAGTTCTGGAAACTGCACACAAAAGACATAGCAAAATCAAAAACAAAAACTGAACAGTAGACATATGAAGTTTTGCGCATATTTGTATGATTTTTCTAAATTTGAATGCAATGTAAAAACTTAAAACAAACTGAGTTAATAGTAAGTCAATGGAACTCAGATGTTGTGATTTTTCCTCACCATGTCCACCAAGGCAACATACAGGAACATCCCAGCTGCCAACGCAAAGATCCACTCTCGAGCCTCTTCATTGGCAGCCAATGGAATGCCAATACAGAGTCCGACAAAGGCCATCAGAGCAGACAGGAAGTTGAAGGCCAGTGCTTTACGGAAACTAAGACCGGCATTCAGAAGGATGGCAAAGTCACCTGTAATTAAAGATTTTCCAGAGATAGTGTTCACTATCATGCAAAACAGTATAAAATAGCATTCATTCACATGAACAGAAAGCTACCTCGAGCATGTAACAGTGGCTATAACTGTATACCTGAACCATAATTATTCAGCAGCACAGCATCAAGCACAATTGTGTTCATACGTGATATTTACATGAATAGCCTAGACCTATACAGGCTACAGGAATGAGTTTCTTGAGTTTTTCTTTAGCGATTTTAAATAGATCAGGTTGTAATGTTAGCATCTATAATGTTCACATTTTGAAGCAAGATATGGGACGGAGAGAATTGTTTTACTGGAATCTCAGGAATTCTTTAAGACATCCAGGGGAATGTGGCAGGCAACGTTAGTCCATAGTTTCTATAGGGTATGGACATATAGGAAGTGGGTACCCATTTGTCCCATATCTTGCAAGGTATATACGTTAAATTTGACAAAATACAATTGCCTTGACGAACCTGCTTTAGAAAACTCAAATATTCAGTCTCCACAATTCGCAGTTATACATTCAGTATTAAACACAAGGCTTTTAGACCAACTCCAGAATATCTCACGAAGCACATAATCTTTCGATTCCATCTTTTTCCTCCTACAGTCTTCTGACAATAATCCCCCGGGTCGTTTATTTTGACGTGATGGTACCGGTACAACGCATGAAATCGAAAGTTTGTAGGTACACAAATCCTAATTCCAAGGTGTGTGCACAAGGTTGAGTCATAACGTTATCAGGTGTCAAATACCAACTATTAAGATAAACATGTTAAGCCTTATTCTATATAAAATCAATCATAGGATACCTCGTCTTGCTTTTTTTGCGGGAAGTGATACAATGAGTGTTTCATCATTCCACATGAAATCAACTAAACCTTGTTTATGGTCGAAACCAGAAGTGGGGTTTTAGTATTGTTCACTTGGTCGTTTACGTCATGAAATTTTCTATTGCCCTAAAACGGTAAAAGGTAAAACAAACTGTATTGCGAAGTTTGCTGTTATTGTGAGAAAACTGGTAGATACAACGCCTTTATGCGCATAACGCATATGTGATGTAAAGTATGAAGCTAATGACATCATCAGACCTAAAGTTACAATGACGAAAGACCAGGTTTCAAAAATTGCTTGATATCAATCCTGAGAAATCGTCCCATTAAATTGGCCCATTAAATGCAAGAAGAAATACAGGTTTCCAATTTCTTGAAGTCCCAGTTAAAAGATATCCTTAATGATACCTTTTTGAGCGCTTGCGTTGATTGAACCGTACAATGAAGCGGCGTGGTTGCTCTGCACACAGAACCACAAAGGACATGGGGAGTCTTGCATTGGGTTACATAAATTGGGTTGAATAAAGGCAGTGGTCGTGGCTCCTAAAGATTGAATTTCGCTTTAAAACGTCTAATCCTTAGTTTTTCTCTTTCGGATTTCGACACATCAGTCGTGCTGTTTCCGTAAAGAGCATGCATTTCATTCACGATATCAAAAACCACCGGTGCCTCTTTAAAAATCGCACTCTTGCAATTTTCTTCAGTAGATCTGGTAGAGCAAAAACAACAACTGTAGCTACGTACAGTTTGGATACGTGCACTGTTCTGATGGTGGTTTTGTTCCCTTTTGTATTCATTTTGTCTTGAAGTTTTGTTTTTGTTTGTTTGTGGCAGGGATTCTTCCATGCAATAACTGTGTCTAACTCCCCTCTGGTCTGCCATAATTTTCTCCAAATAACGAACGTGATTTTCCGCTCTTTATGAACCGTGTAATCTTACGTTATTACACGATCCTACATTACGTAATATCCCGTACTGCACGTGTAAGATTCTCAAGGCATCTTTTACGACCGCAAAGACGTACAGCGACTCTGTCGGATCATTCCTACGTTAAAAAGAAACTGTCAGTTTCAATATTTCTTATCCCGGTTGTTTTAAATTATAGCCGAGGATTTTACCTCCCAATCATTTTTAGCGTCTGTTCTTTGCACAAACTGTTCCCTGTAGTTTTTTCTCTCCACTGGATCAACCTACCAAGTTCGTGGGGTAACTCGTGGCACAAGACGGCGATGCTGGTTGACAATCCCGCACCAATACTAGTGGCAAAAGCGGCACCTATCGCCAGACCGTCACCCAGGTTATGTAGACCATCCCCGATGAGAATCATAAACGGTAGGGAACCCATTCCTAATTGGGCAAATAAGAAGTGGTATCTGTTTGAAATTTTAACTATGACAAACTTTGCCGGATTCAGAAATAGTCAAAACTTTACACACTGTTATATACTTGTAGAAAAATCAATTGTGTAACTAAATAATTAAGAAGGCAGTATGTATCTCGATGTGAGAAACCAAAAAAAAAAGGAGCTACACACAGTCTGCATACTGACTAAGTTAAGAGATCTAGATCTGGTTCCAATATGGGCCCAAATGAGGCTGTACCAGCCAGATTATTACTACTTGAATGATGCACAAGCTGCATATAGTAATGACGTAAAAGAGTCTTTGTTTTACAAGTGAGGCCTTGCTCAATTTCCGTCCAATGTAACAATCGTATGGAATGAATGAAAGGTCTCTCACCATAGCAGGCTTTAGGCTGACTCTTCATTTGACTAGGCTCATCCGTAGCGTCTTCGTTCGGCACATCGCCTTCGGCTGATTCTAGTTGCGTGTTGGATACCGAGTGATGCTTGAGGGAGTTATCCATTGCCTCCTTAAGTTTCATACTGGAGGACCGCTTTCTCTTGGTAGGGTTATCTTCGGGATCTAGGGAATGCGAGTGTCCTTCCTAAAGCAAGAGCAAACAATAAAATTGCCGAGTTTCCTTTCTGATCGAGCCAAGCCAAGTCAACTAGCCACACATTATTTGTACGCTCAGCAAGAAGAGTGCCAAACGACATGAAGATTTGGCTGGGTGAACAAGCAAGAGACATATATACGTCCACATTAAGGCACTGGTACAAAACCTGCATGCTCATACAGTGTCAACATTTCCTTGTCTACAGCTGTATGGGCCCAAGCGGGGGCCATAGACCTTTATCATGGTGCTTTGTCTTGTCCCCCATTGATAATAGTAATACTTCTTATATTGATAAAAGGGAACAGACTTTTACCCCTTCCAGCCTCAGTTTGGTTACATTACTTTGAATAGTAGAAAAGCAAGATGGCTGCCCCATGATAGTGGTCTATGACGCAGTCGCAGTCAATCATTTATTTTTATTATTTTGCAGAAGATGTTTAAAAAATATCAGTGGACTTAAACAGACGTCGTAAAATAATTTATCTAACTGTGAGGATTAATCATAAAAACTGCGCCTCCGAAATGAAATACTACGCTGAGGTGAAACTCACACCAAACATTTGCATGACAGACTCGAAAACGAAGAAGGTGTAGATAGCAACGACAACCACCAGACACTTCCAAATGTAGGCAAGGTCCTCTGAGTGATCATGCGTGACGTCGTCCGTTGCAGCATGGTGTACGTGGAGTCCTACAGCCTGTTGGTCGAGAAGTCATACACGTCTACAGGATTTGTACGCATTAATTATAAACTTGGCTATTTCTTTCCCATTGTGAATGAAAACGAACTCTTGCTTAAAAGAGTTTGCTTAAAAATTCCTTGTCGACGAAGTCAATTATGTAATATTATATTGGTGAAGCGAAAACTACTCAAAACCCGATGCCTTACAATCAAATATGGCTACAGCTGAAACATCTGTTAGAAATGTGGCGTAAAGTGTAGAGGATACCAGAACACGCTATAGTGTATTACACACCATGAAGTCTGAAGTAGCTGACACATAGCACGATCTATTGTGAGGGTGTCATTGCCAATACCTGTGGAATGAGATGCACCACCGCGTCGCCTACCAAGGTAGCCACAGCCAAGGCCATCATAGTTTGCAAGACTTTTAGATAGGCGTCCGTATTGAGACAGGGAAGGAAAGCCACACCAGCAATAGCGCAAAGGCTGGTGATAAAGACGGCCAGTACGCCATAGCCCCAAACTACAGGAATTGGAAAGATACAATGATATCATTGCGACAAAGAATGTGACTTTATATCCCATGCAGATAAGACAAATGGTGCAACAACCTGCTCTTGATATAACGGGTTTTGCCCTTACCCAATGTATATTAATATGCTCAGTGCTTGTCCGAGAGCTTGCGAAAAAACCTCACAAGCTTACTCACGTGGGATTCAAAAAACCCATTATATAAATTGAACATCTCCCCAACGCAAAAAAAAACATCTTGAGAACCTGCTTTTTGTAAACTGCATGAGAACATAATTACTTTAATTTAACAGAAATAGTGCAATGAAGTCAATCATCAGACAGGCCTACAGTGTCTGGGAGAGATAAACTGAATATGGTGATGGGCCTTCCATAATATTTCGAATTCTGCATCTGAACTGAAAATGAGGCCATGGGTGTTAGATTTCACGATGTTAGCGAAATACCGCCCAGCGCTATTTCTCAAAGAAGAAACAGCTTCTAAAAGCAAGAGACAGACAGCTTCCACTTTCAACAGGATATCCCTCGAATATAGTGCATTTATTAAAATCAGACCAAGTGGTAGACAACTTTTCAAGGGTGATTTTTGGCTTTAGACCCCTAAAATGGTGACAAAATGTACCGTTGTTGGCCTATACAGTCATCCGTCATGGTTGTAACAGACACGGTTTTCAATGCCCATCTGATTACGTGGGTTTTACCCTGAATATTGCGCTTGGGTTTTCCTCCCACCTCTGAAACTGTAACTGCTTCTCATTTTCTTCCCTTTTGTTTTAAATTCTGTAGGCTTGTGAGCCACAGTGCTTAGTGGGCCTTTGAGGAATTCTTGTTGTATTTACCAGAAATGATTAACAAGGGAGTATTATGAGTTTAGCCGATCTTTAACGTGCGTTTAAGACTGGCTTAGGGGAATGGACGCGACACACACCCGAGTTAGAAGCAGGCGAGGGGCATTATTAGCGTTCAGTCTCCTGAACAATAGTTTAAGACCGGCCAAGCGCATACCTACCCCTTTAATTAGTCAGACCGTAGTCAATATATGATGGCCTTCAGGCGATTTTGATTTTATTCCCTCATTTTTCCTTCAGAATTTTCCTTCATTTTTTATACGGCATCCCAACAAACCGCTCTGTTACAAAATACGCATGTGTGTAACCCTGTACACCTTCGCCACCGAGCTGTCCACGTTTTCCGAATCCGTCACCACGCATCAGTATGAGCATGTATACCAGGCAAGATAAGGGACGGAGGCAACCCCCTTACCTGTCTAATCCCTTTACAAACGCTATTGATACCTAACACCCCCCCCCCCGAAGTCTGTAAAGAATTCTTGAGATTACGATCAAACAATGACCAGCACACATGGGGGCGGTTCTCTCCGTCATATATCTCGCTTCAAACGCGAGCGTGTCCTATGCAATCTTGATGCATGGAGATCAATGCTCATGTTGTATCCAGGTGCCGAGTGATTTTCACGCAGCGGGCATTTATTAGTCTTCAGTGGCCTTATCAAATGTTAAAACACGACCACGTTGCTCGTTGTTGAATAAGGAGACTGTGTGAGGTATTGATGAATAATATTTAATAACAATTATGCTGGTCATCGTGGATGATGCAGCGTAAAAAGAATTGGCGTTAAATTCCATTAAACTGCCTAACCTTCAACCTTGAGATTATGGATGTGGGCCTTCGAAGAACGTTTGACAAATTTGTTGGTCCCTGTTACGTTTGGATCTTTTTTGGAGATATTCTTCAACAAACCCAGAGGTTTTCTTAGGAACCAGATCCACAATAATTAAGATCCCTCATTAACTGCCATCGTGACAAATCCAATGCCTCGTTTTCAGTTCAGATGAGTAGGTTTACATTTGCAAATAATTTAGATTAAGAAATGCCTGTACGAGTTCATAAGAAAATGTCCTGAACACAACTGTTCGACCAACCTTCAGCGGTGCTTGGTCCCACAGGCGTGGTGGTCTCATCCTTAACGCATGCGCCAGTGAGAGTCTGCTGAATGAGGGCGGGGCCTAGAGCCATGAAATGCTCACGTGACACGCCCACACTGTGATTGACACCAACGACGTCAAAAAAGCCATGAGCAGTGAAACACTGCAGAAGTAAGAATCACAATGAAAACTAACCTTAATTTCTGTCGAAGATGTGTGCGTTAGAGTTAGAGAAACGCAAAATCGATAGTTACGAGTGTTCGCTCGTCACCCAGCGCTCCAACAGGGCGATGGGAAGGGCCGATGGCCGCGCACTGATTTGAGTGAAAAAAAAGTCACACGGGGTCACAGCTAACGATGCACGGATCATTGTGAGTAATTTCTCCCTGGTGCGCAAGCTCGCTAAATGCGTTTCATATGCGGCTGTTATCAGTTCAATATTTTTCCTTTTCTTCCTCATTGCCCAAAATATTCTCACTACACTTTATTGGTTGATCCAAAATTGATAAAGATAACAAATGATTTGAAATACATCGCCAAAAGACATGTGATCAGTGATACTTCGAAGATAAATTACCACACTGTGATTTGTACTAAGGCCATGTTTTTATCACTATAGCCGACACTGCCCGTGTCAAGGCATTTTCATAGAGGGATTCCAATACGACGCTTTTGGTGTTGATCTGCGCACTTCCACGTTTGAAAATGAGGCTGTATGTGTCAGCTTTAATTCTTAATACGATCAGACGATGGGAAGTAAGGAGTCAAGACACAAAATACACAAGGATTTTGTTAAATTCAGACTCTTCCGGTGGCGAATTTTTGGGGAAGAGTCTTTCAGGATGACTCAACGCGTAAAATCAAAAGAAAAAATACCGGCAACTTACCGCGAACTAACGAACCCGCGATGGTAGTGTATCTGCATGTGCAGTGGACTTGGTTTAAATTAAACTAAAGTGGTGAAGCTCACGAACAAGCATGTTGACTCCGCTGGCGCGCACGACGAAGTGCAACACAGAGAGCCTCGGTTTCGATGCGGATATGCGCAGACGGCGTTAATGTGAAATCCCTCTATTGACGCACCAAAAAACTTAAATAACGCTTTGCAAACAGAAAGCAATAACCTCGCGTTCACAGGTCGTGCACAATGTAGCCAATCACAGTGCAAAGCCAATGGTCCTTCGGGCGGTGGGTAACGAGCGAATTATCAGTGAAACTCTGATTCAATTCAGTGTTACCAGCGCCTACACGTCTTAGTCTCAACGGTGTGGGGGGCGCCTTCCCCATGACAATCGTTGCCCACACTTGCTTATCCTGATGTAATCCCGATTATGTACATGCATATGTACAACATCCAGTAAGCCCTCCGCCAACTTCCCCCCCCCGCCCTGGGTACCGTGGCCGACACAGCACCCGAATAAATTCAAATTAAAGCGTGGGCAAATTCACCCCTCGGTATAGGAAATTTCCACACAGTTGGAGAATTCCAGCCATAAAATGCTGTGAAGTCATTTAACGATTGAGAAAAAATCCTCTCTTTAGTTACTCTCGTCGATGCAGGTTCGAAACAATGCCGTTGCAACATTTTAAAAGAAAAGATAACAGTACAAAAGTGTAAAAAAGGGAGCGTCTTTTTAGCGCACATGTAAACAAATACATGTATTCCAGTGCGTCACGTGCAAAAAGCACTGAACGCACTGCCATTCGTTGTTTCGCCCGCTGCATGCCCACGCTGTTGAAAATCGCGGTTACACGCGTAAGACTGGTGGTCTATGTGTTTATATGTCTGTGGATGTTTATAGAGATATTAACATATAGAGCACCCCCAAGCATTACAAAAAGATGTCTTCTTTTGTTCCGATCGGAGCGGATAGACAAATACAGTGAGACACCATTCCAAGGGGCCATTTACACTCACGCAGCTGTCTCAACCTGATCGCGTGCGCAAATGACTACTGCCTATTGGTCAATGAGAAATTTCACGCGTGCGCACCGCCTGAGTGCGAATGGGATGGACCTGTAGTATGGCCTCTAACGTTGATCGTAAGATTTTATTGTGAACTCACGGCCAGGTGCGCAAGTTTATAATTAAAAGCTTGTGGTGCAGGCACGCGTAACGAATTGTGCTGGGGCGGTTCGGCGACCGAACCCTCAATTTGTTTCAGCTTTGGTCATTGGTTTAGCGTTTGCGCGTCTTGGTTTAGACTTGAATCGATTTGGATGTTGGATTTACGTTGCTCTTCCCCAGTCAGCCATCCCTTCCCTGAACACACGGTTGCGCCCATCCGCTTGCATAACTTTTTTTAAATTAAAGGAGCCCTTTAATAGTCTTTTTGCGACATCCAGTGTCAAAGACTACAGGCCTAAACACAACGAGTCCCACCCAGAGTAAGCGATTTTTTCGCAAGCTCTCAGACTGTTAATGGATATTATACGTCGGGTAAAGACAAAATCCGTAATTAAAATTAAGTCTAGACGTAATTAGGCCTGTGCCTCTACGGCATTATTGATTCGACCGAACGAGGACCAAAGGCTCGAGTTGGTCTAGGGCAAAGAGCTCGATTACATTACTGGAGTGCTAACTTCCCCTTCTTTCGCGTGGAGAAAATTTGACAGCGTCCTGAGCGCAGACATTTTGAATCCATGTGCATGCTTGTAGAACATCCGAAATTGAATAGAATGAATTTCGAATCAAGTACTCTCAAAGTAACGCGCATCGAGTACCGATAGGATTGGATAAAAGAAAGTAACGGCAAAATTATCGACAGGCATACAGGTCTGCGTTATTTACACAGAGCAAAATGAAACGTTCATTTACTGATTGCGCGTTTAGGTCTTTTTGCGTGTCGGCTTTGTTGACGCATCAGCCTGAGACTCAAACATGCAAATAGCCGTACAAAAGCCGTAAAATTTCGAGTTTTTATATAGGTCTGTGCACAAACATGGATGCGCTCAGCAGGCATCATTTTAAGTCAGCGCGATTGTCAGCATTCTCGTTTTTATGTATAACTGTATAGTTCAGCGCTGGTTCAAAAATGCGGACCGTAAATAGACAGTTTTTATTGCCTCTTGAATCAGTGGATTACACATTTAAAATTTGTTGTGTAGGCAGATAATCGAAGAGGTACGTTCTTCTAGAACTTACGTGGAAAGAGAAAGAGCATCAGTTAGAAACAAGTATAATATTCAGCGAAAATGATATTCATCAACAGTGTCGTCTGCTTCCTTGCGCTAGCCTCATTGATATGACGTACACCGTTTCAGGTTAGGGCAATAGCGGCACCCTTACTTCTGGTTATTGCTTTGACATTATAAATATGCTTCTAGTTAGGGCTTGTCAAAACACGCCTCATGAATGAATGGCCTCCCTGTGTGCCACCTGCATGCAGGAAACCAGTGGGATAACTTCTCACCAGCCTGGCTTTCTTTAGCCGATAAGGGGGTACTTCAACTCATGGCGGATACCCTGAATTTACTTCATTCAGTGTATCAAGTGGCGTGGTACCTGGCTATTTTGGGTCCTGTGCCCTGCTCTCGTTTATACTTACATGTTGTTTAAAATACGTACCTTTATTCATCATAATAAGTGAAATCAATCTGTAATTAACTTTTAATTTCATTGCGTTCATTTTTATTTTCAGTTTCTAAAGGAAAAGAATCCTCATTTTTAATTCAATGTGGCCGACTTTTAAATAAGGTCAATTAGCAGCTATCACTGCAACACCTTCTGGTATAGAGGTGCACGCGGTTGCTAGACGGCTCAGCGACCAGAAAGGTGCCTTAATATGCCAATAAACGCGCACGTTACGCTTCAGAACGCGCGTGTGAGTGGTGCGTTATATGGCATCTCTTAAAAATAGTGTATGGAGCTTCCAGGTCTACATTTTGAGCAAACGTAAAAAGGCCCTGCCCTACATCACATCACCATAAATATTTATAGGCAATCCTGCATGATCTCTCTTCAAGTCAGCGTGAGAAACGTAAAGTAAACTCACTGAGTGTACGTCGGGTGGGTGATCATGATCGTGATCATGATCGTGGTCATGATCGTGGTCATGATCGTGGTCGTGGTCTTCGTCGAGGAGGGTTGCTACATTCCGTCTCTTGCGTTGTCTTCCAGCTACAACTCGACGGAAGTGGGGTGCGTGATCATGATCGTGATCATGATCGTGGTCATGATCGTGGTCATGATCGTGTCCTCCTTCGCTTCCAGCAGAGAGGAGGGTTGCTACATTCCGTCTCTTGCGTTGTCTTCCAGCTACAACTCGAAGGAAGTGGGGTGCGTGATCATGATCGTGATCATGATCGTGATCGTGGTCATGACCGTGGTCATGACCGTGGTCATGATCGTGGCCCCCGTCGCTTCCAGCAGAGAGGAGGGTTGCTACATTCCGTCTGTTGCGTTGTCTTCCAGCTACAACTTGAAGGACGTCGGCTGCGTGATCATGATCATGATCGTGATCATGATCGTGGTCGTGGTCGTGGTCGTGATCGTGATCGTGGTCGTGATCGTGATCGTGGTCGTGATCGTGGTTCGCTTCGCTTCCAGCATAGAGCTTGTCTATAATTTCCTGGAATTCTGTCAATAATTATAATAAAAAGAGCATCTCGGAAGTTATTTAACAGCGGAAAAATGTTTTATTCGTCTATTTATTTATTAATTTCTCGGGAAACACAGGCAAACAAAACAACAAAACATAAATTTTCATGATGGAACAAACACTGGTAGAACACTCTTCAGGATTTAAAATAAGTTTGAAAAAGTCTTACTTCCTTCAGTAATGTAGCCGTGTGAAGCATACGAATGGAATATATCCTCCAGGAACGCGTCTGGATCTAACTTGGTGGCATTACCAATGCAAAACCCACGGAATAGGCTGGATATCAAAATGGCCCCCACGTGCTCAAGCTCGTGGTCGTCTGCTCCCAATTGGTGGTCGGCTACGGTCTCCTCGAAGACAGTTTCTGCGGTGAAACACTGCATAGAGGACAAGGAATCGGAGCCATTCACATAAATGAAATCTAATATTCAACATCACAGTTTCGCGTACATGTCAAAATTCGTCCATGTTTTGTAGATTTGTAGATCTCTTTATTGTAACGCCAGGGACTCCTTTTAGGGCAATTTGCGCGCATTACTATTCATCATATTTTTCATTGTCACATTTACTCCATTTATATTTATTTCCTCCAGAATTTGCACTGAGATCACAGCTTCAAAATAGATGAGGCATACAAAAGGGGATGGACCATCGATGTCGGAGTGCATGTTGAGTAGTAGCTTTGCAAATGTGAGTCACTAGAAACAATGTTGTGAGAAATGACTGCATTTTAATTCAGACCTGAGGGTCAGGCAAGTTGATACCTTTAAGCATTATAGGCATTGTACGGAAATATAAAGTACCTTGGCAAAGTTGGTAGCTTTATAGGTCGTGGCCACTGCACCCAAAACGTCCTCCAGCTCTTTTTCAGACAGTTTCTGCGTGCTGTCTAATCTCGTGAGAAGTCTCTGAACGTAATCTCCGTACGTCAGCCCAGACAGATCGGCCGCGCATGCGGATTCCAGGTCGGCTGCGTAATACATGAGCACGACGCATGCCCGGTTGAAGTTCTTTTCGTTAAGGCCATAGCTGGGTGGAATGCCAAGAATGGAGAATATGCTGTCGTTCTCAAGACACTGCATATTGAAAAAGGAACAAAAATATTGACAAGAGTGGTTTAGTTTCGTTTGTATTCAACTAAAAATACTGTTCATGCCAAGATGCGAATTCTTAATGTAGATTGCGTCATTGGGAGAAAACAGAGAAAACGAGGGGAACCGTTGCCCTGTGCTCGTAGCAGATAAACCCCTGTGTTTGCCAAACAACGGCTTCATGCACATTAAACGCAGGTTTCAACTTGTTACAGTTAAGCTTTGAAGACAAAAATTCTAATGATGCTACGTTAGATTGGGAGGTTTCCATATTTATTTGAACAGATAAAATCAGAGAAGACATGTTTTCCTTTGAGGCACGTCATAGCACATTTGTAACGGTGCCAAATTCCGTCGATGAATCTGATAACATCAGTAACGGTCATAGTGTCTGCAGAACGCATTCCAGGTCTGTTGTAATCTAATTTGCCCTTCAATTCAGTTTGTTTCCCTACTGGAAAGGAAGCCGTTTCGCTTTCAAGAATTCTCACCAGCGTCTCCGGAGTAGAATGTTGACATCTTGGGATGAGGCGTTAACATCATGACAACAACCAGAAAATGGAAGTCTTGATTTCATCATCTGTTCAGAATTACGGTCACAGTTTGACGAGTGATCAAACCATGTCTTTAATAAGACGAAATTGATTCCCTCTTTGGCACAAAATTAGTGTCACCTATTCCGTTTCCATCGTGAGACAAATTTAGGAAACCAACCCTTCTCGCTAGACTACCTTTGCAAAAAAGATATGTGCTGACGTTTTTCATAACAGGATAAATGTCACACAGGTTAAGGTTACCGTGTGAGCTTGTTGTATTCTTTCAGAAGGAAATACGCACATGGACACGTGTGTAAAATAAACACCTTAACAGCGAACAAAGTAAGCTGCAATAAACAGATTGTTTCGTAAAATACTTGCATAATTTTCCATCATCTGAGTCATGGATTGTCCATCATGTGTCACTGAATTCTATTCAAAGGTGCCCGCGGAATAGAAATTTTTCATTTCGCTTGACTGGTTCCGCTCTCATTTCATATATCTCATTTTCAATGAGAAAGAGGGAAAATGCTGAAACGGAAACCAGCCTAGCATTGCACGGTACATACAAGGTGGCACTTCGGACACGAATGTGGTAAAAATATTTTGACAAAAAATTTGAACCGGGTCAATCATCAAGCGTGAAAATGGCACACGGCCAGACATGCTTGGTCACTTCGGTGCGTCGTAATTCGATTCAAACCGCACACGCAGTGAGTCCTCGATCATGTCCGTCTTCTTGCGTTCGAAACTTTTCCACACCAGGCAGGGATCACGCTGGATCTTATTCTCCAATTAAGAGAACGTAAGTTTCCCTGGTCATGGGTGCTAAAGACATTAAAGACATTACTTCTTGGAAGTTCTGCTGCTGTTCATCGAAACGGGGAACCTTTTGTGGATCACAGCTAGGCAGAATACCACCCTGTAGGCCCCTATAGTCAGACGGTCCTACTGGAAACATACAAAACCCTGGTCTTCCCTGAGGTAAAGTTGAATCAGTAAGCCTACACAAGTAAATACTGCAGAGAGATAACCGAGAGAATCACACGGTGAAAACAAACAACAGCCTGCGTAACTCTACCGGTACATGGGTTTGCTAACCAAGAATAAATACGCCAAAGGTCTGGATTCTGCGCCAACCACGTTAGCACAGAATTTCGTATTTGGTTATAAAGTGTATGCACAGGTTACACATTTAGGCTATGCTTCTGCAGATATTTAAAAAAAAAACTAAAACAAATTCATGCAACTTTACTGCGTCCACAATAGTTTGGTGGTGTCCGTGTTTTTAACGAATGCTTGAATGTAAGCATTTGCACCTGACGAGGGGCGGGAGACGCCCGAAAATTCGCATTTAAGTAAGTTCCCACAGGTTGATATGGCTTTAAGAGAGGTAAATAAGTTGGATTGACATTTGAAATGGTGAAAAGGGGCATCTCCAAAACATTTTCCACTCAAAATCGAAATTCATGCAACCTACAGGTATGGACAATCATAGAGGAATATGTTCTCATTTAGAATTTTATTCTTTGTTTTGTTTAATTACTGAGTTAAACACTATCCCAAGCACCAAGTTGTTTTCCATAGTATGCCGGTCAGCTTTTGCCATATATGTACGCTCCAAAGCGAGCCAGTGAAGATAAGTATACGGACGCTTCGTCTTGGCAATCACGCTTGCGCAAAAACCCGCGCACACGTAACAGAGCTAGCTAAGGGTTGGACCGATTAGTAAAAAAATGGAATCAACTACAAGACTTTTACAGAATGTTCATGAGTTTTGAATGGGGCACACTAAAGTGTGTCAACGGAGCATTTGAACACACAACGAGAAAATATGATACTATCAAAAACGATGGCAAGCAAGTTACTTATTCGTGATCACGTCCGAACTTTGACACTCTCGGTCACGGTGGGGTGATGCCATAAATCCCAAACTATCTGTGCCGCGTGACAGCCGTTCGACGTCTTCAAATATCATATGATTGGATAATGCCACAAAAGCTGAAACACCTCCAGCCCCCCCCCCAAACAAGTTACACAAAAACCTATTTGCTAGTTTACCTGCACATGCTGTGAACATAATGACAGGGGGTGGGTTCACATAAAAATAAATGATTTTAAATTTCCTGTTTCCGTGGAAATCACCTTGGATATTTTGCTACTTTGTTACACATATCAAATCACTTTTTATACGAAGAGCAAAAATCGAGTTAATTTCAGAACATATGTGTAAATATCTCTACGCACTTTTATCCTTATTGCGCAACACACCAAAGTTCCTACCTTGTGGCAATTTGCAGAGTTGAAGTTGTCACTGCAATGCAGCTCATGTTCGAACAATAAATGAATAAGCCTAGCTGTCTCATCGCGCGTGATGTTCCTGTTAGCACTGAAGGAGAGATCTCTTAATTGACCAAAAATCTCCTCAAAGGGGTCCCCAAAGATCGAGTGGGAGTGATCGTGGTCATGATCGTGGTCATGGTCGTGATCATGGTCATGATCGTGGTCGGTTTCCTCGGTGGTGATCTGACCGGCTGCGAGCACGTGGAGGCAGCTGAAAATCCCAAACGCCAACAAGTAAATTGTGCACACGGCACGAAAATTCACCTTGCGGATCAGGGCCATCTTAATTTGAACGTGCTATGCACTGTGCACAACGACTGGTTCTGTGAGACAAGTCTAGGGAGGTTTTGCAGACGGCACCAAAACTGAGGAGCTTATGAATAATCTAATACTGTACTGATAGCTGATACGTCACTGCTCCTGCGCCCTGGCAAGCTATTGGTGATTAGTTTAAGCACTGTGTTTATCTCATATTTATTCTACTTGTACAATCTTCATAGGATGCCTGACCCACAAAAAGTACGATCCATTCAGTGCAAACTGAAAATAGACTTTAATTTGCATAATGCACACGGCACAGGTTTGGACAAATCCATTGTATCAATAAATAGGGCTGTATATAGTATATTATATATATTAAGTTATCTAGGCTGTACTCTGGCGTGATCGCATGATCCCTCATACATTATTATCTTACTAGTGGGATGCCGCGCGGCACTCGCTAATCCATGGGTTGAGCTGAGACGTCAACGCCATATATTAGGTAATGTTTTCTCGATTATACCACAGTTTCGGGATTTGGACAATTTTCAGACTTATTATGCTCAAAGAGAACCTACTTTGCGCGGGGTTGGGCCCGTGAAGTGTGGACTACAAGAACATTTGAGAAATAGGAAGCAGTATGACAGCAACTCATGCCTTCTTTTGGAAATATTTCAGCTGTGCCACGCCACCTAAGATTGACGGGAGTAAAGTCTGCTGAGTGTTCTGTTCTACTGGGCATTCTTAATAGGATAGGAACGATTTATTGAACTGAATATAAGAAGAACGCAACGTGTCGACATAGTTTCGTCCGTCCCGTTTTCAACTTTAAAAGCAAGACTCCGTGCACAGAAGACCATTCGAATGTAATGTTTTTGACGTGAGATTTAAAAGCTTCTAGCCGCATCTTAAAAATACAGAAGTTTTATTTTTATTGGCATAAGTAAGAATTTAGAAAATACGTACAGATAAAACAAAACCTTATTCCCCTAAAACTACGCAAAAAGAAAAAATACGCTCAATTAACATAAAGTATTGACTGTAGCGATGTTTCAGATGATGTTGTTAGGATGCTGTTAAGCTGTCGCTGGCACATCTTTGAGTACTTTTTATATGCTCCGACATTAGCCTAAGGATGTGGAAGGCCCATAGCGTTTTGTGGTATTAGAAAAGTGGACGTACTAAACTCCGAAGGATGTGTAGCTAGCCAAGCCCGTGTTTAAGTGAGGGTTTTTGGAAAAGTGTGCGAGTTAACACATGCACTTTGTTAAAGACAGCCTAATGATGTCTAAAATCCTGAGGGTTAATTTTCTCTGAAGCAACTGTCAGCACTGTGGACTTGCCAGGTTTTTAAAATTGGTAGTGATTTTTGTAGGTACTTTGAGGAAGGAAATAACTGCTCTTTGAGATTGTTACATACGCCGATGTGACTGTGCACATAAGTAATGGAGGAGGATTTATCGGAGACTTCAATGTCAGGTTCGCAACATGTAGTAAATACAATCGCCGGGTTTCGGCAATTTTTAGACCTAACGATGCTCAAATAAAGAGAACTAACTTGGCATGTGGAGTGGCCCATTGAAATGTAGATAAAAAGAGCATTCAGGAAATAGGACGCAGTATGGCAGTAAATCCTGCCGGAATATTTCAACCGTGGGAGGCTACTCAAGTTTGATTGGAGTAAAGTCTGCTGGGTGCCCTGTTCGACTCAGGTTAACAGGAACGATGTCTTGAGCTGAATATAAATAGAACTTAACGCTTCGACACATTTGCGTCCGGCGCTCCCCCGTTTCAACAGTTAAAAGCAGGACGACGTGCACAGAAGTCGAGTCCTGTGTTATGTCACCGTGACTGACATAATTAGATTGGATCAGAGATTTACTGTCTGCATCATAAAAAACAGATGTTTTATTTCTATTGGCATGGTTAAGATCATAAAAGGCACATGCCAATAATTCAGTAGGGCTGAACACATTAAACCAAAATCAACGCGAGAAAGGATTAGGTAATTAAGCACCATTCAGGAATTGAATCATCAAGGCATAAAACATGAGGGGAGAAGTCATTTTAGCAGAGGTCGGCAACGAACGTTAGAAGTTTCCGATCGTGGGCTTTCGAGTTCGCCCTTATCAATCGTTGATACCTTCGGTTTCAAACATTTACTTAGTGTTATTACTTGTGCTATGTACATGTATCATGTAAGTTGAGTGCTCACATCGTATTGACGATCATCGTCTGCGGTGTAATAATATTAACTATTCTTATTTTGCTGAGATGAAAGTGAAATTGTGACCTGGCCAATACTTGTTATTGGGGAATAGTAGTTCCTTAGCCAAATAGATCTGAAGAGCAGGCACCGAAATACGTTATATTTTTGTTACAAAGAAGTGTTTTGTCTTTTCTAACTATTTATTGGACGTTACTTCAGAATCCTCCTAGGAACATACCAGCTCAGGGTGGGTTAAAATCAATTTGCATGTTTGGGATTGTCATATATGTTATTATTTTCTTGTAATGACCAAGCGCCGCATGTATATATGCAGGCAATTATCTGGTATACTGTCAGCTGATTGGTAACCTGAGATCGTCTGCGGTGCCGGCGCCGTGGGATCGACACGGAGTGCCGCTGGTACAGCGTCGTCACGGACTTGCACAAAAAGTACAGATATAACAATGCGGGACCAGGGAATAGTTGTGAATATTCATTTTTTCCTGTTGACCAATCACACAGCAAGGTCGTAAATGTACCATATCGCCCAGGGACAAACGCTACAACATGATGCAAGAATAGCGGGGACTGCGTGGACGTATCCTGAATATTTAGCAAATTCCCGGTGACCAATCAGGCTGGAATGGTCTAAAGACAAGTCAAGTCACAAGTCTCTTTGTCCAAGTACAAGTCAAGCTTGCACATTATTTTGTCCAGCTGTAATAAGCAAAAACTACCCCCCAAACAAAAAACCCCAAAAAATCCAAAAAACAACCAGGTATCAACTTACGAAGTTAACAATGTCAAGAACAATGTCTTGAAAATACGAAAATATATCACAATTAATAAACGTGGCTGCACCCATCAACGAAAACAGGATCCCCTCTGCATGTTACCTGTCCCAATGAAAACCAACAAATCCAAATAACTGCAAAATCCTTTTTCGTGTAACAACAGAATAGAAAGCAGTCGCAGCGCCGATAGGCTTGATAATCAGTTGGCGTGGTTTACACATCCAGTTTCCAACTCCAATCATAGAAGTACACGCTGTACATGTAACTTGCAGGTATGGGCATTCGCCGCAGAATTTGTTCTCATTCAGAAATATATTCCATGGTCCTGTAATTAATGAGTTCCAGACTATCCCTAGACTTGAATCAAGTCGAACTTACGTTGCTCTTCCCCAGCCTTCTCTTCACTTTACACAATACACGGTCGTCGCGCTCGGCCGCTTGCGTAACTTTTTAAAAGGCGCTCTCATTTCATAGTCTTTCTGTGATATCTGGCGTCAACGTCAAAGATTGTACATTTAAGCAAGTTTTGTTCTTTATTGGGATACAAGATGACTCAGAATAAAATTCTTTCTCCACAAAGCATTACCTCTTACTTGCATTGAAGGGAAACACGAGAAAATGGCGAAATCAGCTTTATGAAACTGTGGTTCGTGCACCAAAGTAAATATGCAAATTTATGTTAATTCATAACATAGAGGAAAATTCTACATTTGCAAAGCTTTTTACGGGGTTTTGCTGTAACACAAAAATCACTGTATAATCACTGAGCACGTCCGTTGCAAATACTTTCTGTCAATTACTTATACATTTTCACAGAAAACACATTGTAGCACAACACAACTTTTAACAGTGTGGACTTTAACGCTCTCGGTGTGGGGTGTTACCGACATTCTCGAAATATCTGTCGCACACCAGAGCCATTCCACTTCTTTATACTGAATGCTTGGATAATGCCATAAGAGCGAAAACAACAAAATGTTACGCAGAAAAAGCTCATTTGCACCTTCCATGACGCATGCTGTGAATATAATGATCGAAGTGAGAAATTCACACAAAACGATTCCAAATTTATAGAGTGTTTTTGTGGCTATGAAGTAAAAACTGAATCCTCTCGGAAGTCACCTTGGATAGTATGCTGCTTTGTTACACATGTCAAATCACTTTTTATACGAAGAGCAAAAATCGAGTTAATTTCAGAACATTTGTGTAAATATCTCTACGCACTTTAATCCTTATTGCACAACACACCAAAGTTCCTACCTTGTGGCAATTTGCAGAGTTGAAGTTGTCACTGCAATGCAGCTCATGTTCGAACAATAAATGAATAAGCCTAGCAGTCTCATCGCGCGTGATGTTCCTGTTAGCACTGAAGGAGAGATCTCTTAATTGACCAAAAATCTCCTCAAAGGGGTCCCCAAAGATCGAGTGGGAGTGATCGTGGTCATGATCGTGGTCATGGTCGTGATCATGGTCATGATCGTGGTCGGTTTCCTCGGTGGTGATCTGACCGGCTGCGAGCACGTGAAGGCAGCTGAAAATCCCGAACGCCAACAAGTAAATTGTGCACACGGCACGAAAATTCACGTTGCGGATCGGGGCCATCTTAATTTGAACGTGCTGTGCACTGTGCAAAACGACTGGTTCTAGTCTAGGGAGGTTTTGCACACGGCACCAAAACCGAGGAGCTTATGAATAATCTAATACTGTGCTGATAGGTGATATACCTGACCTACAATAAGCATGATCCGGTCAAGTGAAAACCGAAAATAGATTTTGATTTGCATAATGCGCACGGCACAGGTTTGGACACATCCATTGTAGCATTAAATAGGGATGGATACTTTTTTGGAGTGTGACTTGCACGCGCTGTATACATGTAGTATAGTTAACCCGCCAACCGAGCGAGCACGGGGACACATTTATCCTTCCCATCTGCGTTTGCTGTTTTGCACATCCCAAAGTCTGAACGAGCGGATTTTTTTGCTTAATTATCTATTCTGCTAAGCACATTGACTAACAACGTTGCGCACTGCAAAATTCGGTCATAGAAATTTCGTGCCCTCCAGACTTACATACCCGTCACTTTGTATTCAGTGGTCCAATGGTTTCAGAGAAATACACCGCAAAGCCTTGTCAATTTTGTATTAATTTATTCAGGCTGCACTCTGGCGTGATCGCACGAGGCTCGTGCGTGATTTCCTTTTAGTTTTTTTGTATTCAGTTGGGCATGGTGGAAATTTCCTCCACATGCATGGCTAGGGTGAAGGGTGAAGTTCCCTGAAATATAAATCGTCAATAAACCTCACTGTGATGGTGTACATTTTTGTAAACCCCACACATAGCCCAGGCAAAATTTCCTTGGAGCTGTTTGGCGGGGGCATAGGACTTTGTACCAACATGGAGGAATGTGTTTTATTCCTCCATTGTACCAAAAACTTGTGACGGGAAAGAGACGTACTGCTGCGTACGGAGCCCCAAAAGGGACATGCAATGAAACAAAGCCAGAATACAAGATAATTTCGTGAACTGACACACTCCTGTTGAATTGCCTGTGCGGTGGCCCTGGAGATACATCGCCAATCATCACTATTGACGCCAATATTCACGACCAAATTCACCACTCTTACATCTCCAGTCGCAAATATTGCCATGGTTTTTTTCCAGCAAACCAGGTAGAGAGAAATTTTGCTTGGGTAAAGACACAGCAATTGCTCTTTAACACTGTTGGCCCGTGCGTTGTGCAGGAGATACAATTAGTCATAAATTCTGGTCCCAAATATTGACGGAAACATTGACGATTGGCGATGTCTTTCCAGGGCCACCATAGTTATGTCCTCGCATGTATGGACGAGCACGTAGCCCCACCGTTATTACACAAGAAGCAATGAAAGTATAGCGGACCTGAAACATAGCATCGTGATATATTTACATGTGCATTTTTCTATAGGAGCTGGATAATGGACTTCATATAAAAAAATCTGGATCCTTAAGCCTTTAATCAGCATGCAGATATCATTGAAGCGCCGTAGAGTGCAGAGTACAAAAGCGCCCATTGTTAACCAAATTTGTTCATTGCATCAGCAGTTACATCGGCAATCGAGCCAGCCATCGCCCTTGTTATCAGCACTGTAAAGTGGCCGTTGGTTATGATGTTCTATAGGGGTGCACCCTTGTATTTAGGCAAGAAATTTGTCCGTCTAGCTCAATAATAAATGTTATGGACTAAAAATATTATATATTAGAGGGCCTATAACTTTTATTATTGAGCTAGGCGGACACTGGGATCCCAGTTCCATGGCTCTCAGGACCCTCTAATATATAATATTTTGAGTCTATAACTTTTATTATTGGATTGAAGAAATATGGCACTGAATCTCTGGGCCGGACTCAGGGCTTCCAATTCTGAGCAATTTGGATGCAATCAGGTCCGAAAGTGGCACTATTTGAGCCATTTTGCAGAAGGATTCATTTTCAACATGGCAACTTTCCCGGACAGTGAAATTTCCTTCGTTTTAGGGGTGGTCTGCTTTGGGCGAGAATTTCTCAAAAGGTCATCAGTCAACCCACTAAAAATTGAAATGAAAATGAAAGAGGACACGTAGAACATAATTTTTCTGTGCAGCCTGAACTCCTGCGTGAGTTGTGAGTATTTTAAAATATTTGTGAAGCACGGGGATTTATCCCTGCTGTCTATGGGAATTTATTTATAGTGGTGTAGTAACAGCCGACAACATTGCGTCGCGTCGTGTCGTTGCATGGTGTTGTTTCTCGTGAAGTCGTGCCGGTGCGTCTTGCTGTCGTAGCGTCACAGGTCTGTCATTGTATGTGTTAATACAGCGTGGCTTTGGCCGTTGCGTCCTGCCGTCGCGTCCTGATGTCATGCTGTCACGTCGTGTGGTCGTCCGTCGTATAGGCCTAGTGCCGTAGTGCCTTACTAGAACTAAAAACGGCTTGTATATTTATGGCCAATAGAGGGCGTATGTCACAAGTCCTGGGGAAAATGTGCATGCACAGAGCTTACAAGATGTGACGGTATCGGTATGGAACTTCACCACAGACACAAAAAACGCATGGACCACAAGAACGCATTCAAATTGCATGAAATTTTTTTTGATCTGTGTGGGGCAAATTTAACCATCTGTTTAGGGAATTTACGCACAATAAGTGACAAATTTCAGCCTCAAAATTCTATGCGGCCATTTTTCGACTGTAAAAATTCGCTTTTCACTTAATGTAACAGTGCCGAAGAGCAAAAAAGGAAATTATTTCGGAAACACATATAAACAAATGCAGGCAATGTTTGCGTTGCGCGTAGTGCGCAATGAACGCACTGCCACCCATCACTTCACCCATTGTTTGCCCAAAGCGAGGTGTAGGGTGCTCCTTCAAATTTCCTGCTCGGAGGGCAAAGTGCAGACCAATCATATACAGCATAGTGTCCACCAAGTTTTCGCCTGTGTCAGTGTCGAGGATTCCTCTGGACCATAGCTGCAGCTTCCTCGTCGTCAGTGATGACTTCTGCCTGCTGTGCCCTCTTGCCAACGGATGACAACTCGATCCTGCGGGTATCCAGAGTGTTTTTGAGAGGTTTGAAAATGTCCTCATTAAGGAGTTTCATACTACTCACCTTCATTTCTAGATGCAGCTGCAAGGAAATGGTGAGCTCGTACAGTGTTCCGGCTGGGTAGTCCTGTCCCTTTTCCTTCTTAGCCTCCATGACGAAGCAGCAAAGAGAGTCAGATTTCGTCTTTGGACATCTCAACTAATTCTACGCGTACTGGACTGAGGTTTAGCTCTGGGTGTATAACGGCTGATCTACTTCTCTCTGCATTGCCCCATCAAAAAGCCGGGAGGCCCATGCGCACTTCTGCTCTGTAGGTGGTGAAAACCTCCATGAAATACAAAAGCGGAAGACGTTACAAATAACGTGCTAATAGTCATGTTACTTTCTGTTGCTTTTTCCCATCATTTCCTGGTCGGTTATAGGGGTCCCGAATCGACTGGAGCCTTCCAAATTAGACAGTATTCGAGGTTGTTTTGCCCCCGATTTTGCCACCTCCAACTTTTCGCTAGGAGCAATTATTTCATCATTGGATACGTAAAAAAATACCGGGTAATGGTTTAAGTCATTACTCTCGGGTGATTTTAAGTCACATCTAGTGATGATAATTTGTCCATATTATGGACAAATCGTCATCACTGGAATACATTGTCGTGGAGCTGGCACAGACCGACAAGAAAGTGCGACGCACAAGTTTGACAGCAAATGACTTGCATGTTGTTGTTATTGTTTCGTTTTAATGGCGCTTTCGGCTACTCAGACTATCTGCGCCAATAACTATACGATTATTTACAGCCCTTATTAATCAGCATTACATTACAGAGTTACGAAGAGGCTTTACTTTTAAAGTCCCCGGAGATGACTTGCGTGCCCAAGGCACTGGGCACTTTTAATTCACTTGCAAGGACGGAACCTTTTATTCCTTTGTTTCATTACGCAACAAGGGGACCAGAGAAGAGTTTTCATGTAAGTATGTACCCAACTGACTTCATTAATTTCATTCATGTAATGCCTCAACACATTAGTAAGAATGTACAGTTTTATTCCCTTGAAATCATTACAATGGGTATGAGAGGGTCGAAGTTTCAGTCGCAGAAACGAACATTCTTTGCTTTCGAATCAAAGAATGTGCACTTTTTCGTCGTTTGTCCTTGATAGACTTTGGATTGACTGCCATTGTTTAACAGTTTAAGGCCCTGTCATACCATGACAATTTAGCCAGCGTATGGCGACGTATGAAACATTTGGTGAACACACCGGCGTACGTCGAATAAGTTTAATATTTGTATAAGTAAAGAGCATGCTGGTATACGTCGTAGTACGGCGAGATCGTCGAAAATTCGACATGTGCCAGCGCATGCCTCATGCGCATACGCGGGCCGCAAGTTGGAGGTAAGCTATGGGATCGTTAGCACACCCACACACGTTACTTGTGAGTTACTAATAAGTCGAAATACGTCTAGATAATATCTAGCGTACCCAAAACTTATTTCTAACCTATGAGTAACGTGCTTTGAACCCATATGTAACTTGTGTCAAACTTCTCGAACGCATATTGACGCATGTAGACGTATTTGACGTGTTCCGGACGGCCGCAGCACTTACTGAACGTGTTTTTAACTTGCAGCTGCCGTATGCACATGTAAGTCATTATCTACCAAAACGTTCTGTAAGTTACTAGTACGTTATGTATACGTCCAACTCGTTATGAATACGCTATGTTTATGCCCAAAATTGAATACGGTGGATGGGCAGAGGAGACGCTCGACCCGGAAAAAATTCGAAATAGAAAGGGGGTAGGGGACAAATATGAAAATACCCTAATTTGCTAAGCAAAGTTTACGAAACTGTCTTAATTCATCCATTTAAATTTTTAATGGTTTATCGATTCGATATCTAGAGTACTGAGAGTAGCCCTAAAAGAGCAGGGGTGTTTTCCAACCCATACAATTTTCTACTATCGTAGCGGTACATATTTCGCGCACTTGAGAAAGTTCTCATTTTCATCTTTCAGTCACTTTGACAGTATTTTTTCGGAAGTTTTTAGCGCAACGAATAACTGAAGTGGTGTACAGAAAATGTTAGTGATCTTAGAGGTATGAAACGTATACGGAATAGTTAGCAATCAAAGTAGTACGTATAATCAAAATGACATGTGTACAATATACAACACTATCACTAAGAATGTCAACCATGCGCCAACCCATTGAGTCGAGCCATGCCACTTGGCTCGACTCGAGTCGGACTCTAGTCCCTTTTGTTTAGTTGTAGCTTGACCTGTGACATGTTCCGCTTATACTTGACTAAGACTTACAAAACTTACTTTCTTCCTCTTGCCCGAGTTGTGTATACAGTACTTTATTAAAGAACTGAGTGTAGGTAGAGCAATCAAGTGAATAAAGCTCAGTAGTCCAAAACTTGTTAGTCTGAAGTTGTTGCTTAAACATGTTTGCTTATTAGAGTTTAATTAACAAAACAAGAAGTGTTTCAGCTTGGATTTGGCCAGTGAGAGACTGGTGTTTGACCTTTATTTGGACCAAGTCCATCTCTAGGCAAGTGAGGGCGCTGTTAGAATGATGAAATCCAAGAAGACACTGTTCAGTTTGCATGTTTTGTTGTTCAAATGTTGAACCCCATATTTGCTCTTGAAAACGTTTCCGAGAAAGGGTTGCTCACTGGCTTATTTTCATATTCTTATGCAACAATAAATTGCCAAAGGAAATGGAAATCTTCAGCAGTGAAGTTTAAAATTCTATACATTTTCTGTGTACACATCAATGCAACATGGAGATTCAATGTCTTGGGTTTCGTCACCGCTTTGTTCATGAATATGCAATCTTTTATTCGTATAAACCCAACAAAAAGTCCTTAAGTATTCGTTTAAAAACCAACAACAAGTCCTTAAGTACTGAAAAAATAGGAAAACAAAAATTGAAAACTAAGTGAAATGCAAAAGCTTAATCTCAAGGATTTTAAACACTATTTTTGTACACATGCTCTCTTAAAATTAAACCCCTTTAAACATCCAAATGTCAATATTCTCTGTTCCTACATAATCTATCTATTACTATGCACAAAAGGTTCTCAAACCGGTAAGAATCATCCGATGACACAGGAATAATGATTTATAAAGATTAATAATCTAACATTCACCAATTGAAATTGACTAATCTATTCTGTATCGTTATGTTCGATTTAAATCAATAATTTTACCTTTGGGGTACAGTTTTTTTCATCTCAATAAAATTAGCAAATACTAAAACTGAAATAAGGATTAAAGGAAAATGAATGCATCAATAAGCAAAGCTGCATACGAATAACAAACGTACTCTCAATAGAATTAAAAACGTATTCTCAATAGAATTATTTATGATACTTGATATAATAATGATATCTACTAACGTATCAGCTGACTTGCTAATGCATTGGAAAATGTTGCAGGAGAAACAGGAAAAAGATGACCACCGAAACAAAACAAATACCAAAGATACTCACAATAAATACCTTAAAAGTACATAAACCTGTCGTAAATCCAAGCTAAAAAATTAAGCAAAATTAAACGAAGTTGGCTTCACGCATAGTTATCAACGGTCAGTGTGAATTACGACCAATGGAATTGACAATGATATACAAATAAATACGAGTGCATTAAATATTCTAGAATTCCAGTGAGTATCTCATTGCAATAATAATTATAATCCAATGACAACTGTCATTAGTACTTCCTCTGCAACATTCTTTGGCCATGTTGATAAAGGACATCTGATGCCGGATACCAGCGAACATCTAAATGCTGATGTTGATGCTATCTTCATAAAGGGCGATGACAAGGATAATAGTGGCACCAATGAAGAGCCCCAAATTGTGCAGTAGGAAAATGGTGCCTTTGTTCTTGTTATTGTGATGTATCAGTTCTGGAAACTGCACGCAAAAAATAGCAAAATCAAAAACCAAAGAGTAAACATTTGAAGTTAAACATGAACACTGTGTGCAACGGTGTATGTAGTACTATATGTGAACTATCTATTATTTACCTCTATCAAGACCTTTAACCGCTAAAAGCCTGCCGACAGAGAGTTTTTCCCTAATTGCTTCAATCCCGGGAGGCGGTATATGTCCCCCGACACTTGTGACCGGGGGACGGACTACTGATTCATCCTCCACCTTTTCGGGGCGAGGAAAAATGAAAGTGGATGGTGAAACATGCTTCGAACTTCACTTAAAACCGAAAAACCAAAGCGTCACTCCAAAAGGGATAACAGTAAAAGGAGCTATGAATATGCAGTTCTGATGTAAGATCTGATATTATGCATACATGCATTACAGATGTACATGCACGCCTGTATCATGAACGTTGCCCCAATATGTGTTATATTGTCAGCCCCCGTGTCAAGTCAAATATTTATGGCCATGCAAATCCTTCCACGCGTTTCCCAACCCCCACAATTTCCGACACAAATTTACGCCGCTGTTAATTGCTATACCAGGTCACCTGTTGTACCCCTAGAGTCACCTTTTCCATATTTTATATTGCCGTACCAGTTTGCCGCGTTTCACTCCATGATACTACGTTTTGCAATGAACACTCTCCGTAACTTACGCATACGGAGTCGCCGTGTATTGGAAAATGCTCTAATAGAAACACACGTAAACGAAGAACTTTTGCATCAAATATTACCACCACCTTTAATTTTTTCCTCCAAGTTGCTGTATTCTGTGTGGTACCTAAATAAATGTTCTCATTGAAAAATTAAAAAAAATGAGCTTGCAACAAGAACGGAACTCCAATATTGTAAATTTTTCCTCACCATGTCCACCAAGGCAACATACAGGAACATCCCAGCTGCCAACGCAAAGATCCACTCTCGAGCCTCTGCATTGGCAGCCAATGGAATGCCAATACAGAGTCCGATAAAGGCCATCAGAGCAGACAGGAAGTTGAAGACCAATGCTTTACGGAAACTCAGACCGGCACTCAGAAGGACGGCAAAGTCACCTGAAGTACAGACAGAATTAAGCACAAGCATTGTGTTCATGCAAACACAGACGCACATTTTTTTAGCTTTTTGGCTATCTGCCCAGAGTTGCAGTGCACCCTCACCGGCGAAAGAAAGACAGACTGGTATTAAAAAGCTTTACAACTGGATTCTTTCACGCGATGCGAAGACTACAACTTCCAGAATCCAGTTCTTAAGTATGACATCACTTCAGTTTACACCACGCCCACTGCACAAGTTAACGCGCATATTCAGTGTTCGTCCAATGGGAGACTGCAATCAGTGGCGTGTCCGCGTGTCTGACGAAGCAACTTACGAACTGCTGCAGGGTGAGTTCGATGTGCGTCCTAAACGTGCCTCGCCTCAATACTAGAGCACCTGGGCGATGATTTCGCACTGAAAAATTGTTCATGACGTTTAAAAACACGACCGCTTTTGTCCCCGTTCGGAGTGGATTTCGTAATCCGACAACTGGAATTAGGAGCATTCACTGCCACGCTAAAACGCTCGTGGACAGGTAGTACGCGCACGTTACATACCTCTTCAACCACGACGGTGTCGTGATTTGCAAAATGCACACGCACACCATGTTGAAGAATACCTGTATGTACTTCCAAGGATTGGTTATCGCCGGGGAAGATCAATTAATTTCCCCCTGCCCAAATCCCTCCTTGGAAAAAGTTGTTCGCGGTACCCGCTGCTACATCGGACTCGAACCAGCACGCCAGCACGGTGGTCGAGTGGTCAATACGTCTGCACTAATAAGCAGGAGGTCGTGCGCTCGAGTCCCACCAGAGTACGCTAAGTCTGATTTTTTTTCACAAGCCTTCGGGGGCAAGCACTGAGTACACAATGTTATAATGCACGTCGGGCGGGGCAAACAAAATTCCAAAAATTAACTGAAGACTGTGTTGTGAGTGCGGTGCTACCACAGTTAGTGGGTTTAATCGGATTAGTCTGCAGCCAAGCAATGAGATATTCAGTTGGGTTGTTCGTACGCACTTACGTCTACACGCGTTTATTATGAGAAACACATTGGACCTCGTTATATACGGTTTCAGCTATATGCAACTTATAAATTTAGACTTACTTTTAAAAATACATCTCTCTACTGCCAAACATAGGCAGAAGATGTCATTTCTTCCTTCGTATTTTTAGTTCCATGTGATCAACCTACCAAGTTCGTGGGGCAACTCGTGGCAAAAGACGGCAATGCTGGTTGACAGTCCCGTACCAATGCTCGTGGCAAAAGCGGCACCTATCGCCAGACCGTCACCCAGGTTATGTAGACCATCCCCGATGAGAATCATAAGCGGTAGGGAACCAATTCCTAATTGGGCAAAATAATGGTATTGGTCTGCCAAGGCGCACAAGTCTGTTGTGTATAGGTTCCAAAACTAGAAAATATCAGTAACTACAGACGTATTCTTTCAGACATCCACTAAGAGCTTGACTAAACTTTAGCCAAGTTTCATCGGTGATTGCTATACGAATAGTTTTATTGGAAGATTTTAGGCCTTCTGGAAACATTTTAGAATTCAGTATGCTCTCAACAGTATCACAACGGAAATCTAGTACCTCTAGTAAACATAAAATAACCTCAAAGTTGTCATACACTTGCAGAAACACCAAAAACACGTAGCTCGAATTAAAATTTAAAAAGTGTAACAGTGTACCCGATACAAAACAACACAAAAAGACGATGAGCGGTCTATAGTCAGATTTCTGACACTGGTTATGAATCTACAGAAAGGGTTGAAGCCACAGAATTATGCAATGTTATAAGGTGCGGTAAATCACACAAAGAGTCTCTGTTTTGCAAGTGAAGCTTGTTCAAGTTCATCCAATATGACAATCCTGTGTAAATAATAAAAAAAAAACTCTCACCGTGGCAGACTTTCGAATGATGGGGACTATGACCACGCTCGTCCGTGGCATCTTCGTTCAGAACGTCGCCGAATTGTGCATTGGATGTTGATCGATGCTTGGGGGAGCTATCGATTTCCTCCTTCAGTCTCATACTAGAGGTTCGCTTTCTCTCCCCAGGTTCATCATCTACGGGCTTCACGGAATTTGAGTGTCCTCCCTGAAGCAAGCACGAAAAAAACACCATAACTTTCCTTTTAGATCGAGTCATTTCAAGTAATTTTGCCGAACATCATTTGAAATCGCCACTTGAGGAGTGCAAAACAACATTATCCTCAGGCAAACTTGAATTCTCAGTTCTGATTGGTCGATACATGGCAACAAACAGTGTGATAAATAATATATAATCAATGTTCTGAACTGTGTAATTGCCGAGCCGCTGTCGGTAACTTTTGATATATAACCGTATTGCACGGTTCATATCAAACCCTGCCTAAAGCGCTGTTCTAACTCATCGCACTGAGCCATTTTTACGCTAAAAGCAAATGCAACATCTGCATAACTGCAAATTCAAAAGTGGCGTGTTTGCCGTGCTGGCCGTCACGTGTTTAAAAGCACGTATAGTTCTTTCTTAGTGTAAACCCTGTTTTTGTTGTTGTTGTTGTTGTTACTGAAATATATTAAAACACAAATAATTCCTATGCTCCCTCGATGCAGAATTGTGGTACATCGGTGTTACTGTTTTGGCTTTGCACCATATGATATCTTTTTTCTCCTTTTTTATGTAAAGCGCGCATAGTACTGCGCGTCAAGTTTGCTTGAACATTAATTCGTTATCACGCTCGCGCTCATAGAACAAGGAATAATATAGTGCGTCTGTGTCTCGTATCCGCCTATAGACATAAATAAGGTTATTTATGTTTCCACCCCAAGTTGAAGTGCCCTCTTTTGTTCTGCTTGGAGCGGATATCACTCGGCCTTCGGCCTTGTGGCATACGGGACACAGACGCACAACATTATTCCGTGCTCCACTCGCGCTCGTGTGATAACTAATATAAATATAAGGCTCGTCATATTAATAGTAGTACGGAGCTCTGGAAGTGCCATCCGACTTGTTCAGATACCGAGATAATTTCTCTTATTAAGTGGACACATAAAGCGTATTTAGTCGATTTAACGAGATCAATGATGCAGTTAAGTCGACTTCCTAAATTTAGTAAGTTGACTTGGTGAGATATTTCATGACTTCAAGTCTACTTTCGGAATTCCCTGTGTCGACTTGGCGAGATTATTTATGTAGTTAAGTCGACTCCTTTATTTGGTGAGACGACTTGGCGAGATAACTTATGTCATCAAGTCTGCTTTTGGAATTCGTGATGTCAACTCGTCGAGATAAATTATGTTGTCAAGTCGACTTTACAATTGTGAGAAGACGACTTGGCAAGAAAAATTATGCAGTCAATCCAACTTCCTAATTCTGGTAGGTCGACTTGAAAAGATAATCTATGTCAATGAGTCGACCTCCTAATTCTAGTAAGTCGACTTGGCGAGATAACTTATGTTATCAAGTCTGCTTATAAAATTCGCTGTGTGGACTTGGCGATATAAATAATGTTGCAAGTTGACTTCATAATTCTAGTAAGTCAACTTGGCGAGATAATCCATGTCATCAAGTGTACAACATGCAGGCATAAACCGACTACTCACAAGTGAACGTGACCTGCAGCGTTTTTTCTCGCCAAGTCGACTTGCTAGAATTGGGAAATCGACTTGACAGCAAAATTTATTTCGACGAGTCGACATAGTGAACTGAAAGTAGACCTGATGACATAAATTATATCGCCAAGTCAACTTACCAGAATTAGGAATTCGACTTGAGTATTTGACTTATCTCGCCAAGGTGACACAAGCAAAATCCGGAAGTAGACTTGACAACAAAAAGTATCTTTCCGAGACGGCATACCGAGTTCTAGAAGTAGACTTGATGACATACATTATCTCACCAAGTCGATGTACTTGGATTAGGAAGTCGACTTATTTACATAAATTGTCTCGCCAAGTCAATAGAGGGAACACTGGAAGCAGGCTTGATGTCATAGAATATTTCGCGATGTCGACTTACTGTAGTTAGGAAGTCGACTTAACAACAACATTTTTCTTGTTAAATCGACTAAATAAGCTTTATAAGTCGACTTACTAAGATAAATTATCTCGTTGTCTGAACAAGTCGGATGGCACCCATAGAGCGCCGTAGGGGATCAGATGTAGACGCCAATAAACCAAGACGAAGGCATGGAAACTGTACACACTGAGTCTCTGTCATACTGTGCATTACGCGGTTTACATCCTAAGAGTTATTGCAATCAATTACGAATTAGCTCACAACAAACACGGGGGATGCTTGGTATCCAAACATCATGTTAAATGTGGGAGGGATGCCATCATGAAATTTTCTGTCGGCATATTTTTAAGAGTATATGGTAGTCTGATTCCCCCTCTGTCCCTGTTCTAGTCCACGGTACATGCATGACTTTGTGCTGTCTCCACACTCCTCCCTATGGTGACATCGTGTTGATGACTGAGAGCAATACGCATGTGAAAGTTCACTGTATCCGGGGTGACTCCACTTGAAAATGTAACTTTAGATTTGATTAGTGATTATTTTGTGTTAACCTGATTGTAGTGGCATTGTAGCATATTCATGATAACTTTAGATGTAAACTGAAAAAAGACAATGTGAAATACGGAGCAATAATATGTGACAGGAAATTTTTAAAAGCGTTAACATAATCACGCACAAAAATCTGTAATAAATAAAACACTCATCACCATCTGTTTTTCGTAGCAGTTAGATAGTCGTTCTAGTATTTTGCTGTTAAATTTCTTTAAATCTCTTCAAAGTACAGTTCCCTTGGTTGTGCTTATTTTAGTCCCTTTGTTGTAGTCATGTGTTCTGTGTGTCTGTTTATATCTGCATTTTTAGCATTCAAATAATGTACACCTATTTGATGTTTTTAAAAGTTTCCGACTGTATATTTCGTATAATTTACATGTTTTAATTTTGTGACTTTTATGATAAATAAACTGTGATTTTTGAAAATTTAATCGTTTTTATTGTATTTGGGTGAATCGCCTTAAGCGTCAACTTTTGACAGATTGAAATTAAAAATTAAATGTTATAAAATATTCTTATAGATGTTTGCAAAAACAGTGGAAGTAAAAATCATCTCATTCGATAATTTTTCAAGGACAGAGGGTGAAATTCTGGGTAGATGGGGGCATACATCCCCCCCACAATTTGATTGGGGGGGTCGGATAGGCTGTTGAATTACCCCCCACTTCGGGGGGGGGGGAACAGGCGAATTAAAGGTAATTTTCCTTTTGTGCTAAAACGAAAAAAATCTTTAATAAAAAGCAAAAGCTTTAAGGACGGTATTCTGCTTTTAAGGTTAAGGGGCTTAAGTACCAGTCTGCATAAGATATACTTCTGTATCATAAACAGTGCTCCTAGTGTCACGTGACACCCCCCTTCAAATTTCCATTCCTGGGCCTTTTTTAAAAGCCATCCACCCCTCCTGTCTTCGGCACCTGATTTCCACCATGCACTTGTCAAGACTAGGCTAATTGCAAGCAACAGGAAAAAGACTATGACAAAGAGTGCCGTCAAGATCAACCAGCTCCCAAAAGAAAAACAACAGTGGGAAAAAAACTCACACCAAACATTTGCATGAGAGACTCGAAAACGAAGAAGACGTAGATAGCAACGACAACCACCAGACACTTCCAAATGTAGGCAAGGTCCTCTGAGGTCGGATCATGCGTGACGCCGGCTGCTGTCGCATCGTGTGCGTGAAGTCCTACAGCCTGTTGATCAAGACGTAATACACAATGAATTAGTAAAAGCAGCATTCGTCTTTGAGCGAAATAGAACAAACATTCAAATCCCCATTTTTTAACAAATAACAATTTCAAGGAGGGTAGATTCAGTCGTATAGAGTTAGTGTTCAATTCCTGATGTTGCACTGCTTTAGTGTGTTGACATTCATTTTTGCGCGAAATTGAATGCACCTCTGTAATCCTACATTCATCTTAATTTGAACTCAATCTGTTTCGGAAAATGTGCAGGCGATTCCGCACGAAGTGTTATTTGGAATTAGAATTCGTTTGTGTGCCGACAGAAGTGGTATTCTCAGAAGTGTTTACGTGATTGGTTAAATATTTGAATGTTCATGATTGAAATAAACCATTGATGTTATCATTCGAAACTACCGACTATTGTAGGAAACCTACAAACACCAGCGCTGAGGGAACATTCCTTCTTGTGCTGCGTTTCAGTCATGGAAACCTTAAATTTTTACAGTTAGATAACAAACACACTATAAATGAGTAATATGACATTTATTATCAAAGTGGTGTCATGATTTGTGTAACCTTGCATATTCTAATCAAATTGAACGTATATTTGGCGATTTCAAATTACAGCAAATGAAAATGAACAAACACTTCTGAAGGGTCACGGAAAAGACAAATTTTCAGCGAATAGGAATGCATACGTCAATCCGAAATCCCAATCACGTATTTTGTAACCTTTTCAACGAAACGTAATTCACATTCATTTATTTGAAGGGTGCGAAACGAAGTCAAATGCTAGTTATGGCGAAAATGAAACCACGTTTTAAGTCGTTTCCGGAATCTACGTTAAATTGAAATTTTATTTAACAAATTAGATCGCACATGCATCTCCCTAAATTGGCTGAGAAAACCTATATTATATCAGCGAAGCCAAATCCACTACCCCCCCCCCGCATTTTACAAGGTCTAGCATTAGAGATGACAAGCAAGAAAGAGTCGTGGTAAAGATGACCCAGGAGTGTCAAGGATATCAAACGAAATACCCGTAATACCATGCATGGGGTCTACGGGCAATTGAAGGAGCAGCACAATCTATTGTATGGATGACACTAAAGATACCTGTGGAATGAGATGCACTACGGCGTCGCCTACCAAGGTAGACACAGCCAAAGCCATCATAGTTTGCAAGACTTTCAGATAGACGTCCGTACTAAGGCACGGAAGGAAAGCCACACCGGCTATGGCGCAAAGGCTGATGATGAACACGGCCAGTACGCCATAGCCCCAAACTACAGGGGTTAAACAAAATGCAATGACTGAAGAGTAAGCATTACAAATTATATCAAAACGACGAGAACTGCAACTTTTTTCATCATGGAGAAAACATGGACGGTGCAACAAAGAACTGTAGTTGCTGAACCGCATAACATAATTATTGACATGATGCAACTTGTCCAATTGAGAAAACCTTGCCTTGCAGAGATAAACGGACGTTCAATAAAGCGGTTTCAATCCAACAATTTAGAATATCCCCTCAGTTTTTACACCAATTCCAA
>NW_019091430.1:876396-887610 GCF_001949145.1 Acanthaster planci
GCAATCGCCCACGTTTGCGAACAATTTCCAGACGCCGTCATTATTTGGTCCACGATACTGCCGCACCTTTTTTATTATGGTGCACAGTCACAACAGTCCCTGGAGTGGGTTCGCTGCGCAGCTAACGATGGGCTAAATCATAATGCCGACAACGTGGGGTCAGAGTGCTTGACCATCCACAGTTTACTTGGTCGGCGGCAACCCTCTTCAGGAGGGACGGGGTCCATCTGTCATCCGTGTGTTGTGGTATCTTTCGGGAAAACCTGCGCAGCTGCATTTTGTCCATGTTGTAAACTTCCCTGTCGGAGAGGCGTTCATCGATGTTCTGTTCTTTTTCCGTGGGTCGCGGTTCCCGCGAGTGGCAGTTTTTTGATACGGAATGAGAATGGAACATCATTTGTTTGTTAAAAAGTGATAAGCTACCTGGTCTATACATCAATTAAATCTTGAGCTTTGTAAGTTAAATTGTCTAAAGCGCCGTGATGTGCCACACGGCATGACAATGGGGAGTTGAACATCATAGTTCAATTTATTAATACCAGTGCACGTGTGTATCTTATTAATAGCCTGTGACGTTCCACATGGGCGCATGCTCCAGCGGTGGGAAATTTAGATTGCATGATACTGTAAGTTACTGACTTATTACAGTTCTTAAAACAAGTACTGGGTTACGTAAAAGTTTCTTCCTTTATGTTATGCATGAAAAACTAGCGTTTGTAAATATTATACTCTTGCGTTCTTTAGGTTGGTAGTACCTAATTATCATATTGTGCGTGGTATTAAATAAATCGAGAGTCGTTTTGGACATTCTCGACTCAGTGATCGTGGGTATCATCGACATTCTTGACTAACGCCCTTAAGTTTTGGCGTTTACTTGGAACTTATGCCTTGGGGAGTTCTCGTGGTCATGGGTATCACGTTTGTACAGGGTTCAGCTCTTTGTGCATGGTTTTATGCGAGGTGGCCGCAGGTGCTGCCTTGTGTACCGGTTTGCCCAATATACGTATGTTGGTATTCCGGTGGAGTTTGTGAATAAATCCACATCGAAGCTGTGGCACACACACACACACACNACACACTCAAAATGGTTTGCCCACTTTCCTTCCTTTTGAGTTTAAGTATAAATCATGTTAAACGAAGACTTTGAGACATTTTATTTCAAGGGATATTTATATTATAAATTCCTCCGAAACATTGAGTTTCAGGCTGCATTGATGTTGCTGTAGGACACCCTGAAGAAAAATATGAAACTACACACCTGGTCAATTCGGATTCGTCGAGTCTTCGGTCAGATCATGAAGACGAACATTACCTTGCCGGCGGCAGAGTTATTGCGGCTTTCTTGATTGTTTTAACTTCTTTGGCTCAAAGTTTCAGTGGTTTAATTAATGGTAGCAATGCTGCTTTAATCTTTTTCAATGGGCTAACGTCTTCATCTCGACAAATGTTCAATATTAAAACATTAATATCATTTTTATTATCATTTCTGGTGAAAAATGTTTCACAACTATGTAAGTCGCCCACACAACGCCTGTACAAGCCAAACGGCAGAAAAAAAAGTCGTCTGAATCCGAACTCCCATGTTTTATGTCACAAATTACTGAAGAACGACCAGATTAAGCCAATGGCTGTTTTTTACTTGTTCAGTTTAGAACATTTTAGAAACACTGTTTATTGGCACCTTCATTTAGAAAAAGTGGATTTTTTCACAAGTGAGAAAAAGGAAAAGTCGTTTGAAGAGAAATACTGAGTTTGCCCAATTGACACAGGCCTAGGCGTCATTACAGAAGTGGGCAAAGGGGAAATTGCCCCCCGAATGTGAATAAAAAGGAAAGAAAAAAGCTAAAGAAACGACAACTTAAAAAACGACATGGTGAAATAAACGAAGGATGAAATCGCTTGAAAAACATCGAAAATGACCCCTTTCCACTGTTAATGGCTTATCAGTTAAAGTTGCTGGCTGGTCCTTTGTGCCCCTTAGAAACCCCCCCCCCCACAACAGTGCTTTGCCCCTGGAATAAATCCTGACGACGTCCATGTCTGAGATCAACCCGGACACGCTAACATCTTGAAAACACCTGTGGCTCTACAAATGTGTTTGTTGTGTTGTTTGCATAGCTGTCACAAAAATATTCGGAACAGAATCGACCGTAAAGCTTTCGTTATATCCTTGGAGATCCCCCCCCCAGACAACAGTGCTTTGCCCCTGGAAAAATCCCTGACAACGCCGGTGTCTGAGCTCAACCCGGATACGCTGATAGTCTTGAAAATATCTGTGACTCAACAACTTTAATGTGTTTGTTGTGTTGCTTGCATTGCTGTCACACAAATATTCTGAACAGAATCAACCATAAGACTTTCGTTATGATTGACATTTCGATCAACGAGTACAGGGTTCATGGGCCCCCGCTTTGGGATTGTATAAATTTGGAATAGTATGAAAATTCCACTGAGTTTTAGTGGAAACTTTCGACCCGTTTGTGCATGTCCCAGTGAGTTCACCTGTGGAAGGGTGAGGTCATCATGGTTCATGGTGACGTAGCATGAATCTTTAGATTTTACAGTATTGCATGCGTAAATGTCTTCCAGTTTTTTTCGCCTTAGTTTTTGATAGCTTGACTATGACTACGAGAATCCGTCTGAAGAGTGTAACGAAATCGACTGACCTGGCATTATGGGTGCGAAATTATGTTGAACTACACATGCATATTGAAAACAATTACATGACATTTGTATTTCTTTGAAGTTCTGCTTTTAAACAATAAAACGAGGAACTCTTGTCCAATCAGAGATAATCCATATTGGAAATGTACATAACCAAGAGCGCTGTACTTTCCCAAATAGGGCCTAAATCATTGATTCAGCAAGCCTCAGGTCTACGTAAGCAAATACTGCAAAGAGATAAACGAGATGACACCGTGAAACGAACAATAGCCTGGGTGTAGCTGGGTCTGAATTCACATGGCTCTGCTATTATACAGAAATACATGTACATGTATAGGCCTACGCCCAAAGTCACTTTCTTGTTTCGTAATGCGAGATGTATATGCATGTCCATATGCCATACAAGCAGTAGGGATAAATCTGTACCGTGGTCTAAGGCATGAGTTTCAATCAAAACTGAAAAGTTTACAATGAGCTATGGGAATAAAACGGGCGACAAATTATGAACCAAATGCGCGCAGAGAATTTGAATTATTTCAGTGGCATGGGTAGAATATTCTTCAGTATATTTCGAGCACCAGTCTCAATTATGTCTTTCTTCTTTTCAATGCACGGAATGCCCCAGTCCATCAAAGATATCGCAGGTGCAAGTCACAGCAATGTTCATGTCAACAGGACACTTGAAATCTCCGTGGCCCTTTCTTGATGGCACGTGAATCGCTCGTATTGCTTGCCTTAGATTTGAGGGATTGGGGTTGTTGGACACCACATGACACTGATGTACATTTCATGAATAGATACACCATTACCTTGCATAAAACGGCATAGTTTGAGTTTTCGTGATTTTCCCTTCTCTTTCAGTATATACTAGGCCTATAGAATACATTTTGGTCATTGGGTACTTATTACCTTAAACCCCTCATTCTGTTTCTCACCACAAAAAGTGGGGGAATGATCCAATAGCCAGCCCCTCGTACAAAAAGAAAAACAAATCTCCACCAAGTATATACTATCGAATACCAGGATTTATACCCAAGCATTCAAATACTATAATATGCTATACACCTTACAACGAGGAGAGCAGAAATTCATTTATAGTAAAGAAGAGACATGACATTCAAGCACCTGTACTGTATAAATTTGTTAGCTGTGGGTAATCGAGGCAACATGAATATATTTTAATAAATAATTCAGTATTGCAAATAGCTTAATCTGTTGAATAATATTTCACAGAGCCACCTTTGTTGCGCTTCCGCAGTAACCTGATGGACAAGTGTGTGTGCCATTTGGATAGCGATCAATCCATCATTCAAAATTCCATTGTAACCTTTTTCTAGATTCATGGATCATTTTACGAGGAGATAAGTATAATAAGATAATGGCTTGAGGTTACGCAATTGCTACCATAAATGAAAAGGGCCCCGACCTCTTATGGACGTAGACCACCACTTGCATGCAAGCGACTCAGAATGTTGCCAGTCCAAACAAAACTAAAAAAACAAATCCAAATACAAGTAACCTTAAAACCCTAATACTTTATGGGCCAATCGAACAGAAAAACAGGTGTAGCACAGCTAGGTGGGTTAGTTCACATTATACGTTAGCTATTGGTTTTCCAAGTTTTGGGGTCCATAAAAATACTGTCCTGTTTTAAGTGTGTTGTCTGCTTTTGGATGCATATATGTATTAATAACCTAGGAATGACGTCATCCATGGGGGTGGATCCCCCACTTATTTACCGCGGGGAAGGCAGGAGTGTCAGACATCACAGATGTTCATGTACATCTGTATCATGAACATCGGCCCCCAGGGTCTTAAAAGTCAGCAACCCCTCTCGCTTTTCAACAGCACTGACCAGACAAGTCATCTCTTCATAAAGTTCCCGGTACATATTTACGCCAGCGACCACATCAAAGTCAGAACTGCCGAGTTGGTGAAGCGTACATAGACTATATTCTTGCCAACGCTCATTCACAAATGCACGTGCACCACAGATGTTATATAAAATATCTGGACTTGAGTGCTTGTACCGACTGAAGCACCGGGCAGCCATCTTACCATGCCGAAAAGTATGGTGTACTATTTACGACACACATTCCAGCCTCTCTCTAGCCTCTTCCAAGACGAAGCAACTACACGACGCGACGGCACGTCGCGCTGCACCGTCGTACGTCGCATTGCATGTCGTGTCGTACGTCGTGTCACCTATCCGGTTTGTAAGTGTGATGTCACCATGCACACTGCACATGCACTGCACATAGTGTTACATGCATTGATCGCCGTTCACATGGAACCATGGAACCGGCAGTTAACGTGTAACTTCAGCGATCGTCCAATGGGAGCCTGCAAATCGTGGCGCGTCTGTCTTGTCGACGAAGTCACTTACATCCCGGGTTACGTCGCCTGAAGCACGACGCGACGCACGAAACGACGCACGACGTGCTGTCGCCCTTTGCTTCAAGGTGTTTATAGAGGGCGCCTGTACTATACATGTAGCATAGCATAGCATAGCATAGCATAGCATGGCATAGCATAGCATAGCATAGCATGGCATGGCATGGCATGGCATGGCATGGCATGGCATGGCATGGTATATAGGTAAAGGTAAATCTATCACAAATGGTAACTTCATCAACGGTCTTAAAAGGAAATTGGAACAAGGATCAGCCGGGTAATTAAAGAGTGACAAATTCTGGGCTTGCATTTACTATGTAAGAGCAGTTTCTACATACGTAGATATTCGATTTGCTCTTTCTTTCTTTCAATAAAATATCACAGAAGCTAATTCATTCAAATATGACAGAAACTAATTCAAATTGATGAATTTATAATATGGCATCTGTGTCGTGCGCATATTACCAAGCAGAAATAGTTGAGCCGACTTGCTAATCTAAGGACGTACATCTACGTTTTCTGCATACGAGTGTACACTGAAAACAACTGCAATCGGTGTGCTTTCACTGAATGTGCTTGGGTTTGAAATTCTATTTCCGCTGAGTCGTGGCCCAATGAACTTGTGACAGTTTATCCATTTCGTGTAAAGAATGTTTGTACACGCCGATCAAAAAAAATTAATCATCCAAACAATCGTAAAACAATTTTGCACAGTCGTGATTACGTCTGAACTGAAATTCTGTAGACTGATAAAGGAAATCTCTGGTTTTACGTCAAAGACGTTCAATGTCTTTATATAAAATGCTGTGATGATGCTGCAAATGTTAGATACAACCACAATTAAATATTTGTTGTTACATACAATCTTTTCCTACCTCCATGATACAATATGGAGGAAGGACACAGAAGGAGTTTGAACTGCCCGGGCTGTAACATCTGGCCAATTACCGCTTTCTGGCATGCCTGGTATGTCCATAGCCGGAGCGCAGCGTGCGCTTGCCTCGCACCATCTGTTTCACAACCACGAAATCCCTTTGTACCGAATGATTGTCGCCGCATGTTTTCGCTGGTAATCTGCACCTTAAAACTTTGTATACTGAGGTATAGGAAATTGAATATTCATGCATTTGTTGGTGATTGGTATGATCTCATAACATCAAATTCAATGCTTGCGCAGTTGCTTGCATTACACTAGTTGCTATTTGCAGTTATTTCCCTTAATGAGCTCTTTCTTCTGGAGTTATTTTGGGTATAAATAGCCCGGTTGTTTACAAGATTTTGTGTCTTGTTTGAATCATTTTTATTACGGCATTTGTACAAAAGCGTATTTTATGAAATTTCCCGATCACTACCTGTGATGAAACAGCGCATTTTGTTCCTAATGAACTAAGCTTTCCAGTAGTTGTGAACGTTTTGTTGGCCAGTCTTAGCCAAATTCCTACCAATTCTTTGAACACTGATGTATTGGACGGAGGAGAATAAAATTAGAAACTTTGCATGGACAATTGAAAATTGTATCAAAATTTTAAAAAGTTTATTTACGATGGCAAAAGTAGGTCTAATATCAGGGATTTTTCTCTCTATTTCCTGATCACAGCGATAGGCCTAATTTGTATTTAATCGCAAGCAAAAAACTACAAGTATGGCTAGGATATTACTGGCCCTTCTTGTCCAGCTAAGATGCAGGCAGTAATCGGGCATTTTTGGAATGTTTTCTATTATTCGTCAAACTCGGTCGCGACCATCAATCATTGGACGCTTTGAAGTGCCTGAGTTGCAACTCTTTCTGTGTCCTTCCTCTATGCATACAATTAACAAGCTCATTTGCTTGCTCATTGGCTGTGAATATATGGCAAACCTTAGTTCATGTCGTAAATAACGGACAATTCACGAAATTCGTTCATGGATGTAAATGAAAAATGACTCCTTTGTAAATTCCTCTGGAACATTATGTTGACATGTTACGGATGAGTAAATTTCATCACATTTTGTGTCAAATATGTGTACACACTTTGATTCTTCTAAATTCTTACCTTCTGGCAATTCGAAATGTTGAAATTGTGACTGCAATGCATCCGTTCCTCGAACAATAATTGAAGAACCGTGGAAGTCTCATCGCGCGTGATGTTCCTGTCGGCACCAAAGGAAATCTCCTTCAATCGGCCAAAAATTTCCTCAAAGGGGTCCCCGAAGATCAAATCTGAGTGACCGTGGTCGTGGTGGGTTTCCTCGGTGGTGATCTCGCCGGCTGCGAGCACGTGGAGCCAGCTGGAAATCCCGAACATCAACAAATACATTGTGCACACGGCACGAAAATCCATCATGCGGATCGGCGCCATCTTTAATTTCGACCTGTGGTTGAGTTCTACGCGATAAGTCCAGGGAGTTGTTGCACACGGCACCAAATCCGATAAGATTATGAATAATTAAATCCGGTACTCAGGCGTCACGGTGGTCGCCACCCCGGGAAGCTGTGCTTATCAGTCAAAGTAATGTTTACTTATCTCACTTTTATTGCATTCACACAGTCCTTATATATGACGAGTGACCTACAATAAATAATGGCCACTCCTTGTAGAAGAAAACAGAATCAAAGTGCATGGATAGGATGCGGGTCATTTTGCACGGTGCGCACGGCACTGCTTAGGACAGATCCATTCTATCGACCAGAGGGATGTTACTTTTGGAATTGAATGCCATATCTAGTAAAACAACTCACAGCTAGTACTCAACACTCATGAGCTCTCGATTTAACCTCGTTCTACGTGGACATAAAAACAGTCGTGATGAACAGGAAGGTTTCCTCTTACTGCCCTTTGTAGTGGCATAAACTTGTGTAAGAAATAAGAGATGGAGCATCGGGAAAGCTGGGGGCATAACTTGCCTTCCATGACACTTTGAGAAGAAGGGATTGACAGTCTATGACTATTTATAGAGGTCGATGATCAAGATATTGATGTACATCTGTAATGTATTCAGAATGTCATATTTATGGTTTTTTTTTTAAATTGTTTTCCCTTTTTTGAGTGATCCTGAATGGATTTTACTGGTTGGAAGTCAGAAAAATCCTTTGTTTGCTCACAATGACCTGGTGGGATGTTTCCATTCCCACCTCGAAAAGTGGCAGATATATACCCCAACCCCGGGATTTGGCCAATAACTCCTTGTTTCCCTCAAACCACTGTATTTTTAATTTCTCAAAAGATGAGATGGAATGGGCAAGTGCAAATAATTTCGCTTCCAAACATCTACAAAATGAATTTCTAGCGCCCTCTAGTGTACTTTTTTAGGACTTATTTCCAGGGTTTGTCCCCCAGCTCAGAACCTATCTATACACCGTTTTCACCCACGTGACTGGATTGCGCTAAATGTAAACAATACCAGCACGCCCGGACAGTTCAACAGTGATTACATATATTCCAACAGGCAGTTTCAACCACATGTAAGGGCACGTGCAAACACTGCATGCTTGACCAGTTTATCTTGAATAGGTAGATTACCATCCTACATAATTACCATCACAACACATCATAGGTCCAGCGCAATCGTACAGTTGAAGCAAGATATGGGACGGAGAGAACCCCCCCAGCCTTTGTGTTGGTCATTGTTTGATCGGAATCTCAGGAATTCTTTACAGATTTCTAGGAAGGTGTGTGAGGTAACAATAGTCTGGAGGGGGTACCCCTCCGTCCCATATCTTGCCTGGTATACGATTGTGACAACCAGGAAAAAGGTCGCAATGCCCTACTCTTGAAACGCTGGTTTTATAGTAATTCATTCATTCTGCGCTCTGACGTGGTCTACTGGCGCTTCACTCCATTGTTATAATATCTCAGAGTTTGTAGATTCGAGTCACTTAACTTGGACTCGAGTCGGACTTGAATCGCTATTTTTGTGACTCATGACTTGACTTTTAACCATCAGTTTTTGACTTGTGACTTGACTTGGACTTGCACGTTATGACCTGTTACCAGAGCAAGTCAGAAACTATTCAATCGAACCATTACAATTACATTATTTTAGTCCTGCACATTAAAGTATTGCTGACGTTTTTCACTGTTTTTTGCGATTCGCCTCATTAATGTTGGAAACAGGGGTTGCCCTTAGAGACGGAGTTAAGTTCAAATCTAAGGGCCTGCGGGTGCATGCCACCAAATCGTTGTATTTCTGTGCGCGAGCTCAATAATATTTTGTGATCCCACGGGTTTTTTTTACAATAAGACAGGCCATAATCAGGAGGGATCATAGAAATATTTTTAAAAGTCCCGAATTTGGGACTGGTAGTTTCCAGTTCGGGGTATTTCTTGGGGGGGGGCTACATTCAGAGCTGAGCGCATGGTTTTACTGCTATTTTGGGGGTATCTTCGGGGAAAGGCGAATAAAAAAAATCCACGTGGCTAACCCCCATAAAATTGAAACGAAAAGTGATCTTCTGGCTATAATCTTGAATTTCCAGTGAAAAAAAACGGAGGACAACCCCTTCCCGAGAGTCAACAGGCTATTTTAGTCTGATTTTGCACTGTTTTCTATGGGCGCGTATTTGGTGTTGTGCAACGCAACCCTGTGCATATGCCCCGGACGTAATAAAAAAAATTGGACTTGCAATTCCCTTAATCAGGTTATGGAGATCATTGAATCCACTCGCGGCCATTTTACCAAGCCGAATACAAAGATTGCCTGGCAATGCCTGCTTTTGTTCTCCCTGGCGTCAATAGAAGCAAGCCGATCCACGAATTTGTATTTGGCTCTGTAAAATAGCCGCTGGTTGGCTTCTATTTCATACTAGGCGTTGCAAGTCCAGGTTTGTTGTGTATGTACGTCCGTGCCCTTTGCGCGCACATTATTTTTGCCAGGACTTGTGACATACGCCCTCTATTGGCCTTGGGAATGACCAGCCATTTTTAGAAAACGTAAGGCACGACGGCACGATACGACGGTGCGACGACACGACGCGACAGCAAGACATCAAGACGGGACAGCACAACGGCACGACGCGACGTCGTAACCCACATTGTATAAAATCCATACAATGACAGGACACGCGACCCACGACGCTATGCTACGACGGCAAGACGCGACGTCACAACGGCACGATACGACGGCACGACGCGACGGCATCAAGATACAACACGGCACGACTCGACGCCACGACGGCACGATGCGACGCAGGACGGCACAACGCAACGCATAAAGCATACACAGCATAAAAGAAATGAGAAAGGAGGCGACGCCACGACGCGACGGGGCCGTTGTAGCGTCGGGGCGACAGGACGACGTGACGCAATTTCAGCAGTTATAGAACACCATACTTTTAGTGCACACACGGCCCTTACGTCGCTCGTCAACCAGCGCCCGAACAACTTGGAGGAACTGATTTATGCTTCAAAGGGAAATTATTAACTGCGCATGTCCTACTTTTAGGGTCATTTAGGGTCTGATTCATTCATGAAATTTACGTCTTATTTTCACTTTTTGAAAATAAAAATACCTGCCCCAAAATATTTTCATGGTTAGATAAGGTCTTTTTCTAACGTCTTTTGTGAAAATAAAATGAGAAATAGTAGCAGAGTGGTCCAAACTAGTGATGTTTTGTAAAAAGCTGTTTTCGTAAGCGGTAGTTTGTTTACATATTGATGCAATTTTTGAAGGCTCGAAACAAAGAACTCGAAGTTTTCCTGAAATTTTCAAAAGTGAGCTGTGGTGGAGAAAGGTCTGAAGGTTTTAGACGGGTGCTGACGGTTTTCCGCTAGATTTTTTTCTCTTGTTGACTCGAGTCGCTGACTCGGACTCGAGTCGGACTCGAGTCGCTATTTTTTACACTCGAGCCTTGGCTTGATTTGGAAAAAATGATTTGAGACTTGACTTGACTTGCTAAAATTTGACTTGGGATTTGACTTAACTTGGAAAAAAATGACTTGGTTACAACACTGCCGACCGGACGCGACCGAACTCAGCACCGATTCCGTTTATCCCGCATAATCTTACGGCCTTACGAGCGTAGGAATTCAGTGACTCAGATTGGGAACGAAAGATGAACACAAAAGTACATTACGTTAACATAAAGTTAGTATTGAAACCGAGGCCTATCTGTCATTATAACATTGCCAGGAAATGAAATTCACGGTATATATCCCCAGTTTTACATGCACTATACAT
>NW_019091430.1:897351-908916 GCF_001949145.1 Acanthaster planci
AAATATATCCTCCAGGAACGCCTCTGGATCTAACTCGGTGGCGTTACCAATGCAAAACCCACGGACAAGACTGGATATCAAAATGGCCGCCACATTTTCCAGCTCGTGGTCGTCTGCTCCCAATTGATGGTTGGCTACGGCCGCCTCGAAGACAGTTTCTGCGGTGAAACACTGTGCGGCAGCAAAGAAAACGAGGCCATTGTATCACAGTTTCTAATCATCACATTACTCAAATCTAACCGCCAGGGAGTTAGTAATAATACATGTACATATATATGTAATTGAGATGCAGTTTTCGTCTCTGACTTTTTTATTCTTTAAAATAGCGCAATGAGCACATTTGTACATGCACATTAAAGATATTCATTATTATAATTATCGCAAATCGGTTTTCTTTTTCACCCAGGTAACTAAATGTAAACAATACCACCACGTGTGGACCGCCTTGGCCACGGTTTTCGCATATATTCCTATAAGCAGCCTCAACTAAGGGCATGCGCACGCTGCATGCCTGAATAGTTTATCTTGAATATGTCGATTACCATCACAACACTACGCGCTCATTACCATCACAACACATCGGGGTCAAGCACGATCGTGATATCACAGGAAAAAGGTCTACAGGAAAACAGACCAAGAATACATTTGGAAGGGGTGGGGCTATTGACAGGGCGTTGGTTGAGTTGTAGCTCTGTAACTGTCAGCACGTCACTGGAAACAGTATTTCGCTATGTGACCAAAGAGCTACTACAAAAGCAGGGGCTACAGGTGTTGGGCAAATTCTCAGGAAAATAAAGTACCTTGGCGAAGTTGTTAGCTTTGTAGGTCTTGGCCACTGCATCCAAAACGTCCTCCAGCTCTTCTTCCGACAGATTCTGCGTGCTGTCTAATCTTTTTAGAATATTCTGGGCAAAGTCTTCGTACGTCAGGACTGACAAATTGGCTGCGGCTGCGCATGTGGAATTCAGGTCGGCTACGTAATACATGAGCACGACGCATGCCCGGTTGAAGTTCTCTTCGTCCAGGCCATGGCTGGGTTGAATGCCAAGAATGGAGAATAAGCTGTCGGTCTCAAGACACTGCATATTGAAACAAGAAACGGCTTGATATCATTAGTATTTATTTTTGTGTGTATTTATGCAATTCGTGTCAAGTATTTCCGCAAGTTACACCAATGTCAGTGCAAAACAAATCAAAAATCAAACAAAATCTGTATTTAGTTGTTGTAAAGAGGATACTAGGTCTGTGGAAGATAATCATGAGCAATAGGTAGTTGTACTAAACAAATTTAAAAAGCACAGTACATGTATATGGGACTGTAACACCAAAGGTCGCAGTTTAATAGTTATAAGTGTTACACATATCGATATGTAAATCGATAAACAGTGGCGTATCCGGCGGAGAAGGCAAGTTGCCCCAAGGATTTTTCCTTTAGTTTTTACGGATAATTCTTCACAGGCTAGTAATTAGTATATTTATTTATCAAATGCTAGCACCAGATCCCTAAGAAAAATACACGAGCAAATAAAAGTAAAAATGTCGGGACTGTATTGGTAAGATTTTGATTTGATCCCCACATCATGTTGAATGAAAACAAAGCCGCATTCGCTTTTGAATTCACACCCCCCCCCAAAAAAAATACCACACACACCAAAAGCTGGATACGCTGCTGAGGATTTCAACAGTGAGAAAACTCATGAATGGCTAATAATCTTCTTTCAAATCCTTGATGGATTGGCATAAATTTCAATAGTCATACAAGAGCGGTTTCGGAAGGGGTAGAGGGACCCTGCCCTCCCAAAAAAAGATGAGGACTTTTTAAAAATCGATTTCAGTGAAGATATCTAGAGTATTTACAGAACCATTTTGTTCATGAAACTGTTTCTGAGCAGCTGCTTAATTGCGACTGGTATGATCAGCTAAAGCAAAAGTGTACTGGAGACGCACAGCGATTTGCCCCCACCCCCGGCCCCAAGGGTCTACATCTGGCCTTGTAGCCAAATACTGAAACTTCACTGTTCCATCTGCCCCATCTGAATAGCAAATACAGATATTTGTTTAAATCCAGTAGATCTGTTCATTGTCTTTCCACTCTTAATATAACAAAAGAGTGATAGAGGAAGTTGTTAACAAATATTTCAACAAGCGCTTGTTAGTTGAGGATCTTGAGGTTCACTGATTTACGGGTTAAAAACAACATCCCCTGCTCAACCCACTACGATGTGAAAAAATTCCAATCTAATTGAAAGCAACTTGGGTTTAGTGAAACTTTATTGGGGACAGTAATATTTCACAGGCGATGAAAACATCTTAACATCTGAACATAACAGAGATAGACGAGGTTATGCGGCTCGTTTTAGGAAAGCCCTTTAATACTCTTTTTATTAAAGCATTACTCTGTGGGCAATACCGGATTGAAAGAGTAGACCTTGCAGTGTTAACTTTCAGCATAATGTTTGAATTCCTCACCGTCGTTGAACCCTTGAATTTATGAATATTTTAAGTGTGGCAATGAAACAGCTAGGTCAACGACAACAGAGGGGTGCATGGGTCAGTCTGTGTTGAAAGCACCCTTCTGACGGTTTGACCTTTTTATGATGCCATGAGATTGCTGTTTTTCTTTCAAACGTAAACCAAGTCAACCAGAAAGGACGTCATACACTGTTGAATTTCGGTTTTCGTGTTTTAATATTGTGAGAATAAACTGTACGTATGTTACGTGATTAACAAGTCGTTTCTTCCACAAATACACACCATACCGATATGGGTTGTGGGGGTTTCAGCCAAATCATGGTGCTGTGGGTAAGACTTGAAGAGGAAGAGGAAAGGACGGCGGGGAGGGAAGTGAGGTCAGTGCCAGGTCGGGGATCACACTACCATTACACTCATAAACTCTGCCAACGGTCCGTCGGTGAATTTCCGATGGCACCCCCATTTATAAATGGTCTAGCAACGCCACGCATATGCAGTCACTGCTATATACAAGTTATAGAATGGCCGTTTGAATTTCCTAACTTTACTTTAAACCACTGAAAAGATTGGACAGTTCATTTGAGCTTAATTTTGTCCAAATTAATCCTCGGGGTTACATAATAATTATCCAAATGAGGGTAACTCTTGTCTTCAATCCAAGGCACATGACGGAAATGGCAAAAGGTGCGTTTTTATTTGAAGTATTTGATATATTTAAAGTGAAAGCACACGTTTATGTGCTGCTAACTTTGGTACATTACACCTGCGCTTGTACTTAGGCCAACGTGTACATGTACACGCAATGGTCCTGTATCAATTAGCTTTATCATCGCTACACGATCAGTTCGTGAGTCATGCATAGCCGGAAAAGCTGTAATGCATTTGGCCAAAATAGTTTTCCTTTTCTAGAAGCAGATGGCGAAATGGGATATCAGTTTGTCATCAGTCTCACGTTCTCCATCTCCTGGGCCATGTTTGTTTGCAAGGTTGTTTTACAATCCATTCCATTTTGATTCGAAATAACGCACGCACTGCTGCAATACAGGAAATTTGTACACTAGGCACACTGTGAGTTTGCTGCTCACTGAGAACGGCCAAAAGGAAACACTAAGCAAATCAAAATACTAAGCGAAAATTGACCAATAAAGAAACACATCCAAAATTCCTGGTGACGTTTCCCATGACTTCTGGTGTTCGGCAAAATTGTTCTGTTAGTAGTCTACAAGGTACAATGTAATCGTTCAAAAGTGTTTTAACAACACATTGAATACATGCATAGAAACAGTATCAAACTGTCTGCCGTGTATAATTGTACGACTTGACTGAATCACTATTTCGAACTGGTTTTCAACCGGTTCATTCTCTCCCATATAACACTTAATGCAGAATCCAAAATCCTCGACTTATACCTACCACAGTTTTTCGAATGTTTTGAACCTTTCTCGTTAAATGAAAGATATAAACTCATTAAACAGGCTGTTGTTACTGGCAAGCATGACGTTTTCTCCCTGAGCCAAACTGCCTATATCTTGTTTTGAAAATCATTTTCAAAAGAAACTCTGTCAAGGCTGACTGGTAATTCACAAAAGGAAGTTTGGTACATGTATAATATAAATACGGCCAAGGGCATTAGAATTGTCTCTGATGGACCCCGTAGGCCTATATGCTTTCAACACGAGCCCTTCCAAACGATGAAACACACGCGGTGCTTGATTGCGGACTATGCGACTTTCTATATGAACTAAAAATGACGTGGTTTTCAGGTACTTTGTTTTAATCATATATCCATTATAGATGTTTGAAAGGAATTGAAAGCTCTAGCGCTCTTTTTTTAACGCTTCCTATTCACTTACTGAATCTCACTTTTGTAAAAAGTAATTCAAACAATCGGGTCACATGAGATCTAAAAAATGTTCACAAGTTGTTCACGTGTTTTAGTGTTGAAAATGACACACATCTATTAATGCACTCGTATCAGTGGAGCGAAGTTTTTAACTTGTCATTTTTTTCAGTGCCAACATTTGAGAAACATTACAATGACATTCGTTTGAAAGAGGCGAAGTTCTTTTACAAGTGAAATAAGAATGGACAATAATTTAAGAAACCATGCTCATTTGGCCGCCCGGACTCAACCAGGATGTACGTGTTACACCAGGATACACCACGTCACCACACGTGTGTTTGTTGTCGTGTTGATTTTCCCGTTACAAAATATTCTGAACATTAATAACTTCCGTCATGACTGGAGCGTCGGTTAAGAGTAGAGCTCACCCGTCCGATTTCAGATTGCAATTTTACACTTATAAGAAAACTCCATCTCTAAGTTTTGATGGAAACCTTCCACCATCTATTTCTACCTCCATGCTCCATGGGAGCACTAAGTGTAGAGGGTCAAGTTGACCATGCATCATGCATGGACATTGGTTAAGGTGAAAGAATAATGCAATACAGCTGAAGTCCATGACCACCTCACTCCCCTAAAGGTACACCCACTGAGTGCTTGATGTCGAGATGGAGTTCAGCTAATTTCGTTTTTGGTGTGGCATGGGTATCAGTATCAAGAAAAAATTATCTAAGGAATGCAGCAAAACCATCGAGTGACCTGAAAAGGGCCTGTGAGTCTCGCTGCGGGAAATCCTAATTAACTCGTTTCTGAGGCGGAAAATCTCAAGGGCATTTTGTCCTTCCAGGCAATGAACCACAATAATAAATACCTAACCGCGGTTTTAAATATGTCAAACGTCGAGACTGAAAGTACAGGTTGAGTTTTCACCGATTTTCGTAACTACCAGTCTAATAGCTTAAGTGATACTGTGTTATGGACGCTACATTACGCTGCAATATACAATGTACATTCAAAAATAAATGTGAAGGTCTGCTTTTGCACAGCAAAACTAGTAACTCTTGGCCAATCCCCGACAATCCATGTTAAAAGTTTACACACTCCAAGCGTATATACTTTTCCAAATTGGGTCTACATCATTGAAACAGCAAGGTTGAACCAGTAGCACTACACAATAAAAACGGCAAAGAGCTAACCGAGAGGACAAGGTGAACTGAACAACGGCCTGGGTAGCTGGGCCCCAATTCATGCAGGCCTGCCAATCACGGAAACACACGCCTACATAGGCCTACAGTCACGCTTCCGTGCCTAAACTCCCTTTTTTACACGCCTCCCTTGTTTGGCCGATTTGAAATCACCGATTTAAATTGCGATTTAAATCAACGATTTAAAAGAAATTACTTATTCAGATCAATATTTTAAATTTTCTTTCAATTGATTGGTAATTTTTCCAGGTTTTGTACATTCTGAATTGCAAATCGCCCTATGTGAGCCATTCAGAATAGAAGTACATGTATAAATGCACGTGTTAAACACAATCTGGGCTGGCAGGATTTTTGCTCCATTCCAGCCACTTGTTTCTATTTAAATTAGCTTTTTGGAATCAGTAAATGATTGATAATCATGATTTAGACTAACTTCATTTAAAATGTCAACCCCTGAGTTAAACATGCAAAAGTGTCGTGTGCATCTATCTTTTATCTCTGCAAAAGTGTCGTGTGCATCTATCTTTTATCTCTGCAAGTACATAAGTATTTTATTGAAATTAGAAATTGTGGTCATTGTGCAGTGAAATCAAAACCAGTTTAATAAAGTGAGTTTTACTTAAGCCCGAGTCACTACTCTGTTAGTCGCAAAGGATCACAAACGAAACAAGACTGCTCTTAAACACATCAGTACCAGTATTTTGTACCTATGCACTGTCAAAGCCAAAGCCCATTATAAACGCGTCTTTGCGTTAACTGTAAACATGTAAACGCTTAAAATTTAACACCTGTGTTTAGGTGTTTAGGTGTTTAGAAAGTGTTACCTCCCGATAAAAGTGTTTTTGTGTCTTTTTATTAACAGTCAAATGTGTCACGGTGTCTCAATTTATTAACATCAGCACGTATTTGTTTAAAAAATAAACACCATAACGTGTTTAGCTTTGTAAACTCGATAGGTTTGCGGGAGCGGCATGGGTATACCTCTTTTTAATGAATGCTACAATTAACAAGGTCTTATGCATGTAATTTTATGTTTTATTAATCATGTGGTTCAACCAATAACTTACATGTAGTTTTTGTAACTTTTAATTATAATTTTAATTGTAGTTTTATATAACTGTTATGAATGTGTTATCATAATTTTTGCTATTTTGATATGTACACCGCTGTTGAATATTGTTAATAGACATGGCGCTTAAAAAATGAACGAAATGTTAAATGTTAAACGTTTTTGAGCATCTGAGGTTCTGAAAAGAACCCGTGGTATTCAGCGTTTCAGATAGTAAGCTCATAGAGGGAGGACACAGAAGGAGTTTATTGTGATGCCCGGTATGTCCGTAGCCAGAGCGCAGCGAATGCTTGCTACGCACCGTTTCACAACCGTAAGCCCCCTTTGTACCCCATGATCATCGCCGCAATTTATCGCTGCTAATCTGCACCTCAAAACGTCACGTACTGCAGTATAGGAATTTGAATATTCATGCCATCGTTGGTGCTTAGTATGATGTAACAACAACATCAAATGTAATGCTTGCGCAGTTGCTTTTATTAGGCTGTATACCCGTATTCACGTGCAATTTATTGCCCTTATCGAACGCTTTTTTCTGGACCTATTGGGAATAAATAGCCAAGTTGTTCATAAGATTTTGTGTTTTATTTGAATCATTCTTATCACGGAATTTAAACAATAAGGTATTTTATGGCATGTCATGATCACTCCTTTTGTCCTGTGGTGGTCAACATCTTGTTATTAGGCATTAGTATCTTGTAAACAAATTCCTGCATGTAAACTCTAGTTTTGTCAAAAGTTAGAGTTCGGTTTAAAACTCAGCACATTTTTATACTTGGTACATGTTAATCACGTACTTGTATCTCTGAAGGAAGTGTCTTTTCAGCAGGTACATGAATCGGTAGGTGCTACACTGAATGCATTTCGCCTGGGTTTAGACGATGAAGGTGTATTTAAGGTAGTTTGTGATTTTAATCAAATTATGTGATTTAAGTTTCTTGATTGTTTTCTTCAATCCAATTTCGTAATAGAGGGAAAGAAAATTCACCAATAGGCCCCTATGCAGTTAATTTTCTTGCTTTTGAATTTATAATTAAACCGATTTGCCTACAATGTTTACAAAAAATTTACAAAATCCGATATTTTCGATTTGATTTTAAATTTTTGCCATGAATCTTCAATGAATCATTAAATCACTAAATTATGGGCTCAATGTATTGAATAATGTTTCACTGAGCAATTTCGTTCAATTTGAGCATCATCCTGGTAGAAAGTATGCGTTCCATTTGGTTGGAGATCAATCCATCGTTCAAACTTCCGTAATGTGATTAGCTGATTGGATCATTACAAGAGGAGAAAGCTTGACCCAATGCCTTATGACTTGCATGTACCGTACCACAATAACGGCAATGGCTCCACCCGCCAACGCACTCAGACCACGTGATGTAACTACAAGTAGTATTGTTGCCCTGTCCAAACAAAAACGCAACAAATCCAGAAACTTTACCCCCCCCCACACGCAGAATATACACGTGGCGCCGCAAGACCGGGATTTTGTTACTCGCCAGATCATATTTATCAGGATGTTGGGGGGGCCATAAATACCTTTTTGTAACTTATACAACTTGGACATTGCAGTTCTTGGCGATTTCTTGCAAGTTTGTGTTTGAAATGTTTTATTTTGTTTTTCATGCATGTCATCAATGGTAGAAGGGCAGTGAGAATATGAAGAGAAATATCCACACAAACCGGTCAGTCAACAAGTCAAATGAATTTTGTTCTTGCTTAGAATTCATTTATGGTCCGTCCATAATTGCGTTCCACTCCGCCTCTGACTGACACTATTTGATATTAACCTGTTGATTACTGCCCCAAACATGCTCTTAAGCGGCCAAAGTGCGACATTCTGGGTCCTGGTTACACCTAACCTGTGCAATTTGACATGGAAATATCATTCAAAATGACTTCAAGCTAGTTTTTTTATTTGTTCGCTAGGTAATTTGCGTCACTTTATGACTCTTGGAAATGAAAGTACATGTATGTGTTCTAAACTTTAAAAATTATACGTCAGTTGTCGTAGGGACGCGAAATAAATGTTAAGATGACCGTACTCCTGTCAATCGTGCATTCACCAACGCCCGCTCACACAAATAACCGAGCTACGAAGGGTTAGCACGACTCGGTACAGGACATGATGTGTTCGTTGCGTTGGTCTGCTGTCCCCAAAACGTATGGAACAATTACATTCAATCTGTCACAAAGCTGCCTTTATGACTGACGTGTCGATCACGAATACATTTCACAGGCTTACTTTGCGATTGTATTCTGAGGACAGTATGCAAACTCCATCCGTGAGTTGTGATGGAAACCTTCGATCTCTTTGTGTTCCATCCTTGTGGACAGACGAGGTCTTTTCAATGGACGTCTGTGTGGGGAATGGCCCCATGTGACACACTGAACTCTTTGATTTATTGTCATACGTGCATGAATGATGTGGAGATTTAGTTTATTTTGAGTACCACGTAAAGAAACCGAGGAGTGCTGCAAGATTATTGAATGACGTTGTGAGCATGCGAGTCCCGAGAAACCCAAACTAACTCGTTTACATGGTGCACACTCATATCAAGACGCACGGATATAAGTTTCGTTGAAGCAATCAATAAACCGCAAAGAATAACACCCCGAACAGTTGTTTGAACAGGTCGTCCGGGTCAAAGTACAAGTTGAGAGTAATTTTCACCGATTTTCTTTGCTAAACATTTAGCTGCCTCAAGTGCTATTGTGTTATGGGGGACATTTAGGCTGCAGTATTCTATTTTGCACAGCACGGGCACGGTGGGGCATTGTACAGAGGTTTTTCACGTCACGTAACACGACGGGCTAAGGCATTTCAGAAAGTGTACATATCTGCGGAGGCCCGTTCATTTTTGAATCTGTCTGTTTCATGCACGCCGGAATGCAACTTCGTTCCCATTGGTACGATCTTGCCGCACCTTGTTGATTCCCACCATGCCTTGCGCGATACATCCCACTATTTGGGATATTTACATTAGGACTTTTATGCAGGAGAATACGTGGGCGCGAGCGTGCAGCGTTTGAAATACGCGCGGTTGACTTTACGTTTACGTATATTCATCCTGAATAGCCAGTCATGTCAGCGTCATTTTTATAGACAAAATTATAATATATAATTAGTGCTCAGAGTTATGTAATGCTACGCAGCCCTTTCATATTACTAGCGTCATTTTCGTATTCTACACAACCAGGGGCTAGTGAAGGAAGGCGCACGTAGCCCATTGAGTCGAGGTTGGCCAGAATGTTGAGAGGCTTCGAAGGCGCGCGAGTTGCCGCGCACATCAGTGTATATTGAACGCTGGCCGTCAGAACTACAAAATGACTGAAAGTCCACTATAATCCATCTTTTTCATTGGAGATAAACCAAGTTGTACCGGTACGTATTACGTCAGATTACGTCAATAGAATTCCCACATTATGTAAATACAAACACCAGGTTGAATCAGTAGGCCTATCTACACAAGTAAATATTGCAGAGAGATAACCCAAGAGGACACGGCGAAACAAAGAACAGCCTGGGTAGTTGAGCACAAATTCAAGTGGGTCCGCTAACCAGGGAAATAATACACATAGGCCTACCCGGAGAGTCACGATTTCTGCGCCAACTGCATAAGCAAAGAATTTATTATTCAACTACAGGGTGTATTCACGTGAATATGCCACACAAGGACTGCTTTTGTCATTTCCTTAACGCCTCGCAGGTCTCAGGTTTTTTGGTTGGAAGAGCCATGAAACCTATATTCACTCCACTCTATACATGCATTGTTATTATGGGGGGTTGGGCGTGAATTTTTACTGAATTAGTATTGAAAAGGGCTTTAAATGTCACAAAATAATATTTCACTGAGCCAATTTTGTTGCACTTTCGCAGTAACCCGATAGACAAGGTGTGCTGTTCGTGTGGTCAATCCATCGTTGAAACTTCCATTGTAATCTTTAGATTCCAGATTTGTTGATTTGATCATCTTACGAGGCGAACAGTTTGAGACAATGACTTGACATCATGAAATTACTAGTCCGTCATCTGCATGCAACTTTTGGAAAACCCATTCTAGTATCGTTCCCTTAGTTACATGGGGGCGTAGCCGGGTCCCCATTGCCCACAACCCCTCAAAAGTTTCGACTATGGTTAACCTTTTGGCGAAGTAGGCCTACGTACGTATCCAGTGAGGTTCTGCGCTTTGCATGTACACGCATTCACGGCTTGGAAGCCCCCCTTCAGACCGACCTGACTACGTCCCTGTTACAAATGGCTCAGCTTGAAAGAATGTAACATTTCATGTTGTTATTGATATTTCAGCAGATTTGAAATGAGATTGTATTATTAGGATGGTATTGTTACAAAGCCTCAACAAAGATTGTTCTTTTTGAGACGGTTGACGAGTTTCCATGTTAGCCAGAGACTGCTACTGAAGTTCTACCAGACGGTAATTGGGGGAGTCTTGACACAGTGAATCATATGTGTGGTCGGGCAATGGTGTAGGTTATGACAAAAAGCTCACAGCGGATCGTTTGCACTGCAAGTAAAATATCATTGGATGTCAACTAGTTCCAGCACTTGATGATTTATATCATTCTCGTGTCCAGAAGCTTAGAGCGCCCAGTGCATTGTAGAGGGGTGCACCCTTGTATTTAGGCCAGAAATATGTCCGTAGAGCTCATTAATAAAAGTTGTACACTCAAAATATTCTATATTAGAACGTCCTGAGAGCCATGGAACTGGGGAATTGAAGAAATATGAAACTGAACCTCTGGGCCGGACTCAGGGCGTCTAATTCTGAGCAATTTGGATGCAATCGGGTTTGAAAGTGGCACTATTTGAACCATTTTGAAGAGGGATGGTTTTTTAAAATGGCTATTTTTCTGGACAGGGATATTTTCTTCATTTTAGGCGATGGTCTGCTTCTGGTGAATATTTCTAAAAAAATCATTGGTCAACCCCCCGAAAATTGAAAGGAAAA
>NW_019091430.1:909148-1005490 GCF_001949145.1 Acanthaster planci
TTCACCAAGAGGACATGTTTCATCCGGCACATGATTATTTCCAGCCCATGCTGTCAAGAAACGGTATATCGTTCCATTAAGTCAAATTGTAAACGCACATTACAAAGTATTTATCCCACGGCGGTTCGCATTCTCAACGATAGCTTTTACTAATGTATTAAAGCTCAAATGCTGTTTTTTTAATTATGCTGCATAACAGTTATGTCAAACTTGGGGTTCTTTAAACATATATTTAAGTTGTTAATTTATGTTGTACATCTTTCTGAATTGTTATTATACACATTTTAATATACATAGATACGCCAAAACGAAAAATATTTCACAAGGAGGTGAAAATCAACAGTATAGTAAGCATGGTAAAACTTACTGTTGCCTATTCAAACGAAAAATGCAGCACATTCAAATACATGTGATATCATGTACAGACTATTAACACACCAGAAAACACTCATGACACCTAAAGCTAAGGTGATAAGGTTGCTTTTTTTACGCATCGCGTTTTTTAAAGAATTTTGGGGTCCACAAAATTCACTTTTTATGACTTGGACACTTCTATTCCGGTGTTATGTCAGGTTTGTGCCTTTAAGTGTATGTCAAATGGTTTGGTCTGAATAAAAACGGTTACCAGAAAATGAACAGAAATGTTCATGCACACAAAGTCTGTCAACAAAATAAATGACCCGTGTCAATAGCAACGATTATACTTGTAGAGAATCACAGAAGTGATTTTGGCAGTGAGGTAACACCAATAACGCCAGTCAATATTTCTCAAGAAATGAACTGACTTTGGAAACAGTAAAATTGGCCGCATCCAAACCCCTTTCAACCCAAAACAATTTCCATGCAACTTATTTACAAGAGGCCTACGGACATTCCCGTAAGAATTTGTCCTCGTTCAGAAGTTCACTTCATGGTCCTTTTGAGTTCCCATCATACGATCCCATCCCATGTATGCCTGTATGATGTACTCACTGTAGCCCCAAATACATTCAAGAGCGTGTGGGAGGGGTATACGAGACGGTGACGCGTACCGAGACTTATTCCTGCCAATCACGCATTCACAAATATCCGTGCATACCATCGGTCATGGGTTGGGCCCCGTGTTGGGCCGAATTACTGCCAGACGTGTTACGACTGTGTAGGGCCAATGCACTATGCAGAACTATAATTAGTGTGCTTTTACCGAATGTTCTTGAGTTTCAACGCTTTTGAGTATTTGAGCCGAATCAACGTGCAGCAGCGCATTCCATTGTTTGAAGGCAATGACCAGAAAAAAATAAGATCGAGAAAGATGGAAAGCAATTTGGTTTGTTCGTGACCACGCCTATACTGAAGTTCTGCGTGTGGGTTGATGACGGAAGTTAAGTCCGAGCATGGTCCCAAAGAATTACAACGTCTCTTTGTTGAATGCTACGGTACAAAAACTGCCGCAACAGCTAAAAACCAAGCTTGCAGCAGGTTGCAGTAAATGCTCTTTGGCGTGATTTCAACAAAGTTTTAAGAAAGCGACAACAAAGTCCTGAATTCAAACGCTTTTCATGTGCAGAATATTCGGCTCCAACGAAACACCTCGACAATGTGCGAAATAGGAAACCATCATAATGGAACTGCTTACAGTTATAACTGGATTGGTTTCATGATCTGCTTTGTAAATAAACAGAGAAATAAAATATATGCAATCGCAAAGAAAAGAAAGAGATAGCGCAGTTAAGCACGCACGTATCCAAATTTAAAAAGTACAAATAATATGTCATATACGATTGCTTGAATATTTTAATGTCACCATGCAAAAATAACGAAAAACCTTCAATCAAAAGTGATAACAATAAACATCTATTATTGTTTCGGTATAACTGACATTTCTTGACTGCCGTGTTTTCTTTGCACACGCGTGCAAATCAGAACAAACGTTTAACATCTCCGCAGTTTTTTTTTTACGTGTATAGGCTTTTCTTTTGCAGTTAGCAGAAGCTTTTAAGCATGAATTCATAAGAAAAGAAGCAATTAAAAAACAGAAAAGAAAATCAAGAAATAAATTAAACGCAACATTAACAAGAAAAAAAGTCAAAAATAAATATTTAACAAATGAGTGAATAAATCATAAAACAAAATTACGACTTCTCTTGGCCAAAGATTCAAACATAAATTTATGGAATAAATGAACTGGCGCTATCAACAAGGGAAGAATGAATATGCCTTTTAAATGTAGACGCGTGCAAACTGATGTGTGAAGGTCAGATTAGACAACCCGAAACCAAAACTTAAAAGTGAAACTTTTTTCGTATTGCGTTGTTACTAAAACAATACGACAAGCGAAATCACAACTAACCCAACTGTCGTGTGCAGTCCCTTTGGCTCCAACGCCATATGCTGTTATGTATTATCTTCCCATCGTTTGAAACTAAAGTAAAGATTTATATAACTAACTAGCTTGCTCTCGGTTCATTGCACGTTTTGATTTCAACCGCGGCATCGGTGATTATTTGTAATTATTTATATATGCTCAACAGACAACTGATCGAAACATTAGCGTTGACCAACATTTTCACGAGTTTTAACGACAAAGCAGAAATGACAATGTTGATTTTCACTGGAATTGGAAACTGAATGCTATCATTTCCTTTTCCTTGAGTGGTTAGCCTACGTCAGTTTAGTAAGCGTCTAGGAAATTAGTCGTATAACGTGCACAAGTATTTTACGACAGGAATGATGAAATCCAAAAATGATAAAGAATGATATGAAAGAATTTCCATTTTTCTACAGTTTTGCAACTTTTTGCATGGTGAAATTATATTGCTTCAAATACAGCCAGCTTTGTTAACCAATTTGATTTTCATGTGTTCTTTACTTTAAACTTTAGAAAAACCTTACTCGCTGTTCAATGGCACGTACTAGTTGAATATATACGACTGAAATAAAAGTGAATTAACACGAAAATAAACGATCGACGAATAAGTAATGAAATGATTCGTGGCTAGGAAATAAACAATCCTGCATATAAGTCACACAAATTAAATTCGGATGCTAAATGAAACGTGTTTTTTCTTACATTTGTAAAAAAACATATGTACAGACTTAGATCCTTATTGCATAACACATTTAAGTTCCTACCTTGTGACAATTTGAGACGTTGAAGTTGTCACTGCAATGCAGCTGGTCCTCAAACAATAAATGAATAACCGTAGCAGTCTCATCGCGCGTGATGTTCCTGTCAGCACCAAAGGAGATTTCTCTCAATTGGCCGAAAATCTCCTCAAAGGGGTCCCCGAAGATCGAATCCGAGTGACCATGGTTGTGATGGGTTTCTTCGGTGGCGATCTCGCCGGCTGCGAGCACGTGGAGCCGGCTGGAAATCCCAAACACTAACAAGTAAATTATGCACACGACACGAAAATCCACTTTGGGGATTGGGGCCATTTTTAATTTCAGCGTGCTATACAGTGAGCAGCAGGAGCGGTTCTACGCGACAAGTCTAGGGAGTTGTTGCACACGGCGTCAGTACCGAGGAGCTCATGAATAATCTGCCGTACTTATGCGTCACTACACCCACGCCCGACTAGACTGGGTATTGTGAATATCCCGTTTTATGTTCCAGTCACGCAGTTGTCATACAGAATGCTTGACCCACAATAAACACATCCCCCTTGCAAACCGTACCACAATACCAACAGGGTTCCTTGCTCAATGTGTTTTATAGCTCCATGATGATACCATGCAACCTCAAAAGAGGCAATTTGCATAATGCGCACGGCACGGTTTTGGACAGATCCATTGTGTCGATAGGGATGTTTCTTTTGGAATACGTACGTGTACATCAGAACAGCAATATTTTAGTGCTGCTACCTTTTTTAAAAGCGTTTCAATTTCTGCTGAAGAAAACTCAAATAACGTGGCCTGTAGTAATATTAAAGATATTTATACTCAGTTTTAAACATTTTGTTCATAACACTCCTTCAAAGTAAAATTCGGTCTAGTATTTAACTGTGACATCATTTTCAAGCAAATTCTTCTTTTTAAACTTGGAATCAAGTATTTAAATGCAGGTTCAATTTAAAGGCAAATAGATTCCCAATTTCATACGGGACTACGCCTAACACCGTGCAGATTGGTTTTGACAGTTGCTTCTGTCCAAGATAACTCCATAACAACCATTTATCAATGGAAAACTAATATTGTGTATAATGGATCTAGGTTCACTACAGCAGCACAGGACGTTGTCAGGCCCAAGGGGTGTAGGTCACTTTGCCCTGTTGGCGGCCACTTCGCCCCTTTTCCACTTTGCCGCGGCAATTGTTGATTGTGTTTGGAAACTCTAGCATTTAAACAAGGCGCCATTTATAAGTGGCGTGGATTCACACCAAGTGACAAGGAATAATGAAGGAACGATATCCTTCCTGTTAATTTTCATCAAAGCTTCCCCTAACGTCTTCTATCCACTGCATTTGCGCCGCACGTATGTTTGAACCGCTCACTTAGTTTGTGTGTACACGCACTTCCCATACTTGTGGGGTATTTCCTTTGTTCTCGTGTACAAAACTCCCACACAACACGCAAAAAATTTCAAATCACTCCAATTTGAACCACATTCACTTTCCTGGGTTGAAAATTCGACCGTATGTTCCTTATATAAACACTTCAATTTGCGACAGATTTTTTTAGTTATTTCCAAATATCAGTTTCGTGAAATTCTTGTGGGGTACCACTTTAGTGCCCCACAAGGGTCAAAACTGGCCTTGTTGGGTACCTTCCACTGTTCCGGTACACCACAGGGCACATATACTTTCATAAGCGCATTGAATCGCACAGAAGCCAGCAGCGAGGCTTTTGACTCGGGTAAGTTGTCCCCAAAATTAAAAGTAATCGATCAACTTCAAGCACAGATATCATTGTTCGCCCATCATTTCCATACCGATTACAATTTAAACACTGAAAGTCCCTTTTGCTAAATTGTACACGATAAAAATCCATTTTCTGTCAAATTTTGGCCCGTTCTTTCGGACTTTTGATGTCCAAAATAATTAACATTTTGGCACACAACTGCATGCTCGACAACTCGAGGGATTTGAACAAGTCTAGCTCATAATGAACATCCGCTTCCAAAATGGCCGTCGCTGTGGACGGCGTGCGATATTTATTCAATGAAATCGCGAGGACGTTCCAGATCTACAACGAAGTACTGACCATCGCAGGGGCATACTTCGTGCTACAGAAAGCCGTGAAGGCCCTGTTGCAAGTGGAGGAGGTCATCAGGATCCACTTCTGGCCCCGTTTACCGGGAAGAAAGCGGGATCTGGCTGGGGAATTCGGGAAATGGGCTGGTGAGCAGGACGAAAGAGGGCGCTTCGAGTATCCGCGAGTCTGAGCCGTTTTGGGGCCGGGAGCTACATGATGTATGCAATCACACGTATGAAGCCAAACCAGCGTTCACAACCATGCACAATGCATGACATCTAGATGCTCAACCAACCATAAAAACTTCACGTGTGAAATTAGGCTCCAATAACATTCGGGCTTTATTTTCCTTTAAAAAGAATCGTCCCTGCCCACAATTCTGACCCGTGATTCGAACCCACACCCCATGCATCGCAAACCACTATGCCGTAACTGCAAATTCACACAAATTGGTGGTGTTTTTACTGTTGATATAATGATAAACGGCTGCAATGCAAGTCTAATACACATTGGGCGTGAGCAATACAAACACAACCATCGTGGTTTGGTTTCATACGTATGGTTGCATATATATCTCGTTTTGGGAAACAGTCGATTGCACTTCAAGCCTCATTGAAAACGGTGTAAAGTCAACACTGTTCAGGACCCAATAACATGCGTAGCCTACCATTTTATTACCAACATCCCGTTCAATTTCTTTTCAATTTTTTTGTGGGTTAACCAATAACATTTTTAATTATTTCCCACAAAGCAAAATTACCCCCGAAAAGTGATTTTTCCGAAGTCTGATTGCAGCCATTTTTCAAGTGGCAACCAACTTAGGACCATTTTTCAACCGTAGTTTTTAGCAATTCTGCTCTCACATGAAAGCTCAGGAGTTGATCCTGACAACGATTCACACATTCTCACCATTTAGGGGCCAAACAATCTCCTTTTTAAAAAGATACAGTTGGGAACACTTTTAATACTAATGAGCTGGCCAAACAGTCTCACTTGAATAAGTGGACTACACCCTTTGAATACAGACATATAAACACATACTAGACCCCAGTCTTGCGCATATCGTAATTTTGAAAAGTATGAGCAAACAATGGGCGAAACAGTAGATGGCAGCTCGTTCAGTGCGCACTGTGCACAACGCACTTACATTGCCTGCAGTTGCTTACATGTGCTTCCAAATACCGTACCTTCTCCTTTTTTGCTTTTTTTTTGGTATGCCAACCAAAGGTTGTATGGCGCCAAGCAGCGACACAAGATGGAGAACTTCAAGGCGAATACACGTAAAACGTTATCACATGGGGGCCATTTGGGTAGGAATACTATAGACATACTGTATGCTATATTAATACAACAGGAGCAGGCAATGCAACAGGCATGCACACATACAGTAAGTGCCTGCGCTAGCCCCACAAATACCGGTAGGGCTGTAGTGGCTCTCTTTTACAATCTGTCTCTTATCTGTCGCCACCATAGCCCTACTTCAAGGCATGTCTTAAATGCCTGAAATCCAAACTGGAGGATTGTCACAAACTTTGAATCCTAATTATCTTCCGAAATGAGAATGACTCGACAATTTTACTTACACTGGCATATTCCTCAGAGTTTGGACTTTCATAGGAGCACCCTAAAACTTATCCAAAATCATAAATTTTCCGATGTAGGACACCTTGAGAAACCCGGCCTGTGGTATTACATGCTGAACACGGGTGATGCCATTTTGAAAAACCAAGCCAGCGCTTCGTGCGTCGGATTTCAAGGCACCCGACAGGTGCTCTGGTGCATTAACCTCCACTCTCGAACAGAGCCCATGGTCATAACATCTTTTTGGCAAACTTCTCCATCTTGTGCTGCTACCGGTACTTGGCGCTATACAATCTTTGATGCCTACTGCTATCTCTTCTTTTTAATTGTTGCCACCGCATTGTTTGAAATCCCTATGGGCCTTATTAAATAAATAGAGGATTTTTTTTCTACAATAAAAAAATGGTTTCAAAGAATTTACGGTAATTGCTTCAATTCTTCAACTGTGCGTATATTCCCTGTACTGATGGGTGAATTCGCCCATACTAGTTTTGTGCTGCTCACATCACGAAAATCCCAGTAGTTTTGAATAGGACCTGGCGGTCTATGGGTTTATATGTCTGTGGTTTTGGGTCTGCTATTTAGCATCAACAAAGCGTCAACAAGTTTTTCATCCTTATCCTTATGGAAAAAATTAGTCTTTTCCTTTTTTGGGCACAGTTTAAACAGTTACTTTCGCACTTCGGGAAAAAAAATCGGAAAATCGGATGAAAGTAAAATTTCATTGGAACTTTGTAGCAGGCATGGTAGGTACATGTACGTAAAACAGTGTTAAATCGAGATTTATGAATCAGAATATAAGGAGTTTCAATAATGAAGTTTCACTGATTGTGAAATATGAGCTAAAAATTTTGCTCGGTTAAGACGCAAAAAGTGAAAAATGAAATTGCGCCATGTTACGGGCCGCACCACGTTAGGATACAGGTATCAACAATAGATCTGAATCAGTGATCCCATTGCTGGTTCACTCCAACTATCAGGCAATTTTTGGTGTAAGTGAACTAATGACAGATCACTGATTGTGATTTACGTGAAACAAAGAGGCCCAGAAATTTACATGTTTGCAGACAGAGTTGGTAATACCTGAAGTTGGCTGAAGTTTTCTTAATACAATACTTATACAGAGGCTGGTAGACTGTTCCAGGTCCCTGTGTCATCTTTCAAACTCTGGATATTTGGGGTGGCAATGACCAGACAGTCAGCCCAGCATCTCTGTTAATGACCCATGCAAGGGTATATACTGTATGCAGCTGTACACAAACCACAAAGGAAAAATGGATGATTTTGTATATCAAATGTTGAACTTTTTCAATTCTGCAGTTGTTACAGGGTCAACTGATGGCATAGGCAAAGCTTATGCTCGGGAACTTGCTAGTCATGGACTCAACATTGTACTGATCAGTCGCTCAGAGGATAAACTCAAAAGAGTAGCCAAGGATATTGGTATGTGCTTGAATGAGGATGTACAGCAATGAAACTACAGGAAACTGGTACATGATAATGGCGGTGATGATGGTGAACTCTTGAGGTGATTGTGAGAGTGGTAGACTGGTGGGGATGATAATGGTGGTGCCGGGGATGGTGACTGTGGGGATGGTGATCATGGTGGTGCAGGGGATGGTGACTGTGGTGATGATGATAATGGTGGTGCCGGGGATGGTGACTGTGGGGATGGTGATCATGGTGGTGCAGGGGATGGTGACTGTGGTGATGATGATAATGGTGGTGCAGGGGATGGTGACTGTGGTGATGATGATAATGGCGCTTAATTAAATTCTGTGGTTCTCATTTCTTTTACCACTTGAGATCAGGTGGGTCCTTCAAAAAAAAAATTCTTTAACAAAAAAAAATTCCATGTTGCTGGTGTAGGGCTATGCACGAACCTCAGTGGGCCCCGGAAAGGTGCAGTATACCGAATGTTCACGCGAACGCTGACCGTCGCTGTCAGTTGTTTGCAAAATCGTAAGTTTTCAGGGCTCTTGATTTCTAAGGTCATGCTGGCCAATTTTTTCCCTTCAGTTTTTTGGGGGGTTTTGGTCTTTTTAGCAGGGTCGGCGGGGGAAAGAAAGCTTTTTTTTTAAATGGTGGTGCAGTGGATGGTGGCTCTGGTGATTATGATGTATGGGATGGCAATTGTGCTTGTGATGACATTGAAGATAATGACAATATTAACCACTTCCTGCCGGCGCAGTTATCAATGTTGATGATGCTTGGCCGGGATATTTATCATTTTTTTTGTTTTCAAAATTCTTTAAAAATTCCTATCTTCATTTACTGGACACTTACAAACACGTGAAAGACTGTCTGGTGGCCCCTCTAGCCTGACAGACAAAATCTATTGACGCCCGAGTATTTCAGCCAGGCCTGCAGTCTTGTAAAAAGAGCCCTGATTGTGGGGTGTTATATAACTTTCTTTTTTTATGAACCTGGCTCAGTGTGATGCTGACTTCTGTTCAATAGGGGCCAGATTAGCGTGCAGTGGTGCTGTGTGGCTCATCGCTGAGGTGGTGAAGCGCTTCTGTCCCCGGTGGTAATCCACTCGCTCTAAATGCCCAAAACCATGCTATACTGTTTCTAAACAAGGCTGGATTATCTCACCTTTTGAGAGTGAAAAATGTTGGTAATGCCCGGCAGCCTGGTCTTTTGTTCCGAGTACGGTCTTTTGTTACAAGGCCTCGTTTCCTTTGTCCCAGTTCGGAGACCCCGGCCATGCATATAAAGCATACATGTCCAGATCCGGAATCCCCGGCAGGAAGTGGTTAAGGCTGACGAGATCATTAACAAAGGGGATAATGAATGTGATCAAGATGGGAGTACACATACCAGTACAAAGACACATGTATTGGACTTAAGTCCAACATAATTGAAAGCCTATGTCATGGTACATGTATGTGTGAGCATAAGAGTGGCAGTAGTATTTCCACTGTGTCTGTTTTCTTGCCTAGAAACCAACTTCACTGTGAAGACAAAAACAATAAAGGCTGATTTCTGCCAGGGGAGTGAAATCTACGATGACATTGAACGACAGATGCAGGGTCTACAGATAGGCATTTTGGGTAAAATCAGTTTGTCTCAGTCACTTTCTTACAGAGCCTGAAAGTTGACCCCTGATGGCATGTATCCAGAACCCCTGAATAGGAAAATAATGTTTAAAACTTGTACAATTTGCAGTTGCATGTATTTTTCGCATTTTTGCTTCTTAAATATTTCGTCTCAGAAAATATCCTCCATAGATTACGGTATTTCCTACATGTAGCTTATAGATTTATGGAAACTGAAAATTACCTGACCAGCATGAAAAATAGAGTGTAACCAACTGGCCTGTCACTCTGAAAATCTCAAATACACTGTACGTGTTGGTTTCTTTTAATTAGTGAACTTGGTTGTAAGAGAGAATTTGAAAAACATTTTGTGGTAATATGTACATGTAGGTAAAAACTAAAATTCAAAACGGAGACCAAGATAAATTGTACCGTGTCCAATTTTTTGATATAAATTTATGGGAATAATTATCATTTACCAAAAAAATTTAAAGTCTAATCCAAGTTTTTATGACAACAACTTCAGCAGGCCATGTATGTTTTATTTACACAACTGTCTGGGAATACCAAGATATGTCGGGGAGATGTTAAATTTTAATATTAGGGTTTTGCCCTTACCTGTACCCTTATCTGGGTGTACACATGTAGTTTTCTTGGGAAATTGGTTCTTGATGTGCTTCACAAAAGCTTTAGACTTTAACTCCCTATATCAGCATGGATAAGATACTTCAAGGGTGTACAGACCACATTGGACAGTAGCAAAGAGATATCTTTCCTTTGTCAGCTTCAGTTTCTGTGTTGTGTCAAAAAGGCCATTATGATAACAATGTACTTGTATGCATTATTTGTTGAACAGCATAGCTTTTGAGGTAAAAATTGATCTTTGAGCCTTGGAGTAAATGTTGCGAGCAATTTTTTGACACAAACTCAGTGTTTTGCTTACGTGCTCCCTTACATGTACATGCTCATGTTGATATTTTCTTCACACTTCGTGTTTCGGCAGGAAAATTTGGTAGACAAAGTGTGGCATTGGGATTTCATTCAGCCCTGTTTTGGTAGACAATTGTCTGCCTTCCCTAGGAATATTCCCAGGCCCTTTTTTATTCTACTGGAAAGAGACATTTATACAGATTCAAATTTGGGTCCCAAATTTTTAGTTTAACAGTGCTTTGCATCTTTTTAATTTGACTATTTTTTATAGTGAACAATGTTGGTGCCATGGACATACCACAGTACTTTCTTAACATGAAATCCGAGAGACTATGGCAGCTGATTAATATCAACATAGGTGCAGCGACTCTGGTGAGTATTGAGTAGGCATGGCTAGTCACGGTGGACGGGGTGTATTAAGTGAGAGAATCACTCAGCAGCTCAGGGAGACTAGGGGCCCCTTGGGAGAACATTTTATTGGTAACCCATCAGGATACCCTGATTAAAACGTACTTCCACATTCATCTTTCTGGTCTTTTTCAGATGACCAAAATCCTGATGCCTCAGATGGTTGAAAGAAGGCGAGGTGCTGTTGTCAACATATCAGCCGCTGCCTCAATTCATCCAAACCCACAGCTGGCTGTGTATCATGCATGCAAGGTAGAATTGACATGTAGCTTGTTAAGATACAAGTACACTGACTATGGCATTTTATTTGAGAGAAAAACCTTAATTCCAAAGACATTTTTGCCAGGAACTCTCCTGATTCCTTCCAAAATCTACTACTGCACGGGAATCCAATGAATCACTCTTTGCTTTGCCAATCAAGGATTGTCAGACTTCTGGTTAATAGTAGCAGCTATGCTTCGTGTTCTTAAATCCTTCAAACTTTAAAACCATTTAGATTTTGGAAGGTGAGAATTAACCTTTCTTATGACTTGGGGTCTTATCAGAAATTAAGCCTGGTGAACTTGGTGTCTTCTGTCATTTTACACTGCTATAAAGGTCATTCTATAAATTCAAGGTCAAAAAGTGTAACGGCTACCTGTCCCCGTTACACCTGACTTGTGTAATTTGACATGGAAATATATCACTGAAATTGATTTCAAATTATCTCTATTTTTTTCAGGTTATTTGCGTTAATTCATCACTCTTGTGACAGGGACACAAATAGATTGGAGCCCTAATTTATAGAATCACCCATAACATACAGAATCATTTGAAAACAAACCATGAATTCCACTGGATCAACTGAATTCCGACGAAACAGTCAAAAAGATCTTTTGTTCTTGTCTTTTGCTCTGATTGCAAACTATGACAGAATGTTTGGTCTGTTGGATGTTTGGATGTAACCAGTGGCATGGACAGAATTTATTTAAGGGAATAAATGTGTGCTTCTGCCATTTAAGACCTGATCAGGAGAATGGACGCTGATAATGCCCGAGTTGAAGGTGAGAGAAATTATCAGTGTTGATTCTCTGAAGCCTGCAGTGATCTGCATGTGGGGTTCCTTCAGGGCATTACTGCTTTGCCAAAATGTTATGTTGCTTCACCACCCTGCTTAATCTTCACAGCCCTGCTGTCTTTTCCATTGGATTTTTCCCCATTTTCCACTGTCTTCACAGATAACCTGAATAAAAGGAAGTTTAACACACGCTGTGGAATGAACAGAGTAGTTTGCCAGCATTAAACTTCAGCAGTATTGCAGTAAGATTTATAATCAAGCAAAGCTGACATAATGTGTAATAGGAAATTCTAGAGTGGTTCCGATCTCCCTGGTAATATCTTTTGAATTCCATTGTGTCGAGAATCATTGTACAGTGGAACGCCGCTATAACGAACATGATGGGGTCCACGCTATATGTTTGGTACTTCTTTCGATGTAGCGAAATCAACTGCCGAATGTTTCGTTGCTACGTTGAATAGTGCCCTCTCTTGTCTAACTGAAGTACATTCTCTTGTGATTCTATGATTCGCTGTTTTCGTGATGTTTTGCCATTGCATTTGAGGTTTCTAGAAATGTATCTTTTCATTATTTTTATTTTTTATTAAATCTTGAGTTACAAAATTGATATTTAGTTTATCCTAAAAGTCAAGAAGCTACCGCTCAGGATCGATCTCTGATGCATGCTGTGGTGAATCTCGGTTGATTTGCAACTGTATAATGTTTGGTAGGTTTTGTGCACAAAATATTGGGAGCTTACCAAGGACGATGTTCAGTACAGCCAAATGTTTGGTATAGCGGTGTACGGTATAGTGACGTTCCACTGTACATGTACCTAAATTACAATGTCTCTGTAACACTAAAGGGTGTCTTTTTTTTCTCATCAAAAAACTCATCAAAAATCCCCCCATCAACTTTTGATGACCAAAATTCCCTCCCCTTAGAAGTCTTCCCTTCATTTCAAGTTGTAAACACCAGGAATTTCATTCAAAGTGTTGGAAGAAAATGGCCCAGAATTGCTTCAGATTGTACCACACAGCATCTAGAATCCAACATTTCCTGGAGCCCTTGGGTAGGCCCAGGACCACACGCCATAAGGGCTGCATGCTCTTCACTTTCATTGTGTCTTCCACCCTGCTAGAAGTTAAGGCAATCAGCTGGTCTTGAATTAACGTTTAAGATAGGCCAAGCACACCTTTATTCCATTTCATAAATATGGTACATGTACCTGTACATTTTGAGTCACAAAGTAAACAAAAGTTCAAACACCCCCATCTGCCCTGCTATGGTTCGTTCCTCTTATGAGAAGTCGCATACAATCTCCTTATTTGGAGATTGGCATATGTGATGTGTGTATGTCATGAGGTGGTACACAGCCAGTCATGTGAGTGGACCCTGACCAGTAGGAATGGCTGAAATGTCTTAGATTATTCATTAATTTCAGTAAGCATGAGAGAAGTGGTGTCCAAAAGTTAGGCTACAACTTGTTGGTTCCAGGTACCGGTACTAGCCTCTGGCTTCCATTGATGTTTGTATTATTCCTAGCCCCAATAATAGCCTCATGTATGTACAGTGAAATAATCATTAGGTGGTATGCAAACATGCCCAGTTTGCCTTGGGACATTTTGGAAAGACGTGACTCCCAAAGAAGGTTGGTATTTCTTTTGAAATGGTGATATGAAACAGGTGAAGGCCACAGCAAAAATAGTTCTTAGCTGCAGTGAACAATGAAATGTTCATGTGACCTTTGCTGTTAACTTTGCTGATGTACAATGTAGAAATGTCATTCTGAGCTTGATTGTACAGCTAAGCTATTGAAAAGCCTAGTTTAGGGAAGTCCCAAGCAAGTCCCATGTAAGTCATGCACCTGTAGGTGTGTGCAAGCTCTGGCGGTAAACAACAGTCTGCAACCTCTGAAACCTTTTGACAACTTCATTGAGCTCATTCTCTAGCTTCCATTGTAAGAATGAAGTCATGCTCCCACAGTCCGATTTCAACCCATTGTTTTTTACTATCCTGACTTTGCTTTATCAGTGGTCTGATTTGGTTTGCCCTGATTTGGTTATCCCAAGTATGCTTTAAAATCTCCATTCCACCCCAGCACACCTGTCTGCACTACTGTAATGCTCAAGTGAGCTTTTCAGTAGTCAGGCCTTGTGAATGCCAGGTCTTACATCTGCATGTGAGTAGCATGTACATGTACATACATGTGATTCAGAATACTGGAGTTCCATGAAGGGCAACCTTTCTTGTGCTATTGTGTGAAATTATGGTTTCATAACAGTGTGCAAGGAAGCATGAAATTATGTGGATAGGCTCATAATTGTTGCACTTATTGCAGTATTAGGATTTTTAACTGTTTTTAGTTAAAAACAGTTTTAAACTGTTTTAAACTGAAACGTAAACGAATGCTGTATACCTGAACTGTTAGCGACAACATAGCTACAACTTAGGTGTACTGGTAGTTTAGCTCCCAGGATATGAATGTACATACATGTTCAGTACTTGTGAACGTGTAGTTTTTCCAGCCAGTCAAATCTACCCAACCAGTAATAATGGGTTGTGCCAGCAGTCACGAGTCAACGGACATCACATTAACCGTTTATTTTCTCTCGGTGTTTACAGAAATACAACAAAACTAAAAAAAGGTCAGGTCAGGTTTTTATTCCCCAGTGTTATTATTTATTCAAATAAAATCAGCAAATGGTTACAAAAAACATAACTAAATAAACAGAACTGAAATAAATCATAAAAACTGTTGGTTTTATTGGGAATATTCCCCAAAGGCTAACTTATCTCAATGAGGGTCTTTTATAAGGACTCTAAAATTTCATTTAGGGTTACTGTTATGTTAAATAAAGGGTTAGCTGTAGCAAAGGATTTCTCTTTTGTGTGTTTGAGTCTGAAGATGAAGCAGCTTATATGGTGTCTAGAGGCAGTGAAGAGGATGCTAACTTGGGATCCTACCAAGGGTACCATCGCAGAACATGATTAGTGAGGTTGTCAGTCTGAAGGACGGGAGAGTGGGGGAAGTCTCCTATACCAAGGGTATAGGAGACTTATTGGACTGGGATGTGATGATCGGGCGCCAGATGTTGCTGACGTTGAAACTGATGTCTTGGGGTGCTGTGTTGTGCCAATATTCAGTGTTGGTGATGAGTTCGGCTTGGATCCAGTTGATCTGGTAGCCTTCTTCATGGGAGCATCCCATGTTCTGCTTCAGTGCCCTTGGTAGGATCCCGAGTTAGCCTCCTCTCCACATCCTTCACCGCCTGTATACACCTGCTTCATCATTGGAACCTCTACAGTCTCCTGATGACAGAGCATAATCTCCGAAATGATTTCCATGAAAGCCTTCAAAAGCTCATCTTCACTGTGTGCAAGTTTGAATCTGCATACACATCAGCTTTAACTCTGGAAGTAAAGTGATGTGTCCTGCCTGTATATGCCCAAATGATGGATTTAATTATAAAAGCTCCCTCAACTAAATGCTAGTTGAACTGGGTAGGTCTATTGCCTGGCCTGTTTATCTGACTATTCACAAGCCAGGCTTTTTTGAGCAGTACTGTTTTTCTGATTCACACCGAGGCAGGTGGTGGTGCTCATAAGATTTCAGACCTGAAGGCCATGACCTACAATGGATCTTTCGACAACTTGTCTGTAATAATGTTGAAATTCTGCCCCCCGGGAAAAATAAAATTAAAAATCTTGCTTGACCTCTGAACCTAATTATGAACTTGTCTGCATGCTGCCATAAAGCCTTTTCAAAAGGGCCCTGAAACATGAGTAAAAGAAAAGCTGCACTTTATCTACACAAGTAAATTGTACATGTAAGTGCATGTACCCAAGATCATCCACAATACCCCGTGATATAATATGGATAATTCCTATATATGAATGTGTATAGGTCAGTTTCATATTGCCTACTTGTATGGGGGCCAAAGTTTGTGGAAATACCACCTTTGGTTAGTTTTTGGATTTTACCTCAAATTCGTTCAAAATGAACGTTTGTCCCATCGTATTTTTATCTCCTTGCAGTTTTTAGCAGTCAGTGTATTAATTTGGTGGTCTGATAGCTGCCTGGGATTTTAACACTTTGTGACTTATTCTTTTATTTTTGCTCTGACAGCCAATCATAGTTTTAGCAGCCACTTGTTGGAAAAGACACGACTGTGACGTCAAAAGAGCAATCCCTAATCTTAGATTTCAGCCATAGTTTTTGTCCATGTTCCTCCCTGCCAGACTTACATGGATTATTTCACCAGGGCCCTGCAGTATGAATACAAAGCCAAGGGAATCTTCATCCAGAGCCTGATGCCTTCCTATGTGGCCACCAAGATGACTGATTTCAAGGATGGTCCACACCAGTCTAACCTTATGATACCATCAGCTTACCTGTATGCTCGACACGCTGTGTCCACACTTGGTAGATCCACACACACCACTGGATACTGGCCCCACACACTCCTGGTAAGTCAAGGGGGTGGACTCACAGTGCGGTCCGTAAGTGACTTCATCACAAAGGTGGACGCGCCACGATTTGCAGGCTCCCATTGCGCGTTAACTTCCGGTTCCATGGTTCCATGTAAACGACCATCAATGCATGCAACTCTATGTGCAATGCATGTGCAGTGCCGTGTGGTTTAAACTGAAGTGACGTCACACCTACGAATAAGCCTTTTGCAAGTGACATTTGAATAAAATGTGGTACTCTGAGTTCTTTAATTCACGGGAACAAAACAATTTGAATTCTCCTTACTAAAACCACTGTTGCTGTACCTCGTGATTCGGGGCAAGCTTTTGCTTAGTTACATAAGAGACGTCTTGCAACAATACACTGTTCTCAATGGATAAGAAGGGCACAAAGGAACCAGTCTATTCCAGAGATGGTGGTCGCTATGCAAAAGCTTGCCCCGAATCATGAGGTATAGCAACAGCATCTTTAGTCTGGGGAATTAAAATTGTCATGTTTGTGTGCAATCAAATAACTCAGTGTACCAGATTTTATTCAAATTTAACTCAATGGCTTTTTGGGTAAGATATGGAGCCCATGCGGGACTGAGAGGAGGCACAGTTTTCCTGGTAACCGAGACTCCTTTGGTAGGAACTGCATGTCACTGGTTCACAAACCACACTGAAGTGCATACATTGTGATACGCTCGCATCACTGCCACCAAAATGAACACTCCCCACCAACGGGGCTCTCTTCAGCTGATGACGCGTTGTTTCTGCAAAAGGTGGATTCAGGCATGTGAGATTTTAAAAGTAAAAAGGATTGTCCAGCAAACCAGGTTTAGCAGTGCCAGTGATGTGTGCATCCGTAGAGTGCTTCATGTAAAAGGAAGACACATTCAAGACGGACCTCGTTGACATGGGAGACAATTCAGTACCTCTTTGACGCAAAACCAAAAAAAGTTGCAGAAAACATGATTTCACTCTAGTGAGTAAATCCTCACTCAACCCTCAAATAATGTTTTTCCCTTCAGATGTGGTTCTCCAGGCAGCTTCCCGAGCGGATGTGGATGTGGAGTGTCAGCGTCATAAACAGCGCCCTCAGGAGGCAGGCAGTGAATAAGAAGCGCCGACGAGCTTCAAAAGGATTGGCATTGTCATAGCAACAGGCATCGTTACTACGTTATAATCTAATTTGGCAAAGTAATCGTTTGCCTAAGAGAAAAATTGAAGTCGTAAATCACGGACTGAAAGGAAATATCATCTTTTCCTCCTGTGAACAAAGCTGTTCTGGCTCAAGTTGTTTTTCACATTTCCAGAACAGTTTCCCACTGAAATTTGTTCATTTTTTATGGATAGTTTCCCGATATTTTTAAAGATACATGTAACCATGCTCCTTTCAGAATTTTATTAAAAGGGCCAAATTCTTTAAGCGTTTCAATGGATGGTATTTGCTGTTTGACAAAACTGCTGAAGACATTGTACACAAATCATCTTTCATAATGGAGACAAATGTCTTTATGCAGCTAAACTAAACTTTTCGAGAAAATAATGAAGTTGACAACATTTTAAATTAAAATTCTCAGAGATTAACCCCAAGTGTTGAGTAAGTACACGTCATTAATGCATATATTCTTTAAAATAGGCCATAAAATAACATTTGAGAAATGTTACAGCTCAATCTTTAATTTGGTGCTGATTAAGGATTAAGTCATCTAAAGTTCTTGGTTTTTTTTTTTCATGAAAACTCAAAAATTGGAAAAAGGTTTCAGTGCTCTGTGTGCTGCAGGCATTGTGTTTGTTAAATGAAGATTTGTTACTCTTGGATATTGTTACGAAGTTCGTTTTGTCTCTTTAAGACAATCTCAGGTGGGACATGTTATCCCTTTCATGGATAAACAGTATCTCTTGGAAGGGACACATTCACCTCTTCCTAAAACAAAGAATGTAGTTTACATGTAGTTGAATTATGCCGTACAGAGACCATCGGGTTACTTTGAATAGATTTGATCAAACAGATGCCACCAAGTGATAAGATAAGATGGCTGATTTGGCCAAAAACCCAGAATCTGAAAAAGTGATGATTTTAGCCAAATTTGACTCTTTGAAAACAGTGACGAAATACAGGCCCTTTTTACAGACAAGAAGAGGAATGTGGCGATATACAGCAAAGCACTGTGCATATTCATACATGGTGGATACTCATACAGTACAAAATCATTGTTACTGATATTCAACGTGACGATACACCAATCCGGTGTCAAGAACCAGGAGCTATTACTGCAGTGTCCCTACGCACGTGAACAAAAGAGACGCATGTTGAATGCTTCCCCATCAGCCAATGGGACGCACTGTACACCCGAGTGACGGGACACAGCAATAATGGCGTTTGCGAATCGGTCAGTGGTGCTTCACTGGAAGAATGGAAGGTGTGATGAGGAAACTGAGTGATGTCATACTAAATGAGACTCCTGATCTGTCAGCATAGCACTTGTAGGTGGAAAACGAATCACTCAGGTTTCTAAACATGGTTTATTGCTCAACCCAACAGTTCCTCTTCTGTCACTGTAAACAGTCCCATAGGAAACAGTGTGCAGGCGTGGCATACATAGCGTGGACCTCTGCACAAAAGAAGTCCACATAATGTAGGGTGTGATGGCATTGTGTGGACTCACACACAATTTTTTCCCCCTCTCTGAAAAAAGTTTCAGAGGCATTTTGGGGTCAAGGTTATCCATCGCAAAATGAAGAGGAACAGTCCATGGAATCATCATCAAAAATCCAGCTCGAAGGAGTTATCCTCGTGGGAGAAAAAAGAGCATTTTTTCCCAAGCTACCTCAGCCACAGGAGAACAAAGTAATGTCCACACTTTGTATGTGAAACAAGTGCCTGTGTGTTTGATATTTGTAATGCACAGGATTTGATTACCGTTTGTGTGTGTATGCTTACTGGGCCGAAAGACAGCTTTAATGATGCAGTCATCAAGGAATAGTCCAATTTTTCTTTGTGTGTGACTTTTTTATATTTATATTTTCCAGGATTTATAGTGCAATCTGTGCTTTGTTGCTGAATACACGTATGTGGTTCAGTGGTTTGGTATCTTGAATGTTCTGGTTGATTGTTTTAATATTTGACAAGCCATAGTCTTTATTTTAGTTCGTAAGGCATTGGAATCTGACAGTTTTTCCATGAAGTAGAACTGAAGAAATTCCCAGATTGGAAACTATTAACACAGAGCATTATCACCAGAAATGAATCATAACGAGGTTGGTTGCTCTGAAGCTTTTCCATGAAGTAAAACTGAAGAAATTCCCAGATTGGAAGCTATTAACACGGAGCATTATCACCAGAAATGAATCATAAAGAGGTTGTTTGCTCTGAAGCTGATATGTAATCAGTGAAATCATTATCAATCTTAGAGATACGTGAAATCAGCGATACTGATCAGCCTTGTTAGAATTCCAATGTTAACCAGTGTGTCTTTGTTTCAGATTGAAAATGATCTTACGTAAGGTACAGTACACTTTACAAACTTAGGCTCAATCCATCCGTAATCATTAAGTGGCACTGCTTTTTGTTTAAGTGGTTTTGCCTGATCCTAAATATAATATAAAATGAGCTAATTTAGAATGGAACAAGTGTTATGATACATTTGTGTCGCTTCAGAATCCAGTGCTTTTCAGTGAAGCGTTGTAACTCTGCACTGTCAAATTATTGTAAAGGTTGGTTTTCCCTTTACAGATTTTCGTGATGGCTGAATGCTTATTTCCACCTGGTTGAAGACCCATGGTACAGTGTGTAGTATTGAAAACCTGACATTATGCCAGATACTTTGCATTTTATCACAGTGCCCACAGCCTGCCTCAAGCTATATTGCCAAAGAACACTGAGGAAAACACCAGGAACTTCTGGGGGTGGCTTAGGGTATAAGAACAACTGTTTGAAACTTGTTTTATTTTCATTTATAAGTGATTGATAAAATGCCCTCTTTGTAGAAAGGTTGTAGAGTTTGGAAGGAATGACGCAGGTTTTGCCATTTTTGGTCAGGTAGTGGATATTTGTGCCTGCATCACATGCCCAAGCCACAATTCTGAATCCTGAAATAACCAAGGACAGTGTATTTGACAGTTAAAGCTGCAGCTGGGAATAATGGGCCACCAGTGGCTAGCAGCTGAAGTCACTTTACCAATAGTGTGTATGACTCCAAGCCATAGCCATTAGATTCAGACATGACCTAAGGATTTGGAAGAGTTGGTCTGAACGGGTTGTATGGAAGGCAGTTTAAGATGTAGATATATGTAATAGGGTTAGCAATAATGAATTAAAATCAACTGACGTCACAAATGCCGATGTTGTATGAACTGAAATTACTTTTTGTACCAAAACTACTTATATAGCATCTTGTTTATGCAGGACATGAAGGTGAAATTAAAGAAAATGAGTTAACATAAGCATTATTTTGTTTTTTAGTGTTTGTTTTGGGAGGATATAATGGAGGGGGGTAGGGCTGGGGATACTGGGAGTGCCGTTTTGGGCAGACCAGTGGACATGAGGACACGTGCATGGCGCTGTTCATAGTGAGATGTTACAAGAATCTGAACTATGGATTACTGTGGGGCTGGTTTGGGAGGTAATGCTATCGATGTACCTACATGTAGCAAGATAGGGTAAACTTCACATTTTGTTCTTCCAATCTGTTGATGTTTAGAGAACAGTGTTCAAGATTGTGAGATTGGATAGAGAAGCTAACTTGCTTGAAAGCTGTGAGGGTTTTCTCGTTTGGATTTTTATTACTACAAATGATGGCACATACATTAGACATCAATTCATAGATCACGGATAATGGCTATCACATTCGTCAATTTTCTTAAATGTCTTAAAAAACGTATCACATGAAAATTATCTCAGACAACCCAGTACAATGTATATCACATTCTCTGCAAAGTCACCTTAGTCATATTTTTTCAAAGATTTTATAAGTTTGGACAACTGACTTCTTAAAGATAACTAATTTCATCTAAGATGTCGTAAGGTATGTTTGCTGCTTCTCAATAATGAATGCTTTCAGTAAAACTGCATGTAGTAGCTTAAGCTCTCATCTACTTCACTAAGCTGTAACGCAATCTTCAACTGCAAAATTTGAAGAAATTCAGATGCTTATATGGAGCAACTGAAATTCGCATTTAGATGCTCCCTTAAAAATCACAGCAATGTCTTACATCAGTAAATGACATGAGTCAATTGATATTGTCACTATTCCATATCATTGAATTGAACAACATTTGGTAACAGATTTGAAGCAGTGCTGCATGTCATATTTTGGTATCTCCTGCTAAGACCTGAGCCCTGCGAAATTCTGCTAATATGAAAGTCTTTAAAATACTTCCACAGATTTTCCTCATACAATAATGTCTAACAGCTTACCTGAATAGTTTTCTTCTAAAAGGAATGACTGACATAGGAAACAGTTATTTAAAAAACAAAAATCATAATTTCATTTCAAACCATCTTATAAATTATGAAAATTATTATAAAATGAAGAATAATTCATGAACAGATAATGGACACTTGTAACCTTCATAGCCCGTTGTAGGAATCTGAATCAAATTATTCATCAACCTGACAAATTTGATTGGACTTGCAACCTACTTAGAATGAGCTAAATTAGGGCTACATCCTACAGCTGTGCTGGTGGCTTGCTTTACACTCTGTCTATGGGATGTGGTTGAAGTGGCTAGCCAGGATTCAGCATAGATTCAAGACTTTTTGGACATGTCGTTGGAATACCTAGTTTGCCTTCTTCTGTTCTAGCCTCTTGAGGGCGGTCTTTCGGATGCCCAGATGCATTGACATCTGTATCTTGTCTAACAGCCATGTTGGGACAGCTTCAACAAACCAACCCTACAATGGAAAAAGGAAGAAAAAACTCAGATCAGGAAGTCTCTGGAATGCTCCAGCTGTTGCCGGGTGCGTCCTTCTTCTTGTCCATGGAAACAAGGAGCATTCTGAGCATGTTTCCAGCTTCAGTGGGCTGTTGCCATAATGTATGTATATGCATGAGCCAGCATTCAACTCCTGGGCCAATTTCCGAGAGCTTCAATTAGAAAGTATTACTGGGAAATATCCAAGTGCTAATCACAAGAAAAAGAAAAGGCAGCTAACATAATTATATACAGGGTGTCTTAAAAAACGGAAACCAAGATGAAGTTGTTTCTTGAATGTGACTAATTATTTTGTAAATGGTAACATATATACATTATGATGTCCTCTTTCGTATGACACCAAGAAATCCAAATTTCCATCACACATGACAAAGCACAAAGTGGTTTAATGGACCGTTTCAGAATGGTTTCAAACCAGGTGCATCAATGGTTTCCACAGTGTGAAACATTTCTGAAGAAAAAAGCAAAAGGCATTAAGTACACTACCAAAATAACAAAAAAAATTGGCCACATTCAAGAAACAAATTTATCCGAGTTTCCTATTTTTTAACGACACCCTGTATAATATTGTGGCTAGAAACTATCAACACTTTGCATCTATTTCCTGGGCTTAACAAATATCTGTGCCTGGTCCTACTGTTCTTTAAGGCTCACCTGCAGAGAATGAGACAGACAACCATTGGTCCTGTCCTCCAAACCTAAGGTAGCTAGGGCACTACGGACAAACCCTGTGGGTGTGGGTACAGTCATGGAGGAACGTCGGATCTTACTCAGCTTGGTGGTCACATAGAATGGGAGAACAGACTAATGGAGGAAGGAACAACAAAAACAGAACCCATGGAGCACAAGTACATGTAGCTTTAAACACAGAATCAAAGAGAGTGTCTGGTGTGTCTGAAACACCCTGTGACCAATGCAATGTGCAAAAAGGCCACACAGATGTCCTGTTTTTCCATTTTAAGGGTCTCTTTAATGGAACAGTTTTTAATAAACCTCCAAAATGCATCTTTGTGTCTTCTTATTTCACTATTTTAAAGGGTACATGTATTTGCTGCCTTTTTGGTTTAGAATGCTAATGATTTGCACTTTCCCGTATTTTTCATGTTGGAGCCCATGGAGGTGCTATCTTTGACCTACCTGAAAGATGATCCCTCTGGAGCCATACTCGGTCTGCAGGGATCGGGTCAAGAAATCCACATATGCCTGCAATAAACAATTCAAAATTTTCAATGTATAAACTTTGTACCGCTGTATGTTAAATTTATGCAAATGAGTTACTTATCCAATAAGTCCAATCAATCACATACCTTGCTTGAAGAGTACACAGATAGTAAAGGACTAGGGTTCATGCCTGATGCTGACGACAAGTTGATCACAATACCCTTCTTCCTATAAACAAATCAATCAAATTTGCATTTGTATTACAGTATTGTAATCTGCTTTCAAGGGTGTAATTCAACTGTAATGAAAAATCATTTGCTCAGCCTGAAAACACTTGGCTAAGCGAAAGTGGGTTACCAGTCAAACTTTGCACTTTGCTTGGGATGACTGGTTCTCGGCAAATCATTGCTCTGCATGTAAATGTTCTCAGCAATATTTTGAATACCTGAAACTTGTTCCTGCATTGGAACTTTTTTTGTGGAAGGGGTGCAAACTATGCAGAGGGGCACTTCCGTTAGAAAGATGAAACCTTTAGGGCACAGGGTTATGTTCCTGCAGCTGACCACATAAAACATGGTGTAACTTCGCACAGTGCATAAGCCTTACGTCACAAATTTGTGACATAGCTGTGCAATGTACTTACAGCTGATTTCATGAAAAAGTGCGTAACTTGAGACTGTTTTCAATATCACTACACTTCTTGGGTGAGGACAAGCATGACTTTTATGACAAATGTTCTTTTTCAATATTACAACAGTAATTAAACAGCCTTTGAAATAGCTCCATCCACCATTTTGAAAATGTTTCTGTTTTTCTTCATCGGAACTGGGCAAAAAATTTAGAGATCATGAAAAACAAGTTTTAATAGGTACTGAAACACAAGGTTTTCCCTACCTCTTCAAAAAAGTACTAGAATTCCTGTAAAAACCTCGTTAAGTTGAATAAGGGGCCTTAACCAACATGATCAGTTAATCAACTCATTCATTCAGCACAACCCTTGCTAACTAAATTGATTGCATAAGTTAGGCCATAATTTGTTGCACAAGTCCTGGACTTAACACAGTGCACAACTTTCATGGAAAATGTCATGTGTATGAAAATGCAGCATATGTGAAGTTACGCCATGGTGTAAAGTTTTATGAAACTGGCTGCTGCAGTGCCTGAACAGGAAGTCCTCAGCAAATTAATATACAGAATGTTATGAAACAGTTAACTGTGAATCATCACAAGTCATCTCCACCGCACTTTTGCCTGGTAGCCTGTAACCAGTTAAGCAAATATTTTCCACACTAAGTTTCCACTTTGCTGTTTCATCAGATTTGGTCCAATGGCAGCGTAGGGTCTCTCTCTGTAGTACCCACATGAGACAAAAGTTAGTACTGTAATTCTAGTGATGAGTCTTGGGGAGTTAGGTTGGTGTAGTGCTTCTTTCCTCGCCTGCGGTCTGGGTTCGAATCCAGGCCTGGTCGACATGTAGATTGGATTTTCAGTCCCAACATTGTACCTAATTCCGCGGGATTTTTCCCAGATTATTCCTCTGGGGTTTTCCTCCCACCTCTACAACTGTAACTGCTTCTCATTGTCTCCTCTCAACAGGTTTCTTCAGGCTTGCGAGCTACAGTGCCTAGGGCGCTTTTGAGGAATCCTTAGTTTCAGTACCAGAAATTAATAATAGTAACAATAACATCGAGACTGACTAGTTAACAACTGGATGTATTCTTTTGGGGAGTTTTATTCCACAAGAAGTTTGGATTACCTTTCTAGCATTCCTGGGAGAACAATGGAAATCATCTGGAAGTATAGACAGAGAAACGTTATGAAGTCATTTAGTCCTTCTTCATGATACTTTAAAATACAAATGTACAAACTGTGGCAATAAGCCATTTGCAAGTTAAGTTTGAATAAAATCTGGTACACTGTGTTATCTGATTGCATAGAAACTTTACCATTTGAATTCCCCAGACTAAAGACACTGTTGCTATACCTCGTGATTCAGGGCAAGCTTTTGCTTAGCGACCACCATCTCTGAAATGACTGGTTCCTTTGTGCCATTCTTATCCATTGAGAACAGTGTATTGTTGCAAGGGGTCTCTTATGTAACTAAGCAAAAGCTTGCCCTGAATCACGAGGTACAGCAACAGTGGTTTTAGTATGGAGAATTCAAGTTGTTCTGTTCACGTGAATTTAAAGAACTCTGCGTACCAGATTTTATTCAAATTTAACTCGCAAAAGGCTTATTGCTGAAGTGCAGTGGAACAGCTTTATTAATAAAGTATTCAGGAAGCGGATTGTTCAGGTTTCCTTGTCAAGACAGTCAAGTAGCATGTGGCAAGTCACTGCTTACAGCAAGTCAACCACTTAGCAAGGTCGCGTCAACAATCATTCCAAAATAGGGCAATACAAAACAATGAGAGTTCGTGTCTTACCATTGTCACCGACAGGCAGTTCAAGTTCAACATATCTGCCAGGAACTGAGTGCAAGAAACAATTGAAAAGTCATCTTAGAATCTATCGAATAATAGAACAGAACCAATCTCACCACTGCTGTGAACATCAATAAAAAGTATCAAATCAGGAAAAAACCCTGTGCATGAGTGCGTGATAGGAGTTGACGCTGCAATGGCCTACAATCTTTGTCTCAGTTCAATCATAGAGGACACAATGTGGCATGGAATAAAAGACACACCTTTTGTTGATCGGGGAGTTCATGGAAGTACTGAGGGAAGGGGTATGATACCCCTACATTATTGACCAGCACACCAACGTTTAAACCCAAGATCTCCTTGGCAATTTTGGAGTAGATTTCTGCACCGCCGCTGAAGTCTACAGCCACAGCCTTGGTTTTCACTTTGTACCTGGATTCTTTGGAGAAAAAAAAAACATACAAATAAATTGAAAAGCTTACTACATGTAAATAAAAACAGCTGGATTCGAACCCCAAACCCTCAGTTCTGAACCCTACCAACTGTGCTTTATCCCCTAGAAACACAAAATGAAAAGTACATGTACACGTATACTTCATCAAAAAAGATTGTTAATCAACAAATCCTTATTAAATTCATTGGGATTCATCAACCTGACAAAGAGCTGAGCAAACGTAAGCAACTTCAAACACTTTCTGTGCTAGAAGATTCCTTTATTCTTTCAAAGTATAATGTTGTGCACTAACCCTAACCCCTAGGCCTTTTTGCTTGGCACCCTCCTTAACTTTTCAAAACCCTCCAATTACCCATGCCAAAAATGCATTCAGCCAATCCTCCAAAATGCTCCAATATTTCTTGAATATTTTTTTTTTCCCCTCTAGGGAATTTATTCGGTATAAATAAGTTTTCCTCAAAAGCTAACACCATGTCTACACAGTAAAAATATACGCGTCAATCCATCAATAGAAGTGAGAAGGGGTCCCACTTATCGTTAAATTTTACAATGTTTCCATTTACAGTGAATATAAGCCTCTCACAGACATAATATTGTTTTAAATCATTCTTTAACAAAGTAAACGACGGTTTACTCCCACTCATTCCCATCTTATAGATATGGTAACGACAGAGCAGGAGGATTAAATTAAGTGCACCCCACGTTTTCTTGAGCACACCAAAAACGACCATCTGATTATCTAAAAGTAAAGTCATGTTCAGGGTGTCCCTAATCCAAACTTTGATCTTCTTCCAAAATAGAGAAGTAAAATCACAGTTACAAAACAGATGCATTAAAGTTTCGCTTTCATGTTGACAGAATGAAGAGATCATTGTCTCTGTTCCCGATTTCATGCAAATAGGAATTAGAGGCCAGGATTCTATGCGTCAACCTAAACTGAAACCATCTCAGTTTTGTATCCATTGTAATCTCAAATGGTAGGTTACAAAACACAGACCACTTGTTGTGGGAGATATTAAGTCCCATCTTTGTATCCCATTTACTCTTAAATTTCTGATCAACTTTTTTAACTGACGTGAGGATGTAATACATACGAGTAGAACCCTTCTTATCCATCATAAGAGTTTGGAAATTAAAAGGAATAAAAGGCAAGCAAACAATAGAATCAATCCCTGCAATTGTATCGCCGAAAGATTTCTTGAATATATGCTCCTTTGAGGAATGTCCACTGCCTCAATCCTTCAAAATCCTCCAGTAATTCCTGTCCTTGTGTTGAGGCAGTGCGAATGGTACCCTACAGCAGTATGAAATTATGCATGGCTGAGCATAAACAACACAAGGTCAAACCCACAACCTTGATAGAATGCATCCTTTGCAATCAGCCACACTATTTTACCGTACTTCCTCAATTCTCCAAAATTCTGTCAAACCACCTGGAGGATTTTGTAGGATTGAGGAGGGTTAGGGCTAATCCAATGCCATATAAGACAGATGCATCACGGTCCATACAAAGAAGACTCCATGACATTGTGCGGAACGACTAAAGACAGAGGGACAAACTCACCAACTTCAGCAGCAACATCATTCAGTTTGTCTGGTGATCGACTGAGAAGTACAATGTTCAACCCTTTAGCTGCAAGCTACGTGTAAAAGCAAGTAACAATGTCCAGAATAAGTCTCACTGTTTCCAAGTCTTTGTAGTCTTTGTTAGTTTGGTTCCCAGCACTGTTTCACACAAATGGAGCTGTTCCTGAAAGGTCAGTTTCTTTAAGGAAATGTACCCAGTTTGTACATGTCAATGTTCTCATTTTCCAACAACCTCCTTCATTTAGTGGCTATACTGCCAGAGTGTCACAATCAGAGTTAAAATCAAAATTCTAGTCAACATTTTAAAAGAGGGTGTTTCTAGTGCCTAGAATTGTTAACCACAGTAAAGAAGTTACTGACATTTGATACTTTCACATTGATGCCGTCTAGGGCGCAGACATTTTTAATCCATGTGCTTGAAGAACATTCAAAATGGGACAGAATGAATATCAGCTCATGTACTCTGGATGCAACAAGCATCCAGTACCGATAAAATCTGATTAAAAAAAGGTCACAGCAAAATTATCTTCAGTGCAGTCATGCACGCGTTTGTGTAATTGGCACAAAGCAAAATTAAATGCTCATTAACTGATTGTGCATTTAGGTTTTTTGCGTATTGGCTTTGTTCACGTATCATTTTATAATACAGACACAGAAAAGCAGATAGAAGTACAAAAGCCGTACAAAATTTCAAGTTTTCCATAGGTTTGTGCACAAACATGGATGCACCCAGCAGGCATCATTTTGTGCGTGATTCACTGCTCTAGATTTCATATATAACTCAGTGGAAAGAAGGGATCTTAAATGACAGTTAAACTACAATATAATAAATAAAGAAGTCTGTTAAAATTGAGTGTCATAAACAAACATTTTGTGTGCTTGTGAAAATGGTACATGTACGATTTACGTAACTTTTGTCACTTGGTGGAAACGGCACGCACAGTACACAATTTTGACATCAATAAATTTGTCTCTTCGTTAAGATGGCGAGACAAGTTTTGCCCATGGTTTTGCCATTTATTGCTGACGCTGTACCTGTACCTATGGAAGACAACTCTGACTCTTCCTAAATTAAAAATTGGGTTTAGTTGAACTTTACCCACGGAGAGCATCACAATTTGCCTGATTTTTCAGTAGATTTTGTAAAAAAATGACTGCACCAAGTTGTAACCATCACATAGCCTAGTTCATTTTGCACAAAACAGAGAAATTTTAAAACATTATGATTTTGGGCCACTTTGTCTATTTGTGACAACAGTGACAAACTGTACCTGTTCAACGTATGCTTTTCCAATACCATCCGTCGCCCCAGTCACAGCTGAAAAACAAAACAAACAAAACTAGAATTGTCTTCTTGTATGTTTTATTATTCCGTGTTCTTACATGTAAGTATGGCTCCTGTCATCATCAACCCTAAAGAGCAAAGTTAAGCTTCAAAGGAAGGACGGTACTACAGAATCACTATCAGATTCCCTTGGGATTGGAGGCGCTTCTGTCCATATTCTCTCTTATTAGCCAACTGGCTATCAGGATGACAAGCATTAACCATGTCATTGTCACCCAATCTACCGCCAATCACACCCAGTTCATCTTTGGCATACTGAGAAGCCAGTCATGCCAGCAGCAGTACTAGAATTGTAGAAGGTCCTTTAGCAGACGGTATACATGTATGTATTTTTGTCAAGTCTTTGCAGCAACAGGGAGAATGTTGCATCATACATTCACAGTTTTCAACTTGTATAACATCAATCCAGTTCGTAAGTGTGACATTACTTCAGTTAAAGCCAGGTAAAGCACATAGTTACGTGGAACCACGGAACTGGAAGTTAATGTGCAACTTTAGTGTTCGTCCAACGGGAGCATGAAATAAGAGGTGCCTTCTGCGTGTATGACCAAGTCACTTACGAACTGGATAAAGGTCGGTCATTTAAGAAATGCTGAAAATACATGAATCTGGGACTGAGAAAAATTTCCAATTTTGTAAGGAAATATTTTGAAACTTTTTTGACCCCCCACAGACTTTACAAAACTGAAGTGGAATCATGATGCATGTGGTTTGGTCCCGAACCTGATATATACATGTACTTGTAGGTGTTCATTACCTTTAGCACCCTGTTCCTATAATAAAGGAGACAAAACAAAGTTGACCTTTTCAAAACAACTTACCCAGATAAGTTGGTGGTGATTTCCTTTTTCATTTTAGAAAGAAAAGTGGTCAGGGATTTGGTTTTTAGAGAAATTATACGGTAAAACGGTAGCGTAAATGACGTGACGAAGAGCTGTGAACAAAGACGAATTAGCAAGTGTAGTCTGGTTCCTTGACCTGGATGAGGATTTTATGAAAATTAGTATATCCACAATGGCAGGGTCAGGTAAACCAGATGTGAAAGAAAATGGCGTGACATGGTCATCTTTCACCAAACTACGGTCAGAAAATTCTGGTTGTCTTGCTTAAATATTGTCAAAATTTACCTAAACTAGAGCTAGGGAGGAAGAAAAGAATTCCACATGTATACGAACGCCACTTGACACCCCATGCACAAACCCTAGTGTGAGACAGGTTTGAAAAATTCAGTGTTTTCTGAGTAAATGAGTCAGATTTTTCCTCCTAAATTGAACTTTTCTGGACTTGTTTTGCTTTCTGAAGGCTAGCCTAAAACGTAATACTAATAGGTTACAGTAGGGAATAATTACTGGCGTCTGTATAATCATGTATAGGCCTATTGTAACTCTTCCCCTATGGAATACATGTAGATCCTCATGCGTCATGGTCTTGAAGTTAATAATGCACTAGGCCTAGTTTAAAAAAGTGGACTTTGTTTCCTTTATTATAGAAACAGGGTGCTAAAGGTAATGAACACCAACGTATATCCCCCGAACAGTCGGGTCCGATGTCCACCCCTCTCCCACGAACGGGGCGGACGTCAGACCCCACACAGTTCTGGGAGTACTAATAATATGTACACGTACCTACACCCTCTTTGTCTATCAAGTTAAAGTACAGGTTAAGTTGAAGCAAAACCTGTCGTGAATGTTCTCTACTAAAACGATCTGGCAGCTATGACGTTCTGAATATTCGAGAATTGCGGCCTACTCTTTAGTAGTAGTACTAAACAAACAGACAAACCTGCCCATTCTCCGTATTTTTGCACATTTGTAGAAAGGCCCAGAGGCCCGGCCAGAAAGAATGACTTCAGCGCCTTCACCAAGGAGGAAACCAGACGAAAAGTGGCACAGAATGCAACGACGGCACCAAGCGTCGCCAGAGCTGGATTAAGAGCTCCAAACGGAGTTAACTCCGGCATGATTTCAGCTCTTTTCGCTTCTTGCTCCACCCACTTTAACTTCTCAACTTACAAATGTAGGATCTTTCTTGGTTAAAAATCACGCGATGTCTGCATCTGGGCCATGGGGGCAGGCACGCTTTTCAGAATCTTTCTTTATAAGCTTTGGAATCCATGCTCTAAAAGGTGGGGGTCAGAGATTAAAGTTCCATGGTCTCATTCCTTTGCGTTTTGGGTGAGTTTTGTGTATACCTGTACATTTGCTGCATGTTTATAACATAGAGTCAGATATATATATCTAACTCTATGGTTTAAAATGATCAGAATATTACGGCTTAACCAATTGCAGAGCCCCTCGACAGAAACCATGTTTTCTTTTGGGTAATCCAGCGGGAGCTGGTTATATACTGTTTACTTGTCTTTCGTATGTCTTGTGTATTCTCTTTCTCTTGAAAACTTTGTTTTTGTATTGCGTGAAATGTTGATCCCGAAAAATGAAATAATGAAATGAAAGGAAATGATATAAACCTAAACCAGTTACGATATCCCTGTAACGTATGGATTAAAAAAAGTTAGTGTATCTCGGTGATAAATTTTGGACACGTGGTGGCGCCCTGCATCCACACCGTGCTCATTTGGCCGTACTGCTTTGTGTTGAACATGGCGAACATTAGCCATGTAACAAACGCGCATGAAGATATCGTGTCTTCGAGCTAGCAGTAAGATGATTTTTATCCTACGCAAGTTTAGCCTATCTCACTTAACTGTTTTGTAAATGTAAGTCTCAGAGTTTCTTATTAAAAGCTGATGCATGCAGCACTTGAAAAAAACCCAAAAAAACAAAACAAACGAACAAAAAAACAACAACAAAAAAACCCCCGGATTGATCAGTCTTGGTGTTGTCTGTTGTCTGTCGAAGTATTTATTAATTGATTTTCTAACAATTTTCCGCTTGTACTTGGCCTGCGGTGCATGCAGAAATGAATAAAATGAATTTTAATTGATTGAACCGGCCCTGCCATGTGGCGTGCATGACCTTGATAAACATAAAGAGCAACCGTTCCTTGTTGTTCAACAGGTGTTCCGGCCACTAATACTCTAATTGCTGTTACTGCATTGTACCCTTTATTTTATTTGTCGTACAATTTTTGTGTAGCTTTTGTAATTCCTTCATGACAATGAAAGAAAACCCTTCGCATTAATGACTAGGATCATCTATTTGAATTAAAGATAAAAATTCGAATAGCTGCAGGGATAATTGAGACATGAATTTTATAGGGAAAAGTGGACGATGATGTGACATTCACATCACCGGGGCGTAACCCCACTCTACTCTTTGACCGGGGATGGGCCACTTTCTCACTTTCTCCAAATATTCCAACAACCAAAATGTATCCAATAGTGCTAAAAAAAAGAAAAGAACAAAAGATTTAAATGAAGTAATTTTGATGTGGTTTTGGGTTTGTACGTGTAAGTATGCATGAGATTTACATATGCACCTATAATAAACAGCGCGCCCTATGGTGCCATGTTGTGTCCAGAAACCCCCCTCTTCCGCTTTTTGAATTTCTGCGGCTGGGACCTTTTTTTTTAATTGAAGTTATTCCTCACCCCCAGCCCTCGGCACAGATTTACGCCACTTGATTTTCAGGACTGTCCATTTTTTTAGGAGTGCGTGTCGGGGTAGGGAGGGGTACAGCCATGCCCTGAATTCTTGGGTAGTTCGAAAATCGCAAAGCCGGGGGAGGGGGTAGGGACAACATTTGAGATTGCGCGACTCTGCATTTACGATGAAGACTTTTCAGTTTGCCGACAGAACTGATTTTAATTAAAGACTGGCTTGAGTATCCTAAGTCTCTTTCTAGGACTACATTTTCCTTCTCTCAGCATTTCGTATCTATATTTATGGGACAGTAGAATGGGGAGAAATAATGTTCAATTGTGGTTGGTTACTGATGTGATTTGCTAATGCCGTTTCCTCTTTCTAATCATTTGCGGTAAAATCATTCTTCAATTATTGAAGTACCATCGCGCGTTTATTTTCTTTGGCGCATATGTCATCAGCACTGCTGGCTCGTATTGAGGGTAGGTAGTGCGATCGACGGTCCATACTTTTATAGGGTCCATTTTAATGTGTCAAATCGGATGATTAAATTTCCAGACTTTGATGCGAAATATTCAGCTCTAACAGTTTGTGTATTATAAAATCCACCACTTCCACCAAGCGTTTTGAGAGAAACGGAGTAGCGATTCACTGAGTCAATATTGTTGAAAATACAGTGCGCCATAGGCAAACAAAATGTATTTGAACTCTTATGGTGTGACGAAAACACAGCTACCGCCGTTGAGCCTATCTTGCCATTTTTTGCTTCTTTTGTGTTTGGTTTATTGTTTTGTTTGTGTTTAACCACTTCGTCCTGGGGATTTCCCTTCCGATTACTTTAAATGGCCATGGAAATAAGATTCCACTAAGTCGAAACTTGACATCAATGTCCTTCAAAGTTTCGACTCAACTGAATAATTAATTCTTGAGTATGCTTACGATGTATTTGACAATCGCGCTTGCGAATCAGCACTTTTGTTTTGTATTAAGAAACTTGGCGTTTCACATATCTAGGTTATGATACGGGCCGTCAGCACGGTTGGAAATTTATGTCAACACATGCAGACGACCTCACTTCATTCAAATTCAAGGCATCAAAGGAAGAAATGCATATAGGCCTATAGTGAGGGTATCGGAAATGTCAAACTAGTCTGCTTATCGATGGGCCTGCCTTCGGTTCTTGCCTTGGATCTCTGGGGATGACTTGCGTTTACCTCGCTGCATTCCTCGTCAACCTTGAAAAAAAAAAAGCCCACGAGGCACCACTTCGATTCAAAATTATGCATGTGCTTTTTACTATACGACTCTGTGAGCTGCAAATCAAAGAACAATTTCAGCAATGGTTGGAAAGGCTTAGTTACTGAAAACATAATTTCAATGAACGAACTATTGAAACAGTACTCCCGGAAAGACCATTCAACTCACAACTCTGTATCACTGTATCATAGAACCGGGCATGGAGACGGACACCCTAAAGACAAACGCGTGAAAACCGTCGCTTTCCAAAGAGTGAGTTTCTTATAAATCCAGCCCAAAAGAATGAAAACCAATATAAAAAGAGTTAGAACAACTCCAAACGAGTGACATCACCCAAAAAAATGAGCCATAATGTTTTATTTATTTGTTAATTTTTTTTCCATAAAGGTAGGCCTACTCTTTTCGAGTTTTCTCTTAAATGCCCCAGGGTTGAAAGAGTAGAAATTTCTCTCTTTTCAGAGTACTTTTTATTCTTTCGGATTGATTTTCTAAGGAACTCGCATAAAGAGAGCAAAGCAGATCCTGGGACGCAATCAACTCGACCAACCGACAGACCATAATACACGTATGATACACCATTATTTAGTGGTAAGATGTCCAACGACATTGGCACTTGCCTACGTGCACCTAGTGTCGAACTGAGGGAAGAATTGCACTGTGGACCTTGCAAACTAAGTGAACCATTATGATCTACATGTATGTTCATGTCACACAAAAACTTGAAAAAAAAAACAGCGTAGGGATCGTGGTGGTGATCGAATGACAGAGGGAGTTGGCAACTTTTCTTTAGGGTACTTTTGAGATGACTCCTTTTTGAGGGTTTGATGCCGATACAATATACAGGCATTTTAGATGATTTCGTTAATTATTGAAATCTTCGTCAAATTGCTGGGATTTTTTATTTTGGCCACACACATCAAGTCAAGAACCATTGGGTCGGGAATGTTTGGACGTATGGAGGAATTCCTCGTCGCACTCCGTATGTTGAATATCCTTGATTTGAGGTGATTACTCACGGCATCTTAAAATAGAGATTCTCGTTATCAAAGATAATAATTCGAAGAAACACGATTTTTATTAGTCATCCGTGGCCTTCGATGTGTGTGTCCCCCATCAGCCGGAGTGCCGCTACGTCACATCTTATTAACATAATTAAACAACATGGCGGACAGTGGCAATGCATTCCCGATTACTTCCTGAGTTGGTCTTGCAGTTTTCCTGCCGTGTTTTTCTGGGGTCTTTTCCTCTAGTCGCTCAAAATGACAGAGAGGTTAGTAGACGTATATTTTGTACATTTTCTTTGGCTTTTTTGTCTCTGGCCGTCCACATTTTCCGGGAATAGGCTTATGTATCTGGTGGCCTTGTGTGTCTATGCATGGTCTACATCATTTGCGTACATTGTGCATCACAGCTGCCTGTGCACAATTGTCTGTCGATTCTCCCGTCAGCAGCTCCCTTTTTTTCTGACAGAGAATAGTAGTAGTCGGTAGCGTCCTGTTTGTCCTGTTTAAAACTTGCAGTTTTGATTTTGTTAAGTAATTTTGGACAGTTCTAAAAGATCCCCAGTGCAGTAGTGGACTTTAGGGCTGGTCCTAGGCCTACAATTTCAATTTTTCATTGACTCGTTTTTTCATGTCTTTATTTTCCACATAACTGTTAGTAGGGCTTATGTAATAAAGACATAATAACAGGAAAGGCAATAATTGTGGATGGGGTCCCTTAGAAACAGTGCTTGACGAGTAGGGACCCCAATTAGAAATATTATATTGCAAACAACACATTAATAGTTTAGCCTTAGGCCTACATGTATATTTACATTTGAATGTTTGTAGGTTCCATAGATTCTTTACAGAGACATCTAAAGAATTCCACAGCTTGGGACCCTCATGCTTGACTATATTTGCGACATGCTCGACTGTAATTTGTACACAGGCTGTTTAAATTTCATTCTTTTGAGCTACATGTACATTAAATATAATGGTGATTACAAGTAGGCCTACCTCAGTCTAAGAGACCTTCTCTTAGAAATTCAGTGTTTGTCATCAGCCTGAGTAAAGGCTTACATAGTTTTCAATTTCAATATGTTAAGATAATTAAGCCTCGTCATTAATCAAACTTTATGTTTACCGGTAGTTCTTGCTTATTGTAGTAACATTTAGACATTTTGTACTACATGTAATTAGAATCTTCGAGTTTATTACATGTAATTGTACAATGTATATGTTGAGTACTACCACTGCGCATTGTTAAATTCTGGATGAAATCAGTTGATCCTGCCATCAACCAATCTCTTTTTCTGTCCATTTCACGGCTGTGGACAATCATTAAAAAAAAGGGGGCATTACATGTAAGTCTGAGCCTTTGTCTTGGGTGGAACTATGCCATACATGTACATGTAGCATGTTTGAGTGATCACTCTCAACCAATCATATCCACTACATGTAGGACCTAAATTTGGGCTGTTGCGCTTTCATTCAAAAGTGTAGAAAGTGAATTAAGAAAAAAAAAGTTTAAAGACATCTGTAGCTTTCAACCTGTACAGTGCAGCCTATATGTATGGATTCGTACATGTAACTTAACTCATGGAATATAACTAATTGTTGATTACATTTTTACCTTTACCTTCACAAATTGTACTTGACCAGTCATATTCACTTTTGTTTTGACAAAGACAATCAGCTGGGAAGAGTTTCATACAGGATATCACTAATTTTTCTCTACCGTGATATATCAGCCATCAAAAAGCAATAGACGTGTCCTAAACAGTCCAAGTTAGCTGAGAACATTGAAGCATTAGCACTTACTGTACCCGTTTTTAAAAAAATGCTTAGCATTTTCAGAGTGGTTTGGTAGGGGTTTTGCATAGGGTGTTGAGTGATGTCCATGTATGGAACTCTTTCTCATTGAAGTCTAAGGAACTTCTTCGCTACACTGTGATTTCACCCTCAGCAAATAAAAGTTGGCAAATCTGAAGTGGGATTAGCAGCTTATTGTCTTGCCATGACACAGCGTCAATTTATAAGACACCATTATCTGTGTTCGATAGTGAAGTTTGATAGTAAAGGTTGAGTACAAACAGGAGTATGCACATTGCTTTGTAGAGTTATAACTATATACAGGTACATTTTTGTATGCACAATGTACACGTACTTGTGTTCATTGGCCCAGCCAGGCATTCCATACAAATTAATGAATAGCTTTTGTGAAGTGATTTGACAGTCCAGATCATTGGAGAGTCAGTGTGATAACAACAGTGGTAGAGATGCCATTTACATGCCGTATACTGCTGCTTAGGATTTCTGAACTTCAGCACACACTGCAATATTCACATTCTATCAGAAAAAAACAAAAGTTAACAAGGAAACTCCTTCGGAATTTGAGGAATTCTGTTTGAGTTTCACATGGTGGTACATGTACATATTCATTTCATTTCTGTCTTGTATAAAATTTGAAGTCCCTGAATATTTACATACCAGTGTATTGAACATTTATCAGGGGGGGAATATTTTACCTGCTACATTAAATCTGATAACTTGGCATGCTTTTGATCAATGTCTGTGGCCGCTGGATGTTTGGTTAAATTCTTTTCAGTGATTTTGAGTTTTGTTAGTCAAACTGCTGTTACAGATGTGAAGTCAATTTTCCTGATGGACTGTAATTAAAACTCCCTGAGGCACTACACATTTCACATAAAAAGGCCAAAGGAAGTTATAAATGTACATATAAGCAGATACATGTACATGTTTGTGACAAATGATAAAGTGAAGTTTTGACAAGGGTTGACTGCTACTTTTTCTTCCCACACAAAAATAGTTCTATACTTGACAGGCTATGACGTGGGTGTGGACTTTGTTCACAGTTTTAGGAAAGATCATGAACTTCACTGTATGTCGTTATGTATACATATATAGGGTACTGTGCGAGGCATAGTTGATGTGAAGGACTGCTGTTGTTTTGACATCACACTTTGACATTGCACAGTACAAATTACTGCTGACTACTTAGATGGTTAGCATGAATTCCAGTGATAATATTGAAAGAGTTGGATTAGATTAGAATATCTGGACCTGTACAGTCCAAAATTTCACAGGATTCTGATGTGAGTGGTGTTTTTGCAAATGTGTTACAGTAAGTTCTTTACTTTCCTATCCAACTGTCAGAAGTGTCGTGTACTTTGAACTCAGCTGCAACATTTGGTTGCCCAGTTTGTTTCATACATGTGAAAATATAACTTTTGTCATTTGCAATAAACCCGCAAGTTGTAAAGTTAACCTTTTTGCGTAATATCTTAAAGCATCATGCTGTACTATGCAAATTCAGCAGAAATGGTATATCGTACGGTAGATTCCACCAAAACTTAAACTAGTATTTCACCTTTGCTACTGGTATTCCATGTCCATGCAAAACAGTGACATGAGGTACTGTACATGTACATGTACTCTTTTGTGTGTAAAGTGTACAGGGCAGGATGTGGTTTTCAAATGTTGGCATGTTGGACCCCTAAAAAAACAAAGTTATACGTAATTACATTTACAGATGCACTGTGATCTTTTCCTTGTTTTGTTGGAGTGTTAGGTTAGAGCCATGAGTTCATTGTAGGCCAGTCATCCCTTGTGTTGGTGTGCTGGATGTCTGATCTGAATGTGTCTCTAAAATATGCAGTAAATGCACACTACATGTACAGTGTATGATGAGTATATTTTCTGTATCAGTTGTAATTTCTTTCATAATGCTGTCATGTTTTTGTCTTTTTTTTCTGGCACATTTCTGATTTCAGGGTAGAATGGGTGGAGATCATCGAGCCCAAGACCCAGCGGCCGATGTACGGCAACTTGAGGACAGGGGAACTGGCTTGGGAACCCCCCTCAAATGCCAAAGTGTAAGTTTGTGTCTTTGTTAGTTTTTAAGTACTAATGGAGCTTTCTTTTCAGACCTGTCTTCATCAAGTTAGTGTTGTGGTTGTTACCTTTACCTATACATGTACATGTTATTTTTTTTACACAGAACAGCTAATTGGATGTATGCATCTTCATCAGTAAAGTTCATATTTTCATACCAAGATGTGAAAATACCCTCATTATATGTAACTATCACATAAATAGGACTGAATGCCTAAAAGATCAGAGGGAAACAACTGCCACATACAGACCTACACTGAATCCTACGTAGTTGTGTGACGTTAACAAGAAGGTTTTTTCAATACGGAATACGATTCTGTTAATACCAGATTTACATGCTTGGCAGAAGGTTTCCGAGGACCAGACATTAGCAATGCACATGCCTTCTATATCACTAGTAGATTTGGTTGGTATTGGTGACCTACTTTTACTAAGCAAACTTCGTAACCTCTGTTGTCTCTTTTTCTGTAATGAAAGTTACATGCACTTGTAATGAATCTATCTTTTGTAGGTTACCAGACTACTAGGGATTGTTGCTGCACTGTCTGGTTGAAATTATCCATTTTATGTACAGTACACGCAGGGGAGCAGGGCTGTAACATTAATGTCCTCCAACAGGTGAAGGATTGAGGAGGGTTAGGGTTAACCCTAACCCTCCTCAATCCTTCACCTGTTGGAGGACTGAGGAGTGTTAGGGTTAATTAAACACACAGTGTGATACTGAAGGCAGTGGTAAGCTGGAAAATGTTGCTGTGGAGCAACATGTAGTGACATGTGTCAAAAGACTTTATTCTCATCGGTGGTTTGTGTTTAAGTTGGTCAGTGTAGATATCGGTACATTGTACATGTAGATGCATATATACATGACATGTACATGTACTTTGTACATGTACAGGTACCGGTATGTTGGTGAAACCACTTTCTGCCGTAGCTTAGAGGAGATGAATGGCATACATGTATGTATGTTAAGAACTGACCAAATGTTCAGCTTTTGTTGAAGCAGTTTTGGGAAACTTGTCGTAAGGCCTGCTGTTAGTAACACTAACAGTTCAGTTGAGTATTTCACAGTTACATGTATAGGTACCATACACATATTTTATGAGATGTACATGTACAGTACTTGTTGCATTGTTGAAATACCTTCTTGCACTAGTGATCACTGTTGGTTATTGGTATGTTACTCTGCAGGTTATTGGAATACACACTGCAGCACATGTACAGAGTATTATGTACATGTACATGTACAATGTACATAGTGTGCTGTATGTACAAGTTGCATGAACTTACCATGTTCATTATATAGTGCATGTATACAAATACCTGTGTACACTCATTCTTTGAAAAAATGAAAACAAGAATTATAAAAAGGAAAGAAAGAAAAGAGAGAGTGTGTTCAGTCTTGGAAGAAATAAAAATTGTAGATTTGTTGCGAAGTTTGTACGAATGAAAAAAAACATCTGTCAGTTTTGGCGCACACGTACATGGATAGATGTTTATCAAAAAGGAAATTTCACTGAACTTAAACTGAAAGTTCCGTCTCTTGACATTTCTAGACCAAGTAATAAACCCACTAACCTCTGATGGTACCCTATGGTAAAGTGTGATTGATGGAAAATGCCTAGGTCACAGGAAAAGTGGCCTAATTAACTGTGGCTGGCCAGAACAGAGTGGTTTCCATGCGCTTTGCATGCTTTAATTCCACCGCTCAACCACGATTATATGAAGATTGAGACGTTAACCGAGGGATACCCTGAATTCCCCAAATGTTCCAATTATCTTGAGTGTTGCAAATCAAACTCACACACCAAGTGTTACATGTATACCATGTACATGTAGAAGAGCCCTGAGTGTTAGTCGTCCATTGGTGTCCTTGTTTGTACAGGTATATTGTATGTGCAAACAGCTCGCAAAGAATTACCAAATATCAGAATTGTCCTTTAAAATCGGAATATTCAATGGAACTTACAAGCCAAAATTTGTTAAAACCCAATTTAATTCGTTTATTTGTTTTCAGGACATACTTAAATTAAATTTGTGAGCAATAATGTCACCTAGCCACGTCTTTCTCATCTCCTTCCTACTCCGCCCTTTTTTAGTTACGGGGATTGTCACACCAACCCTGCTACCTGTATTTATACCACTACTTTTATACAATTTTGTATTTCATTTTGAGTTTGCCCTTTTGTCTGCACTGTATTGCAAGTTTACAGACTTGGAACTTTGTCCCAATTCGTCAAACAGAAGCTATACATGTATGTAGTCTACCTTGGTTAACCATGGAATTTGAAAAGAATAATGTGAAGAATGCCACCAACAACCTGTCCTACTCAACTTCATCAATAACGGCACATGAATGTACAGTGTACAGGTACATGCACAGTGCTTGTACAGTACACATGTACAAGGGTAAGAGGATTTGTAGAGTTGGACATCCTTTGCAGGCTAGCTGATGTGACCTTGATGTGGCAGAAACAAAGATGATGTCCAAGCACCTTTTTTTGGTCAATTTCACCCTCTGTATTGTACAATTAATGTCACTGAAAATGACCTGTAAGTAGATCAAGATATAAAATGAGCAGCATTTGTGTACCACTGCTACACCGTGCACAAATTCACTGAACATAAAGTGTGTCAATGAATGTACATGTACATTTTCTTCAGCCATCAAGTTCACCTGCCCCACATGGCCGACCTTCCCAGATCACAAACCCTACATGTATGTACTCTGTACAATGTACCCAGTATATGTCGATATAGATCAACTTTACATTGGAACAAAAACAACTTTGCATTGAAACATGATCATGGAGTTTTCACAAGTTACACATTGTTGCTGCATTCATGTACTTGCACATGTACAAGGTGACAGTGATAGACAGTACACTGTACATAGCAGTGTTTGGTGAGGACATAACCTTGGATTGGGTGTCAAAAGTTCACATTTCTGAGATTCACCGTTTGTTGAGTCAGAGATCTTTAGACCTGCAGTGGAGTGGTGCATGAAACAAACCAGGAAAGGAAAACTATTCAAAAACAATGTTTGAAGCTACAGGTGGGCCTATTCATAGCCAAAACTACTCCCGTGATAACTCTGCCACCAGTAAATTTATACGTATACAACAGAATAGAACAGTAGGGACAAGCTGGTTTTTATGACAAACATTTGGTATGAAGCAGTCAACACAAATGTCCATGGATAGTCATTTGCAAAAGTTTAAGACCATCTGGAATTTGATTGGTGCCAGTATTTCTGTTGCTGGGCCTGCATTACATTGTCTCATTGAATGATTACTTAACATGTTTTTACAGTGTGGTGCATAACATCAATGTAGGGCTGTATACCCGTTTGAATGAAATGTTTTGCAAAGGCAGGTCTTGTATGACATTTTGTCTGTAAGGCATCATGGGTAAAACGAGCCAGTCTAAGTAATTAGAAGTGAAGGAGGGCACACTAAATATGAGACTGTTAATATTTGAAATTATGGAATTGTAGTGGAAGCACTAGAATAGCTGTTTAACCAAGATACATGTACCAAGGCTATGCATTGAAAATAAACATAAGTTGCCATGATTGGTTTTTCTTCAAGTTGACGCATTTTGTATGGGTGGTTCTAAACATCTGTGTGACTATACTAGTCTCAGTAGTGCCGAGACTGATTTCCATGAATGTACATGTAGCCTTGGAGGAATAGACCGTGAGAAAAACATGACTGTCATACTGCATAATTCCACAAAATCCAACATTAATTTGTCCCATTCTAATGCAGAATATCAACTGTTAAATCTCAAGTATATCTGGTACTATGTTGTAAACTTTGGCACACTGTTGTGCAGGAGACTGGTTTGATTCAGTTCCTCTGCTACAAACAAATACATAATTCTGCTTACATGTGTCCTTGCTCGATGGTTTCACATCATGTACAAAACATGAACCTTACAATGCATTTTATTTCAAGGCTGTAGGCATTTCCACTATGTGGAAATATCCGGAACTTCATCAAATTGGTCTTGATTAAGCTTAAAAACTGCCAAGGACATTGTGTGTGTTTGCCAGGGCACTTTTGTGCCAGATTATTTTAAATATGTTCCCAGCTGTTACATGATCCCCATCAATAAAAACATTCCAAGCCTTAATTTAATGAATGAATCATCCTCTATCTTCTGATAGATTAGTTTTGCATACATGTATACTCTATTCAAAGGGGTTGTTTTAATTCACTTGTACATGTAGTTTGTATGCATTACCTGTACAGAAAACTACAGTACACTGTATGTACAGTAATGTTTGCAAGTGCACTTTGTTAATGTTACAAATGGTACATCTACAGGTACAATGTACATGTATACACACATGTAAATGTACATGTACATACCGTACAGTAGGTGCCAGTGGTGCACAGCCACTGTTCTGTTTGGGTTTTGACAGAGGGATGCCAGACTGTCCTTTCGGCAGCCTATTTGTTTTCAAACATACATGTACCTGGTACATGTATTTGTAGGTTGTGCAATAATATTTATCAACCCAGACTGAGTTTATGTACCGGGGTACATGTACAGGTACACTGTACATGGAAGAGTATGTATGTACATGTATATATTAGTATTATGTATATATGTATGTATTATATTATGTATATATGTATGTATTATGTATATGTATATATTGAGATTACCAGTTGGACCTGAACTTTTGTCTTAATCCTTTCATATAACCCAGACCTTTTGTCGTCATTTTATCATAATTATTATTATTGCTGAGAAAATTGTTTAGAAAATTGCCCAGCAAACTGCTAATTTTGGATGAAATGTGAATACATTGTGAATATGGATTTGTAGCTTGGCATTTTTATAGTTAAATGCAGGTTTGAAATGAAAACATTCTAAAATTACGTATTTACTACATCTGAAACTAGAAACTGAATACTCAATTTTTTTTTTCATCAAAGTAAATAAAATCTTGCTAATCAAACAAACACTGCAGCGACAGCTCCAGAGCAGCTTACATAGAGCCTGTCATGGGAAAAATGAAATAATAAATGACATAAATCTTATACACATCACAAGGACAGACTCAAAAATTGTTGCGGTGACCGTATACACAGTTTGTCCTTATTTAAATAAATAGATAAGATTTTGATGGGTCCTTCCTCAAGCTGTGGACAAATAAACATGCTGCCTCTTTTGAAAACAAGCCAGCATGTAATAAGCTGGCCTTTGGCATTCCTGAAGGCCGTCAAGTTACTAGTTCATGTACATGTATGTACATGTAATTACATTGACAAAAGTGTCTTGGATCAGTAATTGCCATGGTGACTTGTATCCTCAGACCACAAGGGCGTTGTACCTGTTCATGAACTTTAATGAAGGAGACTTCCAAGTATACCGGTACTCTGAATACACATGTATCTTATCAACTTTTCACCATTTACTACTTTTTGAGAAAGTATGTAAATTTATACTGTATCGAGTAGCAGAGGTATCGGTCTTGAAGTGAACACTTTGATTGCATTGTTTTTACTTACTTTTAAAGCCCTTTTCATGCTGGTCTGGGCTAGTACCGGTACATACATAAATACATATTGTGTAAAAATTTGTATCTGGATGATTGCACATTGTCTGGAGTCATTAGCATGTGTATACATGTACATGTACGGTGTACATGTACCCTGAGTCACACTGCCTTGGAGTCTTTTTAACAGTGTGTGGTACTGTTCTGCCTCCCCCGGAATTGGCTAGCTTTTGGTTTTGGTATACATGAAGATGCACATCAACCTGCACGCAGAAGGTACATGTATTCTTTTACTTTTATGCACTGGTGCATGTATGGTACATGTACTCATGTACAATGTACATGTACATGTACCAGTGCGAAACATGCATAAGCCTTCAGGAAGTACATAGAGTTTGCCACATGCCTTGAGAGTGCATTGAATGCATGAACATTTGCAATTGTCAAGAAGTATCTCGTTAACAGGTGCCGCACGACTAATTAACAAATCAATGCTTCCAACATTTTGTGTTATAAGATCTGTCCTGCAAGTAGATGTAAATGTACATGTACATGCACGGTATGCACTGTAGGTGATGGTTAATTAAGGAGCTGGACCGTTACTCTTGGGTGGCATTGCTCAACCAGGAAGCTTTCATTAATTGCACGGCTGGCAGGAACACAAGAAAACAAGAGGTGTAAGAAATGCATTTTTATAATCCAACTGTTCAACTGTAAGCATTTTTATGAGTGAATATCTTGTTGGGCAGTGCACCTGTAGGCTTCTGGTGATAGGCTCTGTGATAGTTAAGACATGAAAACTGAGTTAAAAACTATACTTTTCTGAAGGACACTTTGTCCATTCTGGGATTGGCAAAAGGGTAATCCAGAATTAGTGATAGATAATCCAGATTTGTCTTGGCAAGCCTTTCAGTTAGGTACATGTAGCTCGGAGAGAGGGTGTCATTGATGTGGTGAAGGAATTATACCACTTCCCCTGTAATGAAAGTTATTTATAGCCTCTGCGCCCCTCACCTGGCTCTTTTGTTGTCAATGACCAAATATAGACTGTCTACAAATATTTCTTAGCGCTACTCATCTGGTAAAATATTCATGCAGTTGATGCATTTTAAATACGCATCACAGACCAAATGGGATTTTCATCTGGACAGTGGTTAACATACATGTTGTTAAGCTGATGATTTGAGTGATTTTCCAGGTTATTTGTTGGGGAAGTGCTCACACAGTCTTCTTGTCAGTCACGGTTTCTAGTTGACTGTCATTTGCTGATGTTGATGTATCAGTTATTGGCATTTTTTTTCCTGACAGTTTCAGTTTCACGACAAACTTCTAGACAAATCTGATGACCAACATTAGAGGCCATTACTAAGAGGCCATCCTGTTGGCATGCAGGCAGTGCGCATGTGTGAAATTCCTCTTTGACCAATAGGCAGTAGTCAATTACCATACTGCGCGCATTTGCTCAGGTTGAGACAGCTGCGTGAGTGTAAATGGCCCCTTGGAATGGCGTCTCGTCCAATTTGTCTATACATCTACCACTGGAATAAGAAATTACTGAAATACTTAAGGTTGGTTTAAATGGGAAATGAAAAGTCTACAGGTCATCACCTTAAATTTACATTTGGTGTTGAAGTCTTTGTAGGATGCAAAAGCCACAGTGCAGAGGGTTTTGGTTTGTTTTTGAGGGGAGGAGGGATGTGGATATTTGAAGTTTTTGTTTTTAATTTCGGGGGATGAGGTTACCATTTAAGAGCGGTATAACCCTGACTCCTGAGACATTGATGCTGAGACTAGCAGCCATTCCTACTTCATGTAGGAACTACATGTATCTTGAGTTACCGGTATCTCGGGTTCCACTTTTACAGGAAATGATTAGCACATTTTCAACACGAATGTTAGTCCCATAATACGTGTAACAGTCCGGAATAACAGTTGCTTGACTCTGCATTATAATTATACACTGTACCTTGCTCCAACATGTACATGTACTTACACGTACCTGCAGGCATGTACGGTACATACACATGTACATCTATACTGTACATGTGCTGTCATTTGGTAGATTCAAATATAACACAAACCCATGTTATCTTTAGTGCATGGACTTGTTTTCCTCTGTAATGTGTAGTGTATATTTTGTCTGAGTGGGAAGTAGGAAGTGAAACTTCCTGTTTTGTATTAAATGTCTTCAGTTTCTGTTACATTGTAATTAGACTTTGGAAGTATTTGTGCTACATGTACTTCCAAAATGTAATTCAATTTGCTTGCTGAGGAAGGCTGAATTGCCTTCTACAGTGGCCTTGAAAATGATACATTTTGGTCTCGTGTTACATATTGTAGTGCTGCTGTGGCCTGCTTGGCCTGCACTTGGCTGACATTTCTTGCTCAGAGATCTCTTAACTGTCTCCATTGTAAACTTAACAACAGTTCCCAAATAATGACATGACTCCAAATGCAGGTGCAGGGATGACGGACAAACCAGTAGGGTTATACATGTACATGTTCATGCATCTCACCTATCATCACGTGTATGAAAACAAGGGAAAAAGGAAAAGCTCAGAGTTGGAAATATGTACACAGGTGAAGATTTCCTTTAGGTTGAAATTGAAAGGATCTTCAGTATTGTTCTGAAATTCTCATCTTTGTACTTCAATCAAATTATTTTAACTGAATTAGGGGTTGGCATACATGTACATGTACATGCACATGTATGTTGTACTAAGTACATGTTCATCCTTGTTATCAATACTTGTACATTACATTGTACATTGGAAGAGAATTGTCCATTCAGATTTGTACAAGTGCTGAAAAATCATGGCTCATACAGTCTTACAGACTACACGTACATGTAAATTTTAACCCTAACTTCCCTGGGTATAATGTACATGTAATTTTGCTTGGAATCTCCCCACGCTTCTGAGACCTGATGCCTCATCCTGTGCACTTCATTTTTCAAAAATCAAGCCTTGTGGGAAGTCCATGTACAGGTACATGTACATGTTTGCTAAGGGGAAATGTTGCTTGAGTTGTTCTTTCCTCAACCCTGCAAAACCCTTCAAACGTTTTTGGTGGATTTTGAGTTATATGGGAGTCTGAGAGTTACATGTACATGTATGCGTACGAACCCAGTGCACATCATTCAAATTCTGTTTTCACGAAATGCTAGCCAATGGGGTTCCTTACAGATTATGGAATACCTTTTCACATGCATGGTCTGTGGTTACATGTAGATTGGACAAGTCAGCAGTACATCTATCATGGCTCATATTTGTATTTTCCTTTGTAACCTTGACTTTGAGTTGTGCCTCATGATCTGATGATGTCCCAAAGTACTGCTGGTACAACAGCCTTTAGCATGACATTTATCCCCATTTCCTGTTGTAGAGGGTTGTAGTTTAATCAGCATGCAGGCCTCCTCAAGCTGGTCTTAAAATGGATAGTTCAAATTTTTGGTGACGTTACACCTGATGTCTCAGTTGTTAATGTTAGTTTGTAAGGAATGTTTCCTGTTGATCAGGCACTGATGCCTAGCAATATTTCCAGAATTGAAAAGTTAAAAGTTTGCTAAATGTTGAATGCGGGTTTCATAAACTCTTACTTACTGTACATTTTGTGAATACGTCAGAGTTATTTTGTGTCAAAATTTGCTAGGATTAAATAGAATGATGGCCAAAGGTGCTGAAAATATTTTGGCTCCAAATGGCCAAGTACTGAGAATATTTTTGTCTAAAATGCTTATTTAAAAGCAGTTGATTGACTGTGTTGTAAGTACGGGTAGGAATTTACAGTATACATGTAGTGGGTGTGGTGGAACCTTTCCAAACTGAAAAGAAGTTTTGCAGATTTTGTTACATACGTGTACCAGTACTTACTGCCAGAACTAACACTCAGGGACTTCCTTTGGTTGAAAACTGAACAAAAAGTCAAATCTACATGTACATGTATGTCTGGACATTTGATTTGTGACATTTGCTTAATTTATGACATTTATTAAATGTACATGTGTGAACTTGTTCCTTTGCTCAAGATGACCAAGAATATAAATCAGCCTGTGCAGGTAGATGAGAAATATCATCATGCAGTTTAGGCCGACTTATCAGTACTTGTAAATTTCATTTGCATTTCAGATGAACTTCTGAGTTATTAAAATTGTCTCATTAAATCACTAAACAGTTCTGAATGGCCAACAGTAATGATCTTGACCGTTGTCGATTGTGGAATTGCTTGATCTTGTCCATCTTAACAGTAGGCAGACCTATCTCATCCTCTCCTTGGGATAGATTGTTATCTGTGCTGTGTCTGGATTCCTAAATCAGTGCAGGTGTGTGGAATGGGCCGGGAAATTGGCAAAATTCCAGTGCAGTATTGAGCCCCATATAAACATGTGAACATTTGCAATTTATTTTGAATGCCTTAATTCTGATGGAAGCCAATATACATGTATGTAACTCGCACAGGTGTATCTGCATTACACATGCCGGTACATGTAGGCAAATGTGTGCATGTATTGATGGATGTCCTTTGTGAACAGATGAAGGTACATGTACAATGTACATGTATGATGCCCTAAATCTGTTCGTATCTTACATCGTGTAGGCACAGTTTAAAGGCTGACTATAAATTTAATGCTTCTTTATAAATATGATTACAGCTTTATCCAGAAGCATGCTTTCTATCATCAGCCAGTTCGTTCCCAGTGGACAACTGCTTGCATTGCCAACCATTTTGAATAAATCAATTGAATTTAGAACAAGTAGAATAGAATCAGACTTGCATGTGACCTTAATAAAGAGCAGTTCCTTGTCTGAGATGCTGGATGGTGATATTTGCATGGTCGTCCAAACGTGTTCTCTTGGGAGTACCATTAGGTGGCAGCAGACAGGACTTGCTTCTTGATGCAATTATGCAGATGAATTGAGTCCTGCACATTTCAAGGGATTTTACGTAAGAGGAGTGTGTGAAGATGTATACGTGTTTAAATACTTTTACGAGTCAAAAGCCCCCCTCGCCACAAAAATTCAAGTTGGCACGACAATGATAATTATAATAATAATATTTATAAAGCACATTTTTCCGGATGTTACAATGCGCTGGGAAAGACAGCAACTGCAGGAAAGTAAACCAGGTGCTAAGACAAAATTAGTGGGAGCAGATGACCAAAAACCTAGAGTGAAAACAGATGAGATTTAAGTTTACATTTGAACTGTTGTAGGGAGTTGCAGTTATGAATACTAAGAGATATGATGCAGACTTTACATTAAAAGTCAAAAAAATATATACATGTAAACAGAGACTTACAAACTATTAATGGCATCAAGTGATCAACTAGTATCTAGTCATGCTTGACAGTTATTGGCCCATTTACTTTAACACATGTATTTATTTATAGAAATGAATAATACATTGCGCATATATTTACATGTATGTATGAATAAACTGGTGCTGAAAACAATTTTGAAAGAAGCTCCTTCCTCTGGTTCATTATCCCATGTTTAGTTCTGTACATTAACCCTCCTTTAGTTTTACAGCACAAATATGCGTGTAAGTGCCCAAGGTCACTCTCTTGCATGTTGGTGCAGTGCACAACAGGACACAGCTGTGCTTCTTTGAGGTGTTTACCAAGTGACCCAAAGAGTGACTTCAGCGTAGGAGGGTTAACCTAAATTGAAGACAATAAAAAAATTACATCCTATCCCTCCCAATAAAGAGCCTGTGGCAGTAAATATTACAACATCCAAGTTTACAGCTTTCTACTCTCCCAGTCACTTGATTCCTCTACGCTTGTGGTATACCACAATTTTGAAACTAAACACTTTGTTGGACACTTCCAGTCCAGTGCTGTTCCTAGGCCTGACAGCCTTCCCTTAATAAATAACCCTAAATACACCCCAATGCCCCAGAAACATCACTCACAAGGATCCCCTATTGACCCCCCTTTTGCAAAGACGGGGAAAAAATGGTTGAAACTGGTGATGAAAACTAAGTCTTCACTTTCCTCAACACAAAGGAGGAACGGTCTTCCATCTGTGATGTGTTCGGTTCTGTGAAATTGAATCTCACATTCTCGGTGTCTGTAATGTACATGCATGCTGTACAAACATGTACATGTATATGCACATGGAAGTGGAGCAGTGATTACACCTTTTGTTTGAGCTTGGTCTGGGTTTGCTAGCCACTCCAAAATTACAACGCGCAGGAAGAATCTCAAGAAAAAGTTGTTATGATTAAATTTTCAGTCATACTTGTATTGTGAATTATTAATGGTCTGGGATGTGTTTTTTTTAGGACAGAACATCCAGCAACATGATTTCTCTGGCAAGGTTGCCACGGCAACTGAAGAACATGAACGTGTACGTATGCATATCATTATGGCCCATTGCTCATCCAAGCTCAGATTAATTGGTTAATTAGTAACAAACCTCTTTAGGAAAGTGTTGTACAGTACATGCACTCAGTGTCAAATAAAACATGTTAATGAGTGTTTCTTGTGCAAATCACAGAGGTGGCTTGAACTTTTCTGTGAGTTTAGTGTGCTGTACATGTACATGTACTGTATGTCCAATGCAAACTGCATCTTCTGTTTATTCGTATAAGTTAACATTGAATATTATACTCTACATTTACAAATGTATGAAGTGTGGACTGCAGACTCTACAAAGCTAACACTGTGAATCTGGGTGGGAAATTTGGTGAAAAGAAATCATTTTCACATTCACACTCACATTTCACAAGATGTGAAAATGATTGTCCACTTGTGGGAAAATATGTGAAAATCTTTTGTATATGTGTGTGATGAATGTGTGTACATTATTGCACTTGCCGGTACATATCGTGAAGAATTCCAGACTGCACAAGAAATCACAATCGTTGTAAACTACACATATTCATAATAAATGGATTGATCCAAACATGCCAGGTATTGTGCGAGAAGCCTTCCTACATGTAAATCTGTGTGGTTAATGCACATGTGTACAACATCTACCGTAGCATTTTTGTGATAGCATTAACCCAGGGGCCGGAGGCCTGTTCTATTTAATTGATGGGCAAAAGATCCTTTCAGTTTTGAGCTTGAGCTTGATGTTCCCGTGGAAGCCTTTGTGCAAGGTTTCGCAGAATGTCTCAGGTACATGTAACACTGGTCAGTCACTGTCTAGTTGAATTACACATGTACAACATGTGTACATGTCATGCACTGTGTATGGAGACTTAAAGCTTCTGTAGAGTTAGCATAAGTTACTCAGTGTTTAATCCTTGCTCGCTACAAACAGAATGCATAGCATTGATGGTACATTGGATAATGTACGTCCGTGGTACCCCTGGCAGGATTGGAACCTGGGCCACCAGAGATGAAATTCGCAGCATGTTGCGCTGGTATTAACTTGATGAATGGTCAGTAGTTAAGTTTTACAGTGTATGAGATTGAGTAATATTTCTAATCTGAAAGGCCCTGGTTGGATGGGAATCAGGGTCACTGGGATTGGGATGTAACAAAAGCATGACACTACACTGACAGAGATACAAATTATGGGGTTGACGCGGGGTTGAAAACTGGCGAAGATTCACACACAAAACTGTCAACTCCACGCAAACCCAGCATCAACCTGGAGATTGATTTCAACCCGGGTTGAACTCAACCCTGTTCTGAACCAGGGTGGAGATTTTTCAACCCGAGATGACATTTTTTTGTGTTCATTCCGGGTTGAACTTCCGGGTTGAAAATACTCAATTTGCTCTTTCAAATACACATGAAAACTCAAAAAGTGGCTCTGGCTACCTAAGACTCATTTTTACAGAGTGAGTCACATTTTTTGTTGGCCTGTGTTGGAAAAATGGATACGGTGCGACACCAGCACGTCTGATTTTCACAAAAACAGTGTCAAAATGACTGCAATATGTTATTTAAAAATGTTTGAAGGTTTGATTCACGGAAAGAATGCACTGCAATGATTTTGTTACAAATGTTGGGGAAGGGGGGCAGATTTCACCATACCAGTTCTTTTAGAGTTAATCTTCAGTCCTCGGAATGTTAAAACTGAGTAATGTTCATCTTGACATGAGGATGCCCTGGGCTGTCCCATGCCATGCAGAAATCCTTCAGTCCCAATCACTTGTCTACTTAGAAAACTTCAGGCAATGTGGACAATGTACATGTACAGTCTGTCAACAGAATGTGTGGAATCTGTACCTAACAAATAACATGAACTGCTGATGAAATTTAATAGTTTCACATAGGTTTTCAATTAAAGCCCTGCAGTGATGAATACTTTGCTAATTGAAGTCTGGAAGCCGTACATAATTTTTGTATGTGATAAGTATAACTGGCATCTGCATGGAGCAAATACATACACACCGGTAGGTGGTGGTAATGCAGTCTGGTGCCGGATGAAGATGGTTGAAACTTAACCAGTTCATGCTTGTGGGTAGTCATCCATTGGATACTGGGTTATTACTAAACTGTCAAGGGCCAGAGGCTAAATCACAGCTTGGTGTCCATGTACTGCACAGTTTTTCATATCAATACAATTTAAAGCAGAAATCACAAAGAGCAAAACCCAGGTACTTGTACATGAACAAACATGTACATTTGCAGTACACTGTACATGGTATATATGTATGTACGTATGTATATCCGATATATAGATTTTACTTTGACATTGATATGACTGATATTTCTTTAACATTGAAATTGATTTATTGAAAGTGCTGATAAAATGAAAAAAGTGAAACAACATGGCCATGTAGGTCTGTAGTAATAAAGCAGTTGTTATCTATAGACAATATCTTGTTTTGAAATAAAAGTGTCCATTTTTTGCGGCCAAGAAAGCAGTCAGGAAATTTACTTTGGATTTGTTTTTTTACTCTTCACAAAAGCTCATGAAAAGGGGTAAAAAAGTAAACATCCACACTGTATGTGGTGCACACTGATTTTTTGTATCGTTAGGCACATGTACATACAAACTTGTGTGTTTTAAGCACGCTGTACATTTAGAAGGGCACCTTTCCACACAAGGGAAAATGCGCATACAAATAAACTGTAAAATACATGTACCCTTGTGTCTGGGTACCAAACCTCATTGGTTATTGCACACGTGGTGCAGTGGAGCATGAAACTTGAAGACTGTTTCACATGTGGTTGTGACTTCAACATTAATTTTGCCTGGTACATGTATATGTATATGCGTGTGTGTGTACATGTACTTTTTGCATGTGACACCAGGCGAAATTGTAAAGTGGTTAAGAAATAGCCGTTGCCTGAACTTTTATGAATGATGCATTAGAGTCCTGCGCTCTCTCTGCATACACGCAATAGTTGGGGTGAGTATATTCATGTCATATTGTGGCATAGCAATTTCATTAACCCTAACCTTCCTCAGTCCTCCGAAATCCTTCGGGCGGTTTTGGAGGATTTTGGCAGATTGAGGGTGAATGGCAAAAGTACATGGCTGATCGCAAAGGATGCCATGAGTGAAGGTCGTGGGTTAGACCTTGAGTTGTTCTTGTTCAAACATGCATAAATTCAGCCCGAAATTTCTTTTTGAATCAACCGCACTGCTCAAGAATGCCATTCGCACATAATGACAGGAATTGCCGGAGGATTTTGAAGGTTTGAGGCAGTAGGCACACCTTCAAGTAACATTTTCAAATTTGTTTTAGGATTTTGGAGGATTGAGGGAGAATCCAATTTGTTCACCCATCATACATGTATTATGATACACTGTGTCTTCAGCATGTACATGTGTAAATGTACATACATGTACATGTACATTTATTTTCTAAGTTAAGTGATTTTTTTGCAAAGCTAAAATCATGCAGTTACAGCACCAGTACCTCTTTTGTTTTTCTCTGTTCTGAATTCAAATGGCTTGTTCCAAGTTATAAAGCAGCTTTGCTGTCAAATTAGTTTTTCTACCTACATGTACATGTACCTCATGGTTAAAAAAGATCAACCTCACCCAACCAGCAGCAATACCGATACATATACATGTACTGTACATGTACACTGTACATGTACACCCATGAATGTGTACAATCATTGTTTTGAAAAATGAACATGTTAACCTGCTCTTTAGTCAGTCAAACATGTCTGTACTTACAGTGTTGTTCTTGTGTGGAATTTGTATATGATCATGACATGGGCAGAGAACCAGTTGCAACCCAGACTTTCTTATATTAGTACTTGTGTGAAATTGGTACCCTGCCAGGAGCAAATGGGTCCTGCCTCTCTTCAAAGACCATCCTGCCGCTGCAACACCTTGCATTTTGTGCTTGACTTGATCACCGGGTTAAAGCCGTGTCATCGTGTGATTTATTACCGCGGCCGGACTAATGAGTGTGGGGCGTCAGAGCTGAGGCCAGGGAGCCCCTCATGCCAGGGGGAGAATCAAAGGGGGATTACTTGATACATATGCCCTGGCTAGAAAACCCAATGAATAATAAAGTAAAAGTTATTTTTAAGATGGAGAACAAAAATCTGGGGCCTCAAACAGGGAGATCAAGGAGGATTTTTCTTGCTTAACATGACTTGTAGTGAATTTGAGGGGACCTTTTGAATGAGATTTCATTCACCTCCTGTCACATACCGGTATTCACAGCATCACAAAAAGGTTGATATTAGATTTATCGCGTACACATGTGCATCAGGAAGTTAGTGATTTGACAGAAATCTCTTTCTGTTTCTTTATTGTTTGCATGTAAGTCAATGGCAATGTGGCATTTGCATTTTTTTTAGATGGTTTTGTTTCAGGTTCCTGATTTATGTTCTCACTCTCGAAGCAAAGACATACATGTATTGTACTCACCGGTACATACATGTATACAGTAATAAATAGTTTCAATAGGTTGGAGGACTTTTGAGCTGTTTTCATGGTTGTGCTATGTGAGTGTGGTTGGTCCTGTTGTGATGCATGTACATGTATCTGGTCTCTCTGGTTTTTTATGAAATCTGGCTTTTCCATGTTTGAAACCATGGTTTGGATTTATAAGGTTAGTAAACATTAATGACACAGTGGCTTCTATTGTTGGGTCCAACTGAATTTATATGTACGTAATTCACCTGATTGCTTGGTTAATTCATTCCTAGATCCACCTCATTAGCATCTTGAATTTTGAAAGCTGCCCTTTGTGCTTTTCAGTAATCAGTCATGTATGTTATAACAAACTCTACCCATCTTCGGCTCTCTCAATATCTTTGCTTGGGAGAAGTGAGTATTTCAGAAGGTCTTGTCCAAGGCAGGTTTTTTGCATTTTTTTCTTTTGCTGTTTTCAAACTGCATGCAGCACATCATTTGAAATGGCCAAGCCTGAAGCCCAATTCTGAAAGGCAGAAGCATCGCATTTCTGCACAAGGTTGTTTGGATATTCTGCTCATGTGCTTCACAAGACGATTGCCAGCCTTGACATTTTCACAATATGCATTCAGTCATGTTTGAGAGGAAACAAGGCATCCTGCTAGCTGTCATCCCCAATACTGTTACCTTTCTGTGCTTCATTCTAGTGCCAAGCTTGCTTCTGTCTCTCTTCTTCAGTTTCCAAGGTTAACAAGCGTCGGAAATGACTGAAAAAGAGGTTTTTTTTGCACATAACACGTACCGTACATGTTGACCAGGTTGAGGAGAGAAATTGCTCAGCCCTAAATTCCCACATACAGTGCACAGTGTATACAGTGCACTTACATGTAGTTGCACGGAACATTTCTTAATCTTGAAAATGTACCTCTGTTTAGTGACATTTTTGAGCTCTGAAATTTTTGGCACCAAACACTGGATGATAACAATGGCTTAGTTAAACTTTGAAAACATCAAAATCATGCAGAAGGATGTATTGGATCAGTACATTGTACGGTACTGGTACATATTTTCTGCTCTGGTTGATTAGCTGAGATGTTGGTGGTTTGGGTTGAGGCTTCAGAGTGAGAGAGGGCATACACTTACATGTACATTGTATCTGCTTGGGTAGTGGACTTACATACATGTATGTACATGTACCTGAATCTCGGACCTCTGATCACCCTGGTGCAATGCCACCCAATACACTGTAAGGATTGGAAGTACATGTACACTGTATACCAGTCTAATCTCATGAAGTTTGCCTGGAGTGGTTTTTCTCTCACACCTACATGTAAAGCTGATGGTTCCATCCTTATTTTTTCTTATTTTAAAAAAGGTGATCCATGAGGGCAGCACTTAAACACCAGGTCCAAAGAGCTAGAGCCGCCATTAATCAAAACACAAGAATGTGGACAGAAAATTAATTTAACAAAGACATGTTACCAAAGAATCCTACACCTTTTCTTCTTACATGTACAACTAGGTCTTTGTGGATTATTGCCCACCACTGAGATTTGCTAATCAACATCTGCTTAACAGCTGTGTGAAATTCTTCTTTTGTTACCGGTAGGTACATGTACCCAGGAGAAATAAGAAATTTTGCATATCCTTGCCCTACATGTACATATCCCCAGTGAAAGGGATGCAGAGATAAAATTTCTTTTGATGTTCTCCGTGCAGCTTCTCCTCTGGTCCATTTAGTGTCCATTTAGCGATTCGGCTGTTGTTGAGTTAGTCATGATACTGGCGCCTGTACATGCATGCTGTGTGCTAGGGCCGTCCGTCACGACTATTTTTCTGTCAGGGCATAGAGTGATATTACCGTGTTGGAGGCCATGTACATGTACTTGTGCAGGTGCAGTGAGGAGGGCGTATGCCGTTGGGTGGTTCAGTGGGTGTCAATTAGTGTTCCAAGGGATGGAAAAGAGGGTTAATGACACTGAGAGCGGTAGAAGGGGTCAGGTTGAAATACATGTAATTGTATTTTCCAGAAGGTTCATATGGGTTTTACATGTACATTGTACATTTATATACACATCCAATGGTGGTGCTCCAGGACAGTCACTCTGTCAGTGATTATTGCTGTTATTAATGGACATATCCGGGGTTGCATGGTGTCCATGCATAAGGACATGTACATGTACAAGTACAATGTATATTTTGCTTCAAACATTCCAAGTTTACAGCACACATTCAGTTTAAAACATGTCCTGCTGCTGGCCCCCACCTACCTTACTTACGCATGCATGTACATAATACCGTATATGACGTGTCTTTTCCTGGCTATGGACACTTACAGGTACATGTACAGCAGCCATGGGGAAGGGGAGAATTTTGGCTTATAGTGTACTGGTACACGTACCTCCAAGATGGTTGCCATGCAAAGGCTTGATTGTGAATAGACCACCAAGTGCCATTGAAAGCTACCATGCTACGTCCATATTGTAGGCAAATCTACATGTACCGGTACATACTGTGTTACTTGGTGAATGAACAGAAACAACAGACCAGAATGTCGTGTACATGTGCAGTGAATGTGCTTCACCTGGGACACATGTATGCTAATTGCCGTAACATTTTATAAGCATCTCTTGTCTGATTTAAAAACGACTTGCAGGAAAAAAAATACACGTGTATTGTGCTGGACGTTGTGAATACAGTTGAGTGTTAGGTATGTTCTGTTTTCAGTAGGCCTACAGGTACGTGTACTGTACATGTATCTATTTGACCATGAAACATTACTCTCTGTATTGATTCCTCCAATGCTGCATCCATTCATCCGTTATGATATCTTCGTAATGTGGCTCTGCAGAGTATCACCTGCATTTCCTTATAGAATCATTTTCACAATTTAGTTTTCAGTCTTTTGACCCTTCTTCCAAATGTTTGAGTGAATGAACATGGAGTCTTCATCTTGCAACCTGATACGAGGGACATCAGAATTCATTATGCCAGGTCAGAGTCTGAAGAGGTGTAGGCCTTTGCTTTTCTGAGCTGGCCAGCTCCACTCCATGTCCTCTTCTCAGCTAATGAAGGAGGCCTTCCATCATACTTGGGTCTCCTCCCTTCCACTCTGATCTTTCGCTCTGGTGTTATCCATTATCCCTAGCAGTGACTTGGGATTGAGAAGTCCTTGTGGGCAACCTATGGTAATGGAGCTCTTAAAGACATTGCATCATGATGCTGGAGTCTCTGCCATACCAGGCTTTAAAGGGCCCATGTGGACCTCCCTGGACTAACTGCTGTTTTCTTCCTTAAATTGTGCTTTACTGTGTCAGTTACGTTACAAATGATGAAAAATGGAATAAAGTTCCTTTAATTATAGCTAATTGCTGTTTCTCAAATTGCCCTCCTTAAATTCTTGTTTTAATTGCGACAAATGGTGGCGCTTTTTGTGACGCAGGTTTCAGAACCTACAAATAGTCGGGCACCATTTCGTCCGTCTGAAGCCCAGAGTAGTGCATACAACTTCCTTCACGTGCGGCATGGAAAATATTCGTACACGTGTCAAGCTTGTACGTACATACGGGCCTACACCTTTGTACATACCGGTATGTACGTGTGTACATGTATGGACATGTGTACGTGCGGTGCATACAGTACATGGTGTGTGGATCGAGAATGTGCGAATGCAGGAGGCGAGGCGATATCTGCATTAAGCACACAATATCTACGGAAGAGTAATGCCCGCAGTTGTCCTGATTGGCAAGCATTCACATTTGTATTCAGACATGGAAAATGATTACAAGTTGTCAAGTCAGTATTCCACAGAGTGGGATGACAGTACATGACCTGTGTTACCACAACCTGCAGCAACGCACCTGGTTGGCATTCTCCACAAATTGGTCTAGTATTGTAGCAACCTGCACTGGTATACATACACACAGTGCTAGGGCCAGCGCCGCTGGCCGATGTGGGTTCTCAAACGTACATGTACATTACAATTACGCAAATTTTCTATCCTACTTGTAATAAGGTGCTTCTCTTGGGGCGGGGCCATTTTGCAAAAATTCTTATAATTTTTCTCATACTTAATAATTAAGGCAATAAATTTCACTGACAGAAAATCCTTTTAAAATGTGTTGTCTTCCTTTCAAACTTATCAAAAACACATTTCATGGGCCCTTTAACATACTGTTGTACGTGTACTCGTGTCTTGTGGACATTCATGGATGATGGTACATGTAATTACCAACACTGTTTTACAGTTATGATCCACCACTGATTTCAGTTATATGGCCTTATATACATGTACATAAAAAGTGAGATTGAAATGTGGAAATTGTCAAGTTTTTGTCTATCCATGGAAGAGAAAATGATTTTTTTGTGTTAGTAAAAGTAAAGGATTCACTGTCTTTGATGATATTGCAGTGTTGAAATTGAGTTTACTTACATGTACATCTTCAGATGATGCATCTAAGAAAGTGCGTGTATCTACAAGAGAAAAACAGCTTGACCGCCATGTGGTGATGTGTGCAATCTTAATATACATGTATGTAAAAGGTAGATGACACTGGGCTACTCAACACTTGTGTCCTTGGAGGGTAGGCTTTACAAGAACAAATTGAAGACCTCATTTAAGATTCATGAGCCCTTGCTTGGCAATGTGACATCTACTGGTACTTTTTGGCACAGGCCATCACATTGTGTACTTGCACTAGTAAATCCTCATGAAAAAGAAACCGAAAGATGAACGACTGTTTAGATTCTGTTCCCAGCACAGATCCCACATTGCTACATGTACAATGTACATGGAATTTGCCGAATCAAACCAATTGACATTTATGCTGGTATAGTGAGAGTGATTAGAAACGATAAGAGAATGAAGAGAGCCCAACTTTTCTCATCATTTTCTGTCAATTTTGTGCTCTTTTTTCATGGCTTGTATTTGTTTAAATAAATTCCCAAGTGCTTTGAATAATGTACTGAATTCTCCTTGTTGTTGAGAGAAATTTTGAAATCAAGTCCTCTGGTGCAAACACTTTGATGTAAAACTTTAAATGAATTCAACTCCATTTGATTTGCACTGGTAGCCAACCAAATGTCCACCAAATTTACACAGTATGCCTAATTATCCCCAAATCATTTTTATAAATCTGAAGGTGCTTATTTGTATTTTACATGATCAAAGTCACTCTTTTAGAAGTTTTGAAAAATGACATGTGGAGTTGCATTCTGGTCCATTTTACAAAGAACACTTGAACTCTCCTCAGCCAATAATTAAGTCCTGTTTTAAAGAAGGAACTAGTCTACATGTAAAAAGAGCGTGTTGAAAAGGCCATACTTTTACAGGCCAGTCTGAAATATCATCAAATATTCACACAAGTACCGTATTGTGCATATTTCATGTATGTACATGTACAGTACATATCTGAAGAGTTTTGCTTAAATGTAAAAATGGAGTGGGTCTCATACATGTACAAAGCACAACATTGCGCGATAGGGGCTGCCCATATGCTGTGTGTATCATACATTTATATCTTGAAATATCTTAAAACATTTTAAGTGAAAGGGGATTAAAGTTGTCCAGTATAAAATGTTAATAAGATGGATGGGTTTCTCCCATTTTCGTAGAATTGACATTCATTGGCATAACTGAAGTTTTTTGGCATGATTGTTGGACCTAAGGCAGCAGTGTTCCTTTGCTTCAATTCTCCTAAATTCCATGTTGTAGTCACATGACAGCTGTCACCAGGAGAAGCTCACTCGTTTCTATTCCATTTTGTAAATGACGTACATGTACAGTACATGTAATGATGTATTCTTAAAATTGTGTTTCACCTTAGAGTCTTCACCCACATACCGCGTAACAAAAAGACATAGAGTTACAGTTTGTACATGTACATGTTAAAGCTAAAACTAACATTTTCTGTTTAAAGAAACATCTTGAGTTGTGATTGAAAGTCTCTTTACTTAAAAACATGGGTGGGTTTGCTGAAAACATACTGTAATACAGGAAAACATGAAACAGTTGCTTGGAGACTGCCTCACATGTCAGCAGTTGACAGTTGTTACATTACAGGTGACATGGATGGTTCTTTGCTCAATGCATACACTGAACATGTACAGATGTAGTCTGTAAGAGACAGTTGCTGACTCAGACTTGATATTATACACAGACCTTTGTTGCAAAGCGCAGTGCAGTGTTATCACTGGTATTTGACTGTGCATAGGGGTGGGACAGGAATTGCACTCGCGTAATACAGTACATGTACATGTACATGTATGCAATCCAATGATAGAAAAGTGGCATTATTTTATGCAGAAGTGGTATGTTAACCTCAAGAGGGCAGGTTATTTCGATTCACACCGGTACTCCATCAATATTTATAGTTTGTGTGGCTACACATGTACATCTATTTCTTTCATACATATACCGGTGCGTATGTGCAAATCAATTATTAAATTATTAATCAATTATTAATGGTGGATTCTGCAAGATGTATACAATGTACACGTAATGTACATTGTGTGTGCACGTGTTGGGACCATTGTGGTGGTTGTGTAGAAAATGTTGACTGAATGCATACCATACATGTGAAGTGCATTAACACTCTTACAAGGGACTAGGAAAATAAATGAAGCCAGTTTATCAGGAGCAGAGAGGCAATATCAGTTCCAACAACTTCCTGTAGCTTCCTTTTAGGAAGTTGGTTGGTCAACTCCCAGCATCCACAGGGAATTCCGATGTTCTCTACGGTAACTCTTACACTGTCATGATTTTGTTTGTGATCTTGCTCATTTCTTGCTGTTTCTGTTGAAAAAAACTAGAGGAATTTTTGAGAAATGAATAGAGTTAGCATTTGTTGAGACATGGAGGCCTACATGTACACTGTATGCTAACCATGTTTGGAATCATACACCTGTGCTCATGCTTCTGTAGACTCCACTTAGTGGACTTGCTCATGTACATGATGAACATGTACTGTACATGTGGTACAGTGTAGTTACATGTACATGGTTGCACGTGTTCATCTGGAGTATCAAGACACAGGTTGTGTTACTTGTAGCCTTTCGTTGCAGGTTTGCATTTTGAGAGGGGCTTTTTGTGAAGCCAACCATTCATTTTTAGTTAAGAACGAGCACATGTTGAAACTTTCCTTCGGTTGACTTTTGTTTCAAATGTACTGGCTCTTGAAAAGGGAAAAATATCCCAGAATGAAAGTGTTGGAGTGATTGCAGCAATTACATACAATGTGTACATGTACCTGTCTTGGAGCCTTGAATACATGTACATGTGGTTGCCTTCAGTGCTGCCGTGTCATGTTTAGTGCTGTTACCCTCCCAACTCTAGCGCCCACATGTACATGTAACTTGAACTTCACGGTATCCAACGCATACAGTCCTGGTGCTAGGGCTTGATGGAAAATGGAACAGGATGTTGTTTGTTTAAGGAATGACTAGAGCCTGGGAGATTATCCAGCCCAGAACTTGACCTTTTCAGGCAGACGTGCTACCAAAACATGACTCTAGTCAGATCTCCATTTGTGTATACTCAGAAATGTACATGTACTTGCATTGAAAATACCTGACTTGTGTGATGTTCATGGAACCAGAGATCAGCATGTACATGTGCAATATGCATGTAATGCCCTAGGGAGTTTAAACAGTGTTAAAAGGTTGTTTTTGCAGGTCTGCACAAACAAAACCTTGAGGATTTGTGCATGCAGGGGGCTGGATTTGGCCTTTCTAACCTACCTGCTTGCATGTATGGTACCGTACATGTACGGTATGATACACACATACATTCACATGCGTATGTAGTGTGTTAGACCATAGTGGAGATGTTGCATATGTACATGTACCTTACGGTGGCAGTAACGTGTGTTTGTGACCTGTAGAGCTATACTGCGTGTACATGTACTTGTACTGTAGTTGAGGAGATCTTCAGTGAGCCAGTTTGGTATTCCCCCCTCCCAAAGCAAGGTCATTCAGGAAAACAGTGTGAACGGGAGTCCACCTACATGTACATGTACGTGTAGGGTCACTGAGAGCAATTTAGACCTTGCTCGCGTATCCGATTGACCTTCGTCAGGTAGAATTTTGGGTATGCATGTTGGAATACCAAACTGGCTTATCGTAAGACACTGGTAAACTTTGATCCTTTTTAAGGGCCACAGTAATACATGTAGCTACATGAACATGTTCATCTATATGAGTGTGTATGGATGATATTTATTGCAGTCCGTCATGTGTACTTTTGTTTCAATGACATGTTCTCCACTTTTAATTTTCAGATTCCTACATGTACATGTAATTTAGAGCCATTAATGTTGCGGCAACCAAAGGTGGAAAAGCAGATGGGTTTCTGTTCAGAGTGAAGTATGTTTGTGAGAGCAGGCCAAATCAATGATTAGTCTGACAGCACATGTAATGAGGCACAATTTGGAGTCAGACATGTATTGCCTTCATACCGGCTCCAACTTCCAGAGAGCAGGAAATTGACATTCACATCAAGAGTGCCTCATTTGCCTGGAAATGCTCCTGCATTTGTAAACTGCAAACACACTGTTAACATTAGGTGAACTGTATGCATATTGAAAAAGTGCATTGTAGGATAATTCCCACAGGAAAGTCTTTTGAGTAATTTCATCCAGGGTTATTGACAATCTACATGTATGTGTGTGTGAAGGTCAATTTTATGTACCTAAAAGTGCACATTATGTACAGTACTGTGCTGATGCTGGTACATGTACATGTATGTGTTCTAGTGTTGGCCTGGGTGCACACGTGCGACTGAACACCTGTAGGTACATTGTACCTTGATCCCTACCACAATGCACTATTTGTATGTTTATTCCACTGTCAAAATCTCTCCTTCTGTTATCTATTAAGCAATGCCATGGCATTGACCTTTAAGTCCAACAGAGACAGTTTTATGAGCCATCTGGGTTTGAGCAATCTATCGGCTGATGTCATTCACACCTTGTACTACATAAGTTACCAATCCCAACAAGGGAATTAGTATTATGCATAAATACATGTAGGAACTTGTGTTGAGCATGCCAGTATGTTTTTCAAGCTGCAACAGAATGTGGGTAAATGTGGAGTGGAAGTTTTGGGGGACCATACAATGTACATGTATTTAAGTCACATAGAAAGTGTTGGCATTGATTCCTTGTTTGACATGCATACATGTTTCAACTTCGGGGAGAAAAAACACTGTCTAATTGTGATGCATGTTTCTTGACTTTTGAATTTATCTGCAGGTGTGGTGTGTTTTTATTCATACACGTGTTCATGTACGGGTCGCCCTGTAAGTTGAAACAAAGTGCTCAAAAGAAACAACTAGCAGATTTTTTCCCATTTTGTGGGTTTCCATTTCTCTCCAAATTTGTTTCCAAATGCTTTATTTCAGGTTAAAGTTTAAGTGTGGTTCGACGGGAAAATCTGCTAAAAATTGGTTCCCTTTGGTACCAGGACATGTGTAGTGCTGAACTACATACATGTACTTACTTCAACAGCTAGTTAACCCATGTGAATCCACTACAGATTGTGAAATTACTGATGCATAGTCTGTGCCAGATGGGCACAAACAGAAACAAGTGCATACTAGTGGACTACTCTTAGAAGAAAGACTACTGGCTGCTAAAAAAGCCCCCTCTCTTGTTCAATCATGGACTGTTGGCTCTTGAGAAGTTGCTTCAGCCTGCATCAGTACATGTACCACATGATGAACCCATGATGGTAATTGTACAGTTTAAATGTGATTATGCAGCACGGTAACATTTATATCACACAATCAAATCAAGATGGTGTGACCTTCATGTAACCTCGGATGTAGATTAGCTCACCAGGGTTGACCGAGGTCACATGGTTCAACAAAGGACTTCCTACAGTGATCCCTAGCAGGAAGTAGTTGGTAGTGCATTGGGTTAAAACATCCAATGCACAGAAGATGTACATGTATGTAGGATTGTTGACAATGTGATTGGTGTTCCAACAGAAGTTGCCATGTGTTGATTAGTCATTAATGCTTATTATTGTGTAAAGGTGCAGCAGACTGTCAATCAATTTTTAAAACAGCTGCCAACATCATACGGGTACATGTATGTTAATGTACAAATGTACAAGATATTGGTACATGTACATGAAAGTAATGAAATAATCTGTCAATTAACTCTAACACTCCTCAGTCCCCAACAGGTGAAGGATTGAGGAGTGTTAGGGTTTAGGGTTATGAAGTATTAGTTTTTCTATTTGAATATTCAGAGGGCAAAGACAAAGCCAGTGTTTGATAACCTGTTGTATGTCTTTTTTTTTCATTTTGTAGTTGTGGTATCAGTAATGTGGACAAGCCAATGTAGTAATTATAATGTAGATTTCCTGCTTTATTTAAACTGCACTTCTCTTGTTTGATGCAAAGTTTGCTTCCTAAGATATCCACATCCAAATATCTGCTCAGATTGATTATACATGGATTTAACTCATGACATGATCTGCAAATTAGTGTGAATTTTTTGTGTTTAGGTAATGATTCTGTCTAGTTTCATGACTTGTTTATGTCCATATTTTTAAAACCATTTGAAATTGAACAGTTTTCAACATCACGTAGTCATAATGCCATTCATACATGGATGGCATGCACGCGCTTCAAATAACAAAAATGTGGAAATGTACTTTACAAGTCAGTTACAGGTACATCACCGAGTGCAAAGATCTATTGCTATAATCTAGGAAAAAAACTGATTGCAGAAACGTGTGTGTTCAGGAAAAGCAGTAAACAGTGAACAAGATGAATACCAGTAATCTTGCATTTGATATTGCACTGTACGTGTATGGTATTGGTTCTCATTCAAAACATGTTTACATGGACAAAGACCATATACAGTACATGTAAGTCTGTTTCATGATTGACATTTTTTGTTAAACTTGGAAGATACACTGTACATGTGGTGTTGTCTTTATAGTACACAACATTCTTCTGGGATGAAAAACAACAGAATCACAAATGTAAAGTAACTACATGTACATGTATGTATTGCATTTGATGCATCGTACATTCTTAGATTGTAATACAGTTACTAGTGATTATCAAACCAGCTCCTACCTTCCAATACCTGCAGCAGATACGTGTATGTACATGTACCGGTACCTTTTCAGGTGAATTCTATAGGGGGCCTACACTATCAACTACTGGTACAGTGAATGTCTCAGATTTACAGTGCAGGTCTTACAATGAGTTCACAGTTAGCTACAAAACAGGTTTTACTGAAACACATGTAGATTGTCTCAGCCAACTTGTGTACTGGTTTGGTTTTATTGTCAGATAGTGTATACATACATCATTCCCAGAAGTGATACGTTTGTATCTAATAAACCAATGACAGTTGATAATATTGAAACCATGTAAATACATGTACATGTATATGGTAAATATACTCATAAATCACAGGTACATGTAGGTAAACCACATCTCACTGTTCGCTTGAAGCAAAGAGTTCATTTTGATACAGCATGTTTGTACAGTGTATACAGTTGTAACAAACAGTTTATAGTTGGTATTGGAGCCATGGTCATGTAATGAAATTCTTGCTGTCTCCCACCAACATGTGATCTCTTCATCCGGGTTAAAAAAGGTTTACACGGGAAAACATCTGAGCACGAGCAATACGCATACATGCGGGAATGACCACGCATCTATTACAAAGTGAAGAAAAAATTCCAGGGTCGCATCAGGAAACATTAAGCTGGTGCATTCTTGGCAGTCCAGAGATGGCAGAAAGCCAGGGAATTCACTAGGGCTGGAGTGTGCTGACTTGGAGATTCTTAGGCTGATTAGTGAAATATCAGATTAGCTGGACACTGCAGAACATTGATTACAAGTCTGATGTGAATTGAAATATTCAAGATCCTTATGAAGATATTCTTGAATTTTATGAACATTATTTGAAGGAAGAATAAATTTAAATATGAGCAGCGAGATAATTCAACCTTTTCATAAGCTGCTAGTCAGTGTTTAAATCTTTGAGAGAAATGGTGATTTGGTTGTGCATCATTGAAAATCCTATGTACGGTACATGTAAGTCTAATTCAAGTTGTGACATTACACATCCCAGTAGGAACACAAACATTATGTTATCTTGGCGAAACAGCTACTTGTAAGGATGTTTGTATAGGTAATTGTAGAAATTAGGGGTCCAAAAGTGTGACATTTTTGTGTCCCTGTTACATCTGACCTTTGTTATTTGACATGGAAATATCACCGGAATCGTTTTGAAACTATTTCTATTTGTTTGACAGGTAATTGGCATTAATTCATCTCTGGTAGAAATTAGAAAAATGTGTTCTGAACTTACAAAATCAAATGTCAGATGTAACAGGGACAAGAAACAAATTTGTGGAATTACCCTCATGAGGAATACAGGCATAAACACATTTATCACAGTGTACACATACCCGGTATATGCAAAATATTTTTTACTGAAGTCAGTTTCTTGTGAATTGTTTGTGATTTTTATATGAGATTAATACTTGACAACAAGCAAATGGCAGGTTCCTTAAAATATGGACAATTAGATAATGTTCAACTTTGGGGTTCATTTTTCCTGAAGTGAACAGCAGTGAATTAATTTCCAATGTTTGATGTAATGAGGGAAGTCATGGCTGATATCTGGAACAATGATGATCGTGTCAACCTTTTAACTTAATTGGAGTTAATTAATTAAAGTCTCTAACGTTAGCAATTTTGAGGGACCTGAACTCCCTGTTAAAATCCGAGCAAACAGAATTGACTGAGGAGTGATAATCCCTGCGGTTATTTTACACAGATTTATATGTGGTGAAAGGTGATAATATTTACACATATTAAAATCATAATCACAAATTAAAAGGTACCTCTCACAATTAATTGGGTCCCGAAGTCGGCAGTCGCGAATGTCATTGGATTCTGTCATTAGTGTCAAAAATTGTCTGCCAAAAGCGAGTAAAATCCATATATCGATGTACAACACAAGCTTTAAAAAAGAGTGCAAAAAAGCACCACCAAACCATCATCCTTTTACGACTGGACCGATCACATTTTCTTCAAGTATGTTCCTGAAAACCGCAGTCCAAAATACCGATCGCGGTGACGTTAAAGAAACGTTTCGCTGCATTGTGGCCTGTTTGACCTTTGACATCAACCCAAATAGTGCGTCCACTTTTTTATTCGATATTCAGGAGCCCCTCCACGAAATGGCGACGCTCCGCGATTGTTCTCTTTGGAACAGTTTTTCTCAAAAGAAAATCCGTCATTCTGAATAACGTTCGCAAAAAAATAACGTTTGAGACGCAAAGTGCGATTCATTGTGAAAATCTAATGCTCAGAGTTGTTAATTTTATTTTCAGCGGAGTTATAACCGGCAAAATGAAAATCGAGCATGGAATTTTCAAGCACTACATGTGACAGCATTTTCAGCATTCTCGAACATTATGCAGTTTCTGTCAAAATTATCGAACGTGATCAAAATTCTGTCAAATAAAACATTGGCAACAAACATATTGTACTCATTATAAACTTTTGATGCAGCCAAACTTAAAGATAATTTTTGGTGGTTGAAATATACAAGACCTGACAAATACATGTATGTTGGTATAGTGAGAATGATTATAAATGGTAAGAAAATGAAGAGAGCCAAACTTTTCTCATCATTTTCCGTCAATTTTGTGTTCTTTTATTATTTATAATTTTTTAAAAATTTCTTAGGTACTTTAAAATACATCAGTCGAAAAATATACTGATTCTCCTTGTTGAGAGAAGTTTTGAAATCAAGTCCTCTGGTGCAAACATTTTGACGTAAAACTTTAAATGAATTCAACTCCATTTGATTTGCACTGGTAGCCAACCAAATGTCCACCATAAGTACATATTATGCCTAATTATCATTTTTATAAATCTGAAGGTGCTAATTTGTATTTTACATGATCAAAGTCACTCTTTTAGAAGTTTTGAAAAATGACAGCCGAGGTTGCATTTTGGTCCACTTTATGAAGAACATGCCACATACATGTAAAGTGACCAGCTCTGGTGGTCAGTATGGATCATGTACATTACCTTGAGAAGAATGAACTGCTTTGGCAAATGGTTTCCTCAGTGACCAACAGACTTCAGAGATAATACATGTACAGTGTACAGTGCAGTGCATAGCAAATTCTGAATTCCAAATGTGTACCACAAAACAGTCAACCGCATGGGAGGGTAGACCGCATTACATCATGTGTCTTCTTGGTGCAGTATTCCATCAAAAGTGACCATATTGGTACCAAATTTTGGTTATTGTTAATTGCATGATCTTTTTTTTTTGGAAAACTCCTGGAGAAATGTAGCACTGAAATACATGTACATGTCATGCTGCTGAAAATATGGATTTAGTGTCTGGCATGTACATGTACAGTGGTAGTCTCCGCAACATGTATGCCATAATTACTCCCCTGTCCATAGTAAATGGTCACTTCTGGGAGCAGTAAAAATCCTTGTATTTCTTCAACAGTTGGACAGTCTGATGATAGATCAATCTGTAATAGTGCAGCACCTGAGAGCTGTGATGTGGCACCATACCATGTCCATGTACATGTCATGGGCATCATTCTCAAAGGGAATGTTTTCTGGAATGATTTATGGTTTGTCCAGACGTTGGAGTGAGAGTGTTTTTAACAAACAAGGTGGAGTGTTGTTGAAGTGCTGCTGTGAATCTTGTTAGGACTACACGAAGCCCGCACAAGGTTTTCTGGCCAGAAAAACAGTTTTATAGACAATTTGGAATCAGGGTTATTTGTAGAAAAGTCAGGAGGGACAGTTAATAAAAGCAACAAAAGCAAGATTAGAAGAGCATTTTGGTTGCAAGTTCCACAAAAAAGAGTATTTTTTAGGTACACAAAAGTACAGCTATTCCCACACCTGGGTAGTTTACGTACAACATTCACTGTACATGTGCATTATGCTTGATTTCTCCATTTTTAATGCAAAGAAGGGACCACTGACTTACGCGTACTGTCATGGAGTGTGTGCTTTGGGAAAATGGTGGAAGCTTCCTTGTAGAAAAGCTTTGAAGGTGCAAAACATTTCAAATAAATTCTGTGATAACTGTTACATTTTATAAAGACTTACATTCAAGTAACACTGGTGCTGGAGAAGTGTTGTACATGTACTGTACAGCAGACATTTCTGTTCAATTATGAGAATATATTATAGCCTCAACATACATGTACATGTATTTAACTTACTGGGCATTATTGATGTAAACAACCTTGCACCATTAACCATAACAATCCTAGATCTTATTTTTCTGTACTCTTAAGGGGTTCATGCACATGTAGCCCTTGGGGATTAAACATGTTGAAAAGAAATGAAAGTATTGAGTATTCCCATCGCACATAATGTTCAGTCATTTCTAGTTTGAAAGCAGTTAGGAAATTAGGAAATGTACATTGTGGAAATGTCTGCATTTATGAACATGAATAGGCCTACTAAGCTTATCAATCTTTGCCATAGAAACTTGTCAGATTGGAAACGATTGCCCTCTGCAATTTTCCCAGAATGTTGTGAATTTGCTATTCTTTCTTGCAGGCTTGTCAGTAATAGACTTGGAATTTGTCAGAACGTTTGACCCCTGTGTGATCCCATTTGTATGAAAGTAAGCCACCCTCATGGCTCTGTGAGTTTGCTTGAAATAATTTACTTTCCTTGTGTCAAGATGTTTATTTAAACCTGTTAGATTGTTGGTTTTGCTTACTTGATGGATTGATTTACTGAATGTCATTGAATAGGTTTGGTAAAAGGCAGAAATATTCTTGCCAAATATGCTGAAATAGACTGTGAATAAGATACCTGTACATGTACAATGTACATGTAGTCAAACAATGTTGCAGGTACAATATGTGAAATTCAGTATAAACACTAGCATGAAATTCCCCAGGAGTTTGAAATACCGGTATTCTGTGGGATCTTGGAACAAACATTGACCATTCAGAAATTCCTTCCCTCTCAAATAGCACCGTGGTGTCAGAATTAAAGAAGTGTCTATATAGCCACTGTTACATGTACATGTATATGTAGCACAGGGTTTAAAGATGCCATGCCATGAATTATTCTTAGACGCAAATTTTATGCAACTTTCTTTTCCTCTGAAATATCACTTTCTTGTTTTGAAAGTGTACTTCTTTAACCTCAAAAGAGTTGTGGGGGAGGGGGGAGGAGATTAGAATCCGCCCCCCCCCCCCGACATTGTCTCCGGTATTGCCGCAGTGCATTTTCTTTTTTCAGGAGCTGAGTCTTGAGGAGTGTTTAGAGTTTTGCATTCATTTTGACATCAACTTTGTCAAACTCGACCTCACCGTTCTTACGTAGCAACCATTTTTCTGAGACAGGTCAGCCCCAAAATCTATACTTTTTCCACTGAGGTGCTCAGTGCAAGGTGGCTGGCATGTGTGTTGCCTTGAACTTCAACTGACTATAACAACATCACTGTCTGACTGAGTTCAAACTCCGTAATTGTAATGAGAAGGAGTGTCTTTACATGCATGCTAAGTCTTCAAAAAGCAAGCCTGGCACAGCTGAGTTCTTGGGGGGGAGGGGATAGAATCTGCCCTGTCTCCCCAGCTGTGAGATGGGCCAAAGTAACCTGGCTCTCTCAGGGGTACACACATATGAAATGTCATTCCAGGAAGATTTTGATTAGTGTAGGGATTTTCTTTTCAAACTTTGAACCTCAAAAATTGGAAATCATGTACATTCTTCTACAAAAGGGAATCATCAAAGAAAGAAAAAGTATGATCAGGAAATATCCAACATTCCAGGAACTCGCTGTGCTGTAGCATTCAGGTTTCTGCCCAAAATGACATCACGGCTTTGCTCACGAACATGGAAATTTGCATTGGCATTAGGGCCAAAAGACAATTACTTAAGAATAGCAAACAGCAATTATTAGAAAATAAGGTTTTAACATGATACATTGAAGTGCATCTTCAAGTATTGAATTAAATTACATTAATCATTTAATATGCTCTTTATTATTGACCTGTGAAATATTTTAATGTGTGAAAAGCAGCTGTCATTTTTTCTGCACAATGGCATTATTACTGCATATTATATTATTTGTAATTATTGAGATTCAGGAGGGTACAATGTACGCACATGTGCCAGTGTGTAGGAAACAATTAAGTCCAAAAAAAGCTACTCGTAGGTTTATTTTTCACTTTTTGCTCAACTGGATCCATTTTTTGAGGATTTTTTTCATTTCTCCCGCCTTCATCTACAAAAACACAGCACATCTCTTGAGCACTCGGCAATTTTGGTTCATGTACATGTACAGGTACAGTACATACATGTACATGTACATATCTTTCTACACATAAAGATGTACAGCGTACACATTGACTTGCTGCTTATAAACAATAGAGGGGGCTATTTCATTGAATGTGAACAGCTGAAGTGAAGGAGCTACATGTACATGTACACAGTATATATTCGCTGCTCTGTGTGTTTCTCTCTGAAGAAAAGGACTTACCGGTACTGGTACCTTATATTGCAATGAATTTCAGAGATTCACGCACAAGTTATAGTTTGGAGGATTTTTCCTTTTGAATATAATTTACATGCTCATTAACAGATCTGTGTACGGTAGCTCAAAATTCCTTTCACAGCAGATTCACAGCATGTCAGATAAAGAAATCTGAAATTTTAAAATTACATGTACTTTCAACAATGTGACTAAACTGTACCAACTTTTGTTAGTTTGGTACATGTACACTTACACATGACTCCCAGGGTGTGAAATTATAATCATTTGTGAGCCACTTTAGGATAGACCCAGTGCAGATGTAGTTTAACAAAGAGGGAAATGCAATAATTAAAAATCGGAGAAGTAAAATTCTTTTCATGTTTTTACTCTGATATTTGTACTCTGTTTCATGATGTAAACTGTTTGATTTTGTCCTCATGTAACCTTGGTATGTATTCTGTCAAATTTAGCATAATTTCATACATTGTAATTTGATTTCCTTACATGTTAAGTATGATGTTTCAGATAATCTCTGTATTCTCTTTTGAAACAACATTCCTGGGCTGTTTTTATTTCACTTGTTTTTCTTTTTTTTGTCTTGTTACAACAGAAAGAAGAGAGACAACAACCAGTGGTGGGAGCTTTTTGATCCCAAGACCAAGCGATTCTATTACTATAACGAGATGCTGGAGAAAACAGTATGGCACAGACCACTCAACTGTGATATCATACCCCTGGCTAAGCTACAGGTAAGCTGATTGGTTAGTTGAAATGGATCGAACAGGTTTTGTGGTTTGCCAAGTGATTCTTGTGGCATAGCCATCTCAACTTGGACATCATACCCTTGGCTAAGCTACAAGTAAAAAGCTGGTTGTTTAGTGGAAATTAATGCGACAGGCTTTTTTCATTGGTCTGGTTGGATTGTTGAAAAGGACAGCGTACACATTATTCAGCCTCTTTGGCTATACCACAGGCAGGCCAATCAGTTGGCAAGGGATGAACATTTTTTTACAAGTGTTTTTATTCTGTAATTGTTCAGTTATCAGGAGAAAAGTGGCATTGGGGTGAATAGGTGAGATATTACTCTATTGCAGATACGTGTACATGTACATGTAGGCTATTGAAGTCATTTGTTCCCTTGAAGTGTGAGGGGAACTGCTGAGCACTCACTGCTGTGAGAGAGAATCTTAACAGCGCCCTCATTTGTTCACAAGGTGAAAGGATGATTGCCTTCATGTAATATGAGATGCATGCATGCACACACAAACATGTACTGTATCTGCATGAGTACATGTACTTGATGTAAGAGGTTTTGCACCAGCGCCCTCTAGTTACCAATTTCAAGCTACGTGTACTGTACGTACCGTATGTCACAGTGCTTCTCTGTTCTGAACAGTGACCATGACTCATTTGGGTAGCTGCTAAAATATTTTTCAAATCATCTTTGAAAGAGATCCTTTGTTGGAGAAGAAAACAACAAAGGACGAAAAAAGTGTAAAATCTGTTCACTAAATTTTGCAAACGGTTAAATCGAACCCGTATTGGGCATTTTGTAATTTAGCATGCATTTTTGTTTTCTTACTTATAAATGTCTGTAAAGTGTAATTCTATTAAAATTGGGCTGCATCAGAGGCATTTTAGTGCCTCATGACCAGTACATAACAGGAATCTACTGTATAACTGATAATCCTACAATGTATCTAACATGTTCATTGTTTACAATTCGTCCTACTTGATATATTGCCATAATACACCAACGTTTGCATTGTTGGTTAATGACAATGTATGTACAATTAATTTGAAGTTGCATGATGTACATGTACATGTATACCCAGGGGGCCGGTTTTCAAGATTTGCCATTTTCAAAATTCTTCAGAAATGCATTACATGTACTTCATTCACACCAACATGAATGACTGTCTGGTGACTACTCTAATCTATTTCAGCTAGGCCTATCGCCCGTCGCCTTGTAAAGAGAGCTCAGATTGTGCAGTCTTGCGTAATTTTCTTTTTGTTCCCCAAACCGGCCCAGTGCGCTGTTGGCGTCTTTTCAAATGTGGACCAGATTAGCGTGCAGCAGTACTGTATTGCTCATCCCCGGAGTGCTTTTGGCCCTGCGGGTAATTTGCTTGCCCTGAATGCCACAAATAGTGGTATAATCATTCAAAACAATGACAGATTTCCTCCACCATTGACAACTGAAAAATGTTGGCAATTCCCAGCAACTTGTTTTTTTGTTCCGAGTACGGTCTTTTGTTACGAGACCCAGTTCTCATTTTCTGATTTTCGGCACCCTGGCTGTGCGTATAAAGCCAACGTCTCCGAACCGGGGCTCTGTGGCTGCAAGCAGTTAACATTTAAATGTTTAAACAGTGAATGTACATGTAAGTTATCATAAATATTTACCAAATTTACATAAATTCCTTCTCCAACAAAGGATCTCTTCCCATCAGTACCAAATGATCAGATGGCTGTGGACTGTGTACATGTACATCCTCCAACTCTGCCAAGCCCCACCCACCCACCTCATCAAAATACAATTTGGGAGCAATATTTTAATGACGCACCATTACCTCACCATGTTGATATTAGAATCCCTGCATTGCCCCCAATCCCAGTAATTTGTAGAGTGAGTCTTATTCCACATGAGTGAATCCAATATCACCTACATGTAGGCTTCAACTAAAGGAGAAAATTCACCGAAAACCCATCCTTTGTTGCCTTGAGGGGGCAGAGGTTTGGATGCACTGGATTAGCCGGTCCCTCTCTGCTGACATGTTGTGATTTTGAATGCCTAGAGGCTGTGGTCAGGGTACCGGGGGATCATTGGAGCTAGATGGCTTCGCCTCATTTCTTATTCCCTTATAATGCTAAATGTGTGAAATGAGAAATATCAGCATAAATGATAATTTGCAACTGGCAGGATTCTTGTCTTTGTACTGGTTAATATACATGTATATGTACCTAATAGTCTTAGTGGAGAGATTGAAACATTGTTTTGCCTTTATTACTGTTCTTAAATTGCGGTTTTTGTATTCATGTAAAGAATGAACACATTCCTCATTGTCTTTTTGTGTCAACTCTGACCAATTCGCTGTACCAGTAGCCTTTCTTCTAACAAGAAGCAGGGACTGCTCAGATATTATCAGTTAAAAGCAAATTGAAACAACATTCAAAAGGGAATGTACATGTTGTATATACCGGTACATGTATGTATAAATGCACTTTTATTCATCACAGAAAAGATGTAATGTTTCATAAAAATTGTGTCGTTTTCTTTTCTTGGAAAATGCATGTTTGACTCATCTACATATGTACATGTAGCTTTATTGTATATCATGTACGATCATGTACATGTACTGATGTATACCTGTATTTTGAAATAATTACAATACAATTACACATGTACCGGCATGTCATTAAATGTGACCCTAAATAATTCAGTTCATTGTGCATTTTGGCAAAACATATCACACCCTGGTACGGTAGATGTAAAAATATAGCCTACATTCCTTCATTGCACATGTGCAATAAAACACACTTGACATTGAGTTAAAGCCTTTCTGCTTGTGTACACACATGCATGACATACATGTAGATTACAGCAGGGACTGTCTAGTTGACAAGTCAACGGTGTTATTCAAGTTAGACACCTACATGTACATGTAGGAATTCTCAAGATGTTTACTGTGTCTAAATTACATGGCTACGGTTCACATTAACTCACCAGTCTATGATAAAGGCCGTAGTCTCTTTTAAGCAGCTTCCTTAAGGCAACATATCATTTCCAGCTCCAGCTAAGTTATTCAAACATAGCCCTTACTGGTTCATGTAGCTAATTAACATGGTTAATGTACATGTATTCAGGGTCAGTTGGTAATTATTCTCTGAGTTGCTTATAACTAGTACATATACATCAGTGTTATTAGACTTGGTCTTGAAAAATTGCCAGACCAGATGCACAAAATTTGTTTTCCAAATTCTGCTTGACAAAATGCACAAAATTGGTGTCCTAAATTCTGCTTGAGAAAATGCACAAAATTGGTGTCTTAAATTCTTACCCCAGAATATTATTACTTATTCGTGTTTCTGATCATGTTTCTGATGATCATGATGATGATCATTTCAATTTGTTCTTTGATTTGATTGAAAAAATTTAGCCTCTTATGAAGACTAGTTTGTGTTTTTTTGGCAGTGAAACATCAATGACATTTTCAGTTAATTTTTTTTATAGTTTACTGTTTATGTACATTAGAAAGAGCTTCAGTAAATCTGTTGTGACTCATTATTAATTTCTTCTTGATAAAATTAAGTACGTCCACATTCTCCAGAACAAAAGGTTCAGCGTGTAAAATTAAATTTTATTTACATCGATTCCTCAAAATAAGCTCAATCAGTTTTCTCCTTAACAGTGCAATATGGGATTGGGTTGTGTGGCATTCGTGGTTGCTGAACAGCATACCGTCACATGGTTAAATTCTTCTCTGTGTGTGTAAATTTCTCAGTATACAAACACACATCCCTGGACCACGTGGTTTATCCTTCAGCCTCTCCCCAAAACACGTGGCTAGACAGAACAGCCTGCTGCCTCGCCACTGTGGAACAACCCCAGCCAGAACAGCCTGCTGCCTCGCCACTGTGGAACAACCCCAGCCATGATTACCCAGGGACGGTCCAGCTTCATTAATACTAAACGATCCAATTCCATTCATGCACTCCTCTCGTTCTTACCCCCCCCCTCCACACGCTCATGGTCGGTCGTTTTTCATGAATGGGATTCCTGCTCGTGTTACTATTACCTGTCAGCGTGCCCAGATCACTCGTTTGCTCCGGCTGCCTAGCGCAAGGAGGACTAACCCCTTGATCAGCCAACTGCAGATATCCAATTATCGCCGGTGTGAAACATTTGTGCTGTGTTCCAGCAGGTCACTAGAGCATTCCAGAATTGGTTTAACCAGACCACGTGCATGGTGTAGTTTTCTGTTGAGACAAAGCAATTGTAAAATTTGTGAGATGGGATGTAAGCTACACATACATGTATGCTTCATGGACGACTCAACTTATGCACATCTAGGATTTTAAACATTTCTGGCGGCTACTTGGAATCTTGTTGACAAGAATTATTTTGGAATTTAGTGAGGAAAAAAGTATGGAGTTTATGTGCTGTTTTCAATATCTGCTCTCGGTAAGTACACATAGGTTTTGAGAAAGCTCAAGATACTGAAATGTTTAACATTTTGTTTACCCTAAATTCTGCAAATAACCTTCAAACTTGATCCGACGGATGTTGCAGGAGTGAGGCATGTTCAGCATAGCCCACTTGCTGGTACTTACCTTCCCCTTGATAATTGAAATGCACAAAGAATTAGCCATTGGTTTTCCTCATAGTTTGGGAAGAAAACAGTACTTTTTTTGGAAAACTAAGTCAGTTACAAAGGCAATCAGAAAATAATTGCTTTGCAAAATGAGATTACTGGATAAAAAACAAAGTGCATACATATACATTTGTTTGAGACTTGTTTAAATAGAATTCTGCAGCTGCATTTCAAATGTTTTATTCATTGCAGTAATCAGCAACATCTATCAGAAATTGCCACTTTTGGCTATGATGGTTTTACTTGCTTTAGTATTTCCTGTAGCATCCCACATATATTTGATAATGTTTTTGCTAGTGCCCAGTCTGATGGTTGAAATTATCTACCGCCCCAGCTTGAAAGCTGCTTTAACATTTTTCCCATGATGTCATTTTGAAGTAATAAGAAAGTTAGAATTCACGCAGTGGGCTGAAGAATGCAGGTGCCACATGGTATATGCATTGCGTGGCAAGGCATGCGTAGCACTAATTGCATTGTAATGCATCTTGTTAAAAGATATTTCCAACTGGAGGCAGGGCAAAATCAGGCCCACTATGTTGAATGAATTTCCAAATGTTATCTTGGCTTATCATTCTTAAAAAGGGCAGAACTCACTGGGACATGTAGTCCTACAGATGCATTTTGCAGCCCTTCGATTGGAAGGAGGCTTTGCCTGGTGGCACATTCAGCCATCGTTCCTCAAGATGTTGATACAGATGTCCTGGCATGACAGAAATCAATAAAAGAGAGAAACACATCATGTAGCTTGGTAAATCCCTCTTTCGTACTCAGACCTGAAGCTCAAAAATGCACCTGGGGAAAGTGTTGTTTGACATTTTAACCATGTTTGTGTGAGGCTTGGGAGATGTGGTTTTGAGGGCTGTTTCAGGGGTGCACTTACACTATAGTCTGTATACTTGTAAACGTACATTGTACATGTGTGTACATGCATGGTACTTTACTTGCCACTCAACCTTTGGTTTTTAGGGAAAATGACTGTCATTGCCGTCAAAATGATTCACCTCTTGTATGTGTGAGTGCCTTCTCCAAAATTAAAATTTTGGAAAATATCTTCATGCAATACCAGTACTTGCATGTGTACATGTACATTTTGTTGGCTGCCACCCAAACTTATGAAGGTACTTTGGTTTCTTGTGTGTGGAGATGTTGATTGAATGTGACAGACTGAACTTGAATTTAAGGTTTGACTTCAACCCAGGTACATGTAGGCCTACATGCAGAAAGACAAGTGTGAACCATGAATACATGTACATGTATGTATAGTAAATCTGTGTGGAAATACATGTACGCTAACACTTTAACCTGCATGTTCATGTACTCCAAGTTGGAAGTGAGAAAAGAATGGTAAATTCTTAAAGGTGATTTTATCGTATCAAAAACATTTTAATGAATCAGGAGATCCCTGATTTGAGTGCTTAGAATGAAATAAAATAAAATGCTTGAAAATCACACACTTGTATTACTGTACATAGACAAGTGGCATGTTGAATGTACTTGACTGCTTGTCCGTGTACATCAGTTTACTTGTACGTAGTGTGCTCCTTTATTGTGAAAAATATGAAACCACAACTTTGACCAGTACATGTATGTGGAAAGCCACATTACAGTTGGAAAGTCCTCTAAGCTTGTTCCACTAAAAGAGAAACAAATACATGTAAGTGAAAACTGTATTACATGTATTTATAAAAGACATGTACATTTGGCTGTAAATGTCCTTGGTAGAAAAGTCTTTGACAGACTGATGCATTGCTTTAAATGCAAAACATGAAACTAGAATCAGGAACTGTAAGTGTGTTGATGGAAGCTGTTAGAGTGTTTTTTCTTGCGGCTACACATATCTCCAACTCTGTCGGGGATGTGTGAGGCCTGGTAAATCAATATTCAGACCTTGAACAACATGTTGCAAAGGCCTCTGCTTTGGATTGGGGTAGATTAGCAGTCACCCTAGAATTTGGTTTTTAACAAGATGCTTGGAAAATATAATATGTGGACTTAATTTCCTCTTTCTCAATGAAAGGCTACAATTGTAAGCTGTAGTTCTGTTCTTGTATGATTCTTGGCCCATATTGATGGGGCTTGTTAACAAATTCAAAGCAGAAATCAGTGGAAATCAACAGTAAACATCACATGTCTGTATGCATTGGAGATGCACATCTATGAATGACTTACAGTATAGTAGTCCTTTTGTTTTATCTGAACTTGTTTATTATCTTACAAAGTCAACAGAGAGTTTTCCGAAATGATCCTTGTTATAGGATAGCTTATTCAAAATACCATATGCTTTTGAAACTACACTGTATTCTGCATTTGTGCCAATGCCAAATGAGAATACTGGAAGTCACATGTACATGTATTGTGGAAGTTGTGAAGTAAACGTAGTCAGCAAAATATATGATTTCAAACTCTTTTGAGCCTGCTCCCTGTCCTTACATGCACATCTGTGTGCAATATAACAGCCCATTCCCACTTGATCCACCAATTGGGGGATCTGATCCACCTTTTGCCAAATTGCCGAATCAGATCCCCCTATTGGTGGATCAGATCTTGCAATTGGCGTATCACGATCAGATGGGAATGCAAAAGGTGGATCTGATCCGGCAATTTGACCTGTCAACATCCGTCCGTGCACGAGTGGCGTGAAACTTTTGCGGTCTGATGAACAAAGAAATACATTTTTTGGCGCGTAGCTCATGTGAAATTTTTAACGTGCACTGCATGCACAATAAACAACTGCTGAACTACGGGCTAGCAAAATGTGTCACCACGCATGCACAATGCATGCATGCCGCGATGTGTGCCTTGCCCTTTCACAATTTTCGTTGCGCATTCGTCCGTTTCTTAACCTTTTTCATTTGTGTAATTTCACTTACTTTCCATCAAAAACTAATTCCGTGTTAGCGTTTAGCCCATAGCATGTGACAGAGTATCGAAAACGGAAGCAAAGTTTGAAGAGACAACGTACTAGGCTGAACATTCGGTCCGATTCAAAGTCATCACGTCAGTAGAACTCCGCACCCAAAACACCGCAGGGTCACATGCATGCCGCCCCAGCACGCCACACTGCCACAGAGCGCGCGCTCAGTAAGCTAGCACATACGCTATACCAAACTCAGTGACCTTTCAGGCTCGAAATTTCCGTCCGAAAAGGTGGATCAAGCGCTAGTGGGAACGCGACTTGCAGTTTCGTTGCAGTAAGATTACGATCACACCAAAATGCTGGATCAAGATCCACCTTTACTCAATTCAAGTGGGAACGCCCTGTCTGTCATGTCTTCATTGTGTAAACAGCATGTACCGGTGCGGCATTGCATGGTGTCTGGTGACTTGTCCCATTTTGTTTAGCAAAGCTTTGTTTTTTGCACAGCAAATGTGTCTTATTAGGAACTCCATGAAACTTATTTCCTAAAATTACATGTACATGTATCTCCTCAACAAATACCTGACTCCCGAATGAAATCACACTTGTGCCTTACATTAATGTGCATGTACATTAGTACACTGAGGTAGTTTATTATTTGGGGAAATGCTGAAGTCTGAAAGTTGTGATGTAATGGAAGTATTCATGTTCCTGCTAACCCATAACAAGATCTGGATATATCTGTTAATTTCAAGTCATATTTTCATTTTTTAAGCCTTTGACTGACAGACTTGTAGTTCTTCCTCTTCTTTTTCTTCTGTTCAGCTTGTATAGGAGGTGAAAGAAAATGGTACATCCGATCCTCAAAGAATTTTTTAATGAGTTGAGCACATTGGTAAGGTTACCACGCAACTGGTCATGCGATGACATAATTTGGTAATATTCACTTCCTTGTAGTGTCATCAATATTCATAAAGTGCTTGGGGGGTGTTATAGTATGCATAAAGGAGATGGCTTGGCCTCCTTATTGTTGCTTGATTCCTTTAAGTCTAGGTTTTGATGCTGGCTCAAGGTTTAAAGCTGGTTGTGATTTTGTAGTTGTCGGTCGGTCACACCCAATGTTTGCTTGGTTCTGTTCATGTGTCTGTGCGTACATGTACATATATGGTGACTGTCTCTGATGTTTCAGTAATAACTGATATGGAGGATCATTTGTTGAATCTGAACACCAGCAGAAGTAAGTCATTTTCTTTTTATGTCATTGCTAGAACCCAGTGTAGCGACAATAGAATGCAATTTTTCTCTTTGCCTAATTTGCATTTTTGATAATTGGTTGTACCCCTGTTGTGTGAAGTAATCTCCAAATGTAAGCATTGCTCAGCCTTTCTTGATGTACATCTTAACTGAGGAAAACTTGCTTACACATTTAGTTTTGTCATCCAGGTAAAGTTAACATGTAAGCTGCCATATATGCATGTACATGTAGAGCATCTGATGTACACATGTTGACGGGGTACATGTACATGTACGTCAATTGGTATTGTGGGTTTTATTGTGACAGCTCTAAAATGTGAGACATACCGGTACATGTATATCATGTACATTCAGTAGAGGAGTTTGATCTACATGCACCTAGCAGTAATTTGTGGTTGCTTCACAAAGTTTTCTTTGTGACTTCTGTTTGTGTAAATCTACTGCATACATGTACATGTACTGTATGTACCGTAAGTCTTGTGTGTGCCATATTGGTGCATTTGGCTGTTTTGGTCTTGGTTCTTGTTTTGTTCTTGTTAATTACAAAGATTGATGCAAAACGAAAAACGAGAACCCAATATTGTGATACTTTAGTTCAGCTGGTGAAATGATACTACTCATGTACATGTTTTTAACCAACCAGGGGTACAAGTTTCACATCTCTGAGTTGACTGCAGTGCCATCACTGCCATGTTTTCCTACGTTTTCCTACATACCGGCACATTGTACAAACGTTTACATTTGATGTTTTCTAGGTCTGAAATATTCTCCCATAATCTTTCAAGTCAATATGACCTACATGTATTTATACTGCATCCTAATTTTTCAACGGAAAGTCAAAAGAAGTACCGGTAAATCCTCTGTCATCATTCTTGACTTGATCCCAAGGCCTGTGTTGCCTCCTTCCTTGAAGTTGCTCCCTCCATTAGCTGCTGTCATGGAGCCTAGATTAGCAGAGCTGTCTCTGATGGTACATACATGTACATGTACATGTACATACACACGTACATTTACTTAACACAGGGTCACGGAGACCACACAGGTATTGAAATATAGATGTTATGGGGACCCATTTTTGTCCCCACAACACAGGTCCCACTTTCCCAGTAAACAACAGAAATTGTCCCCTTAACATAGGGAAGGCCTATGGTACCGGTACAGATTTAAACACAGGTCTTCAGTGACTCTGCTCAAGAAATTCAATATGTTCAAAACTAATTTTAAGTATGCATGTAGAGATAAATGATCTTGTTTTAAATGTTGATTACACCTCTTTAATGACCTCACTTTACTAATTGGCTATTGCAGTTTTCTTTAGTATACAAATAATGAATATTTCAAACGTGTGATGGTGAGAATAATTGCACAAGGTGACAGATGAACGGTCTAATCCACAAGGCGAAGAATAAACGGTTTCATCTGTCACCATGCGATTCTTACTATTGCATGAATATGAAGCATTATTTGTTTTATGCAACACCTGTATAAATGCTTGTCATCTGATTGGTTTACTTGTAGCATACCGGTATTTCATTTGTCTCTTTATGCTGGCAGCATCAGCTGCTTTGACAAGCTTGTCAATTTCTTCATGACTTAAAATTGCGAAGGTCAGCTCTAAGTCTGTAGTGTTGCTGTGAATATTTCGCGCCACTGCTCCGCCACGCGGAAGCTGCATTGCAATCGATCCGGAGGTGTTCGTTATCTATTTCTAACGTACAACTGTTATATTTTGTGCACTCCGCATGTGTGTCGCGCGCACGCCATGCGAGCTGTGTGTTGGTACAGATAATTCAATGCCATGTGATTAACAAGCCACCAATGAAATGACAGGGATTTATGCAGGTGTTGTATAATAGAATTTATCCAAATCTCTTCCTTTCATTATGGCAATTCAGATGCACAAAATTGATACCGGTATGTAAGTATTTCTTTGCCAAATATGGTCATACAGTAGCTACATGTATAAAAGACATGGTTTCAGTGCTGAATGTTTTAATCCAGATTTATTTGTCAGAATTAAACAAAAAAATGTGTGAAGATATAACATCCCTCCAGGGACGGGTTGCATTTCATGTCAAGGTGTATTATAATGAGATATGCTCAATGCAGTCAGAATCCTACCGGTATATACCGTCATTAATCATTCCTCCATGAATTCCCCATCCATTTCCCCCCAGTAATTAAACAGTTTAAACAAAACCATGATTGAGCCAGTGCAGCCTCTCTGATGTTGTGCAAAAGATTCTTTTCACAAAATTGATGACCAAATATTGCAGCGTGTGTTTGCCCTGATCTAACATTACTCTCACGGGCCAAGCTCATGAATGGGAAGTTGCCTGGCCGATTATAGACAGAAGGCTGCGTAATATTGACAATGAGAGATTAATTTCTGGAGTGGTCTCCCCCTGAGGCAGAACTAGCCAACAAATTTCCTCTCCTTGTTTACTCAGGTTTGCAAAATTAGCTAAGGGACTATAAAAAATGAAAAGAGGAAGTAGAATATTTTTGAATTTGAATAGAGGCAGCTGGATTTAAAAAAATATATATTGTTAAGACTAGAGAAGTGTTTCAACTATTGTACCATCACAACCCACTCCCTCTGTGTGCCTTTATTTACCATTATCAAATCATCAAAAATATGTTTCCTGTTCATTCACATTTACATGTATCATTTATTTAAGGATAAGATTTTTAATAAAAAACAGACTTGACTTACTACCCGCTGCAGGCATGACTTTGGAAAACCCTGTAGAAAAAGCATTGTAAACCAAAACCCAAATCAGTTACTCTGTCCTCATTGCATGTAATTTGTGATTTCCTTCATAGAAGAATGCTGGTGTTTATCAACACACCACATAATGTGAATTCCTTCGCAAACTGTAACTGAAAACTCTCAGTCGGAAGCATATCTTAGCCATGTAATAAGTGAAGGTATGAATGCCTTTCAAGTTTAAGGTTGCACTGTCTTACATCAATCAAATAGAGATACATGTATGTTGGTCAGTTCCCACCCTGTCAGAAAGAGGAAAACATCGGAGGAAAGATTTCTGTTTATAAATGCTTTGACAGGGGAAATTTCTGTAAATCCTCGCTTGACTAAGTAAACAAAGTTGGTTTTGTAAGTCAGGCTGCAGGCTAGTGATATGGCTATGGCTTGAATATGTGTATGAATGCCATTGGTCAGCAACTACAATCTCCTCCCGTAGACATGCATGTTTCTGGAAGCCACAGCCAGTAGTGGAGGACTAGGGGATATAAGATTGAGAGGTACAGTCTGTGTCCTCCTTATAAAAGCCCCAGTGTCCCTCAGGAACCCCTCTCACTCCACACCACCCAGCCTGTAGGGTCCAATATTAATAACGAAATTAATTAAAAGTGGTCCTTGACCGAACAATACATCCCGAGTAAACAAGACTCTGAAAATGAACTAAATCAAACAAATTTCAAAAGTATTTCTTTCCTAAATTTTTACTCTATCCACTACAGAGGAAGTTGTCATGAAAGAGAAAGTAGGAAAACGGGGAAGAAAGGAGAAATAGGATGAAATACTCGGTAGTCGCTGTGTATATCAACACCTCATCTAATGAACATTTCACAGCAAACCGTAAATTTGAAGCCCAGTAGACAGAGTCACACTGAAGCTGTCCAACACATGCTCAATGTGGAACATTACTCCCCAAAAACACTCCACCCTTGCTCACTGTCAATTCCTACTAATGGATCATTGTAATGAGGAGGGCCATTTGGTGTGAATATCAAGGGTCAGCAATATGTTTATTCAATATGCTCTCCCTCTTTAAAACCTGTTTAAGAGGCTTGTCAAGAGAAAGTGGTCAGGTTAGAGTTAAAAGTCAGAATTACATACATGTACATATATACATGTATATGTTGAAATGTACCGTAGATGCGTGCCCTAAATGGGTGAAGTCGAAGTTCAGTGATTCATCTGGAAGAAGTACTTGGTTTCCCCCTTTTGACTCATTTTCCAGAACTACCCCAAGAAAGAAACATAAATTGCACACCTCATAGGGCATTCCACAGTATCCAAATGTGTTGAACATAGAATGAAATACAAATACATGTAAGAGGCCGAAAACAAAGGAAAAATCATTTGAGTACAACTTCAATTTGAATAAGTTGTAGAGTAACTGAATTGTCAATGTTTTCTTTTTTTAAAATTTCGAAATAGAGAACAAAATTGGAAAATTATATCTGCTAAAAGAAATTCTTAGTATTTGCTTTCCAATTTTTTAAAATAATTTTTTAGAATATTCAGCTGTATGTGTCATCAAAACTCTGATCTCTGCCTTCACAATTGATTGTGGCGGAAATCTAATTTTTTTCTTATGACAGAGGCTGAGTGAACCGATTCCTTTTTGCTTTTGGAGGGGGCATTCGTCATTCATGTTTAGTCTGAGCTGTTTGACAAGGGGCCTTGACAGAATGCATCACTTGAGCAAGCATAGGGCTTGGAGGAGGGGGGTGATATCCATGTGTCAGCATCTATATGGGGGAGTGATTGCCCCTTAATGGAATGTTTGTGTTATAAAGGTGACAAATTGAGCTAAGGTGAATGTCTCAGGAATTGCAAATGATGGGAGGACTGCTCAATTATAATGCTAGATTCTAAGTGGCCTATTCATCATTGTACAGGAGGGGCTTGAATGATTGTTGGCCAGGGTCTTTTTTATTCAAATCTAATGCTTATGAATTATGCAAAATGTGGCCTACATGATGTGTTGTTAATTAAAAGCTGTTGCACATGCACTTGTAGGATTGAACTCCATGACTCAACATGGAACAGCTAAGCCAACCGCCAAGACTGGTGTTTTGCCAGTGCTTTGTGCAATGCAACCAAATTTTAATTTGCTTCATGTACTGCGCATGTGGCTGTATTAATCGAGTTTATCATTTCAGTTCAAGAAGATTTAGTTGCATTTGGCAAAAAGAAAAGGCGAACCTTATGGAGATGGAGTTAACGTACATGTTAACGTAGGTACGCATGCTATATTACCGTGTATCACCAGTGCAGAAAATGGAACGTTGAGAGAAAAAACTTTTATTTGCAGAAATCTGTCATGAATGTTATGAGTTACTTACACTCCGAGGTCTGCACGACTTCTTGCTGAATATTCAAGATTTGTTTCAAATAACTGTACCAATGCACAACAGTATGGAATGTCTGCGGAAAATGAATTCTTTACTGCTCAAAACAAGATAAGAGTTTTAGATGAGATTCCCTTCTTTTTGGTTACATGATCTGACTTTGATACTTCAAGCTCTCTGAATCAGGTTCCTTCTTCATTCTATATACATTTACATGTAGATAGATTGCATGCAAGAAACAAATTTTCAACAAAACTCCTGCTTCTCTATCGATTTTCATGATGAAAGTAAACGGCCCATGAATATATCCCACATGCATATTTGAGCCTTTTTTGTTTTCTTCGGATTTATTGATAGACTCCCTTCGACAAATCCCCAGCTTAGATCGAGTTCATGTCCCAACTGCATCTCATGAATATTTAGCTCACACTTCCAAACACCATTTGTGTTCACCTGACAGATATTCATATCAGATTTGTGTTTTCCAAATGGTGCTTTGAGGAAGTGCATAGATGTACTCTTCCGTCACATCTTCACCCAGACTGTGTGTCCCCAGTCCAATCTCTTGCAGCCCATTTCTGCTAGACCTTAAGGCCTCTTGCCTGGCTCCAAGCACATCTGCCAGACATACTGTCTAGAATTCATCCCTTCATCTCTCTGTTCTTCCTTTGGCTCTGGGGCTGAGGCACTGGTAAAGCAAACAGTACAATCCAAGCAAACTTGCAAGGGAAGTGCTGCATGTCAATAGCATTTCAAGCAGTTTGGGTGAATGTTCCTGGTATGTACATATATGTACTGCTACTTGACATTCTAGCTGGATTGTTTTACAGTAGCAGGTTCAATCAACATTCTAAGTGCCAAATGCCCAGCTACTACAGGTTGGGCCTTCCTACATGTACATGCCCCCTCCATTTCCCCAAGAATCAAGACCCCAGTGGCACATTGAGCTACTGTCTGCATTGTAGTCAGGGGTTTTCACACGTACATGTAATGTACTTGTACAGTACATGTACATCCATTTACCATGTATATTTGCTATTCCTTGCTTGATCCTTGTAAACTAGTCCTAAAGCTCTTTGTGACCGAAGTTTCTGGAAGTTTGAGTGTTGAATCCAGCTTCTTTTATGCTCTTCAGTGCTTGGCAACTGATGTACATGTACAGTGTACATGTACAAGTAACGTTGGCTTGTGGTTTTTGGCTTTGTGTCAATTGATGGAGGACCTTATGGGAGCATTTGTTCTTGATATTTTAGTGGATATTGTAAATTTACGAGGTTCTGGAATTTTATCCTACACAAAATGACACTCTGCAATATGTATTGACACTGCATATGTAGTGTCTTAAAAGTTAGAAGTGAATGACGAGGGGAGGAAGTAAGAAGTGAATGATGGGAAGGGGGCTGGGGAAGTAAGTGGTACTGTGAAGAGCTTTCTGGTTTCAATTTTTGCAGGGATTCGAATGTTTGAAAGAGGAACAGCTTGACCAGATGCTGCATCAATGCACTTGAGAATTTAATTAATGTTCAGTCCGTGTATGAGGAACTTCCTTAGTACCCTGTCTTGAGAGACAAGATTGCTGTTACTGGGTCAAGCCTGTTTGGAATCAATATTTGTCATGTACCGGTGACACCACCCCTGTGGAATCGGCTTGCATTTCTTCCGTGGATGATATCTCAGAAGTGCTTTCCAATAATTGGTTCTACATGTACATGTACATTGTACAAGTGATTATAAATTCACTCTCAAGATGTGCAAGCACATGTACATGTGCCTGTACTCATGTGACTGTTGGCAGTCTCTTTTCAGAGTGTACCGGTATTTTCTTTAGTGTACTGTACCTCACACAAGAATGATGCCTTCATTTTGGAAAATACATGTAGATATCTTCTGCTGTGTTGCTTCACAAATGTCGATATGTTACTGTAAATACAAAAAAGTCATGTTTCTTAAGATACTTTACACATACATGTACATACTCTCCCCGATTTGTCTTTACCCCAAATGTTCTGTAAACCTTGTACGTAGCACACCTTAAATCTCAGATCCTACACTACATCTACATGTATGCATGTTGGATGTCATGCCTGCATCATTTTGGTTAGCATTTTTATACTAAATTTACCTCGATTTTCAATCATGTAATAAATTGGATTTTCCTTTCACTATAATCTACATAGAATAACATTGTGTATTCTGCTATCTGAGAGCTGAAGGGGAAAATATTACAAGGTTTTTCTGGTTGGAACTCTAACCTGTGACCTCAGTGCTGGGTGTAGACGCTTGGACCACTTGACTTCTAAGCTTTCTGCACCAATAATCAAAGCTAACGCTTTCTCACAAGTACTCAGAAAGTATCAGTGCTGGATAAATAATAGCGGTGAATTGGAAGTTGATATTATTAAAACCAACATTGATATTATTAAAACCAACATCTACCCACGGCTAGCAATCTTTCTAATTGGTGATCAGGCTCACAACAGGTGCAGATTTGGAAGAAAGAAGGGGATTCAATTCCCATCATAACAGCACTGAGAGCCTTGTCATGAAAGAACTAGAAAGATTGAATTGCAAAATTATTCACAAGACTTGAGGCTTCAGAATTGTCCTTTATAGCAGTATTTTGTGGTGAGGGTGCTCTTTATATCAAAAGTGTACTGGAAAGTATTGTCATACAGAATTTGGACTCCCATGAAATGACTTTCTTGTTTTTTTATTAAAGCCTTCCAGGTTCATAGTTGTCATTGTCTTGGCTCCAAGTTATGTGCCGCTGCAGTGATTGAGTCTATATTTCATTGCATTGAGCTGCATAATACACTGGTTCCCAGATTCAAGTACATGTACCATGAATAATCAATACATAATGTACATTGCAATGGAAAGTTAACCTGGAAATGGAAAATTCTCTGGGCACTTATTGTCTTCCCAGGGAGTTCATTTTCATTTCACAAAATGTGAAATACTTTTCTCAAAGTGGGACAGAAATTTCACTGGTTCCCCTCAGGTGGGAAAAGATTTTCAAAAATTTCCCACAATTTGGTAAAGAATTAGAAGAATTCACACCGGTGGGAAAAGATTTTCACACATTTTCACAGGATTGGGAAAACATTTTCATGGATTTCCCACAAGCGGGGAACATTTTTACACCTCTTCACACAAGTGGGAAATTATATTGGCGTCCTGTGAAATGCGAGTGTGATTATGAAAGTGTATCCTTTTCACGAATTCCCATTCTAATTAAAAAGATATGTTTTGTGTTTTCCCTGTTTTCTGCAGACCCTGAAACTGAATACTGAAGTAAGGCCAGACGATGGTGATTGGGCCAAACAGAGACAACAGTCATCAGTAAGTTGAGCTGCTAAATTTGCCATCCGATATTGTAATTCCTTCCTGTGTCTGGGTTACAACAGTCCAGACTAAGTGACGTGCAATTTGTTAAGGTTTTATTACTTTGGATTGCTGGATTTTAACAGTTTCACATAAAATTGGAGATTTGTGATTCCATTACTGAGCCCATTATTATTTCTGAGTCATAAACGGAAAAAAAGTTTCTGCGAAGAAAGGAGTGCAGGTAGTAGGAAACTTACATGTACCGTTATCTTCTATTGTCCTCCTTCTTAAAGAAGTTAAATTTGTTTACAAATAACAAATGAAACTGTTGGTGAAAATTGTACAAATTTTCACTTTTACTTGGAAAAGTGTAGACTGTTTCCATGGTGTCGGTCATTTCCTGTGAAAAACCTCTCAGTTTCTTAGGTGGGTTGAACATCAGAAATAAAGTATTCCACATTGATGGTGAATGTCAAAAATGTTTCTTTTGTTTCCCCAGCCTTACATGGACATTGTGGTTACTCTTTCTCAATAGATAAAAACAACAAAACTGTAATTGGATTCAGGGTTCCCGCGGTCTGGAAAAGTCATGAAAAAGCCATGGAAATTCGTTTTTGTTTTCCAGGCCTGAAAAAGTCATGGAATTTTGGACAAATGATTTAGGTCATGGAAAAGTTATGGAATTTTTCAAACACTGTGTGTAATTTCTTTTATCAGAATTAAGTGCATAAAATGTGTGATTTTATCCGCAACTTTAAAAGTCCGAATAGTCCAAGTAATTGCATTATTAGGTCATGGATTTTCATAATTTGGTCATGGAAAAGTCATGGAATTTAATTGCCCTTTATGTACAGGAACCCCGTCAGGATGAATCCAGGCATTTTCGCTCTTAAAATAATTGCTGAATTCCATTGCAAAAGAGACAAGAAATTAAAGGAAAAGGAAAATCAAAGAGATTGTGGATTTTCCTGCCAGATCTGATAAATCAGACGGCAAATGTACGAGTAGTTCATGCTGCTGTTTGTTGCTGGCCAGAAGTACAGTGTATCTTTAAGCTCTGCTGAATTCTGCAAGGTTAGGTGGCCCAAAAGGGTGTACATTTTTATTAAGGGTTTAGAGGTATAGGTATTGCATAATCGGAAGTTTTCAAAACCTTGGATTCATTATTTTGAGTTGGCAAATTTTGTTAGATCTTTAAAAATGGAAAGGTGCTATTTAAAATAAATCTGCTTTGTTTTTTGGCTTTTTATGTTGGATTAAAACCCCTTCTAAAAAGCTATGAGAATGGATCATTGAAGATACATGTATCTATTTTGTTTCCCTAAGGCTTTAATGGACAGATTTGTTGCTGGCTCACGATTTTGAGTGCAATTTTCTCAAGAAAGACCAATGCCACGTTCATTCCCCACATTTACTTAGGTATTCACACCCTGCATTAGTCACAAATTACCCATCCGATTTAGACCCAAAAAAGATAGATTGGCTTTAAAAAAAAAAATGGGCTGGTGGCAGAAACGTCTAGTGGCATTACCTCACCAGAGGGAAATGAACCATACAGGGAATGAGAGATCATTAAAGTACGCAGACGTCTCATTGGCAGTGTGTGAATGAGACACTGCTAAACTGGATATCCTGGAGGGAATTCAATGTGCTTGATTAAAAAAGGAAAAGGGGGTAATAATGAATTTGGTCAAATGTAGATTACAGAGCTGACTGGTCACAATGTACCGGTACTGCTGTCTGCCGTTGTAAAATAGTTGCTGAACTTCAATCATACCCGTAATAGCTTTGTAAAAGCTTCTCACTTATAGGAATTACTGCTCGTTGTAAGGAAAATTCAACAAAGACATCAGCAAATGAAAGATACAAATCACAGGTGTAGTGTTTTTAGTTCTCTTTTTTGTAACTAGAATCTGCTTTCTAAATACTCAAATCACATTGAATGTTAACTATTGCAAGAATAAACCTTGAAGTCAGAAGTAATTTTGATATTGGCCTGACATGGACAACTGAAATTGTGGTTTATTCAACTTAAAACATCGCTCCTTGAGTTTGACTGAACATTGTAATATTTCGGTACATTCATGTACACTGTACAAACATGTACATGTATGTTGTATGGTAGGTAAGAATGGCAAACGTTGATAATTTAGGTTTTGACTAGATGACCTTTAAGATGACTCTTCATTCGCGTTGTTGAAGCTTTTATAAGAGTTGGAATTTTTGGGCAATAACCTGAATTGTGCATGTTTACTTTCATCTAGCGTACATGTAGTTATCAAAATCTTCTCTCTTCCTCCAAAGGTTTGGGAAACTGGGACCCATTCTCATGCTTGTTGTGTACCTTGATGCAGTCATGGATATTGATCCAGCAAAACAAAGTGTACGCCCAAACACGTAGTCAATAATGCGCATGTAACAGGGGAAACGTAGGATTACGTCTGCCAGGGATGCCTGGGAACATAGCCGATTTGCCAGCACATTCCAGCAAGCCTTGTGACTCATATGTTTTCATTGCCAGTGATGATCGGTCTCTCCAAAGGCAGTCAGCTGTGATTAGTACTATTATTGCTGTAAAGACCCGAGTGAAGTGGTTCCCTGTCGCAAATACACTGGTAGGATAAACTACGTATGGAGGGAGGGAGCCCTGGGAAGGGGACAGGGGTGAGGAGAGGAAAGTTGGTGGTAGTGCACTTCTTAGTGCTGTGGTATCGTTGGAGGGGTACATGTAGGAAGGGGGCCGGGCATGTGTACTGTTACATTGTGGGATTTGTCATACAGCTTACAAGTCACCAGAGCTACTTGTGTATTGAAGACCTTTTTGACAAGTCTTGGGCAATGATGAGCAATGACCAGCAGTTCTCACAACGTGTATTTACACTTACCAAAACGGTACATGTACAATGTATAGTACATGTATGTGGATGCCAAAATCAGTAACATTGCAAAAGAAAGAGTCCTGGCTCTGGAAGGTTTGAACACCAGGAAAGAGACATCTGATCTTGACCACACTTGCAGTCATGTTCCCAATGATTTTTTTGCTTTCAAACAGAAGCACCCATCCTGGTAGAAATACAGGTAGATGAAACGTGGTGTTGGGAAAGAACTTTATACATTGCTAGTCTTCCAGGAGGCCATATTTTTAGATTAATCCACAGGATGGAGCATCTGCTCAACCTACTAGTGTACATCTAAATGGTGCTAGGGGATAAAACGAGAGTCAATGAAGGGGACGTCTCGCTCACATACCAACTTGTGTGATTGTACACATCTTATACATGTACATTTATGATCCTGTGTGAAGCACAGTTCTCAGACTGACATTCAGAGTACTGTGCATGAGGGAAATGCACATGTGTACATGTACCTGTACATGTAGTCTTCAAGTGCAGAGAGGCAGTGGTGCCTAGGCGTCCTTCAGTGAAAGTTTGGCTGTCTGAATTACTTTAACCCTAACCTCTCAGCCTTTTTACTAGGAACCATCCTGAATCCTCCAAAATCCTCCGATTTTCAACATGAACAAATAGCCTTCATCCCAAGTCCTCCAAAATTTCTTGAATATGTCATTTGGAGGTGTGCCCAACTGCCCGAATCCTTCAAAATCCTCTGGTAGTTCCTGTCATTATGTTGAGGCAGTGCGAATGGCACTCTTGAGCTGTGCAGTTGATTCAACAGAAATATCGGGCTGAACTTGTGCTTGACTAAGCACAAGGTCTAATCCACGACCTTCACGTACATGTATGGCATCCTTCAAAATCAGCCATGCACCTTTGCCGTACACCCTGAATCCTCCAAATTCCTCCCCTTTACAGAAGAGAATTTTGGAGGATTTAGGAGGGTTAGGGTTAATGGCTGGAAATGTACATGTACATGTGCACGTCTTTTTGGGAAAAAGACTGGCTGGTTGGCTGCAGTTATTTCCCATAGACTCCATGCTAGTGCTGGCCACAGTCAACTTGAGCACACACAGCTTGAAACTACTTTGCACCAGAGGACATGTCAACATTAGCTGGCTGTTTGCACACAGGCATGGTTGATGGGTTAAAGTGTCAAGCTTGCCTCAACACACCTTGGGATGTCCACATGCTGGTCTCCCATTTTTTTTGCACACACACAGACCTCGCATGGTCAATTGTGGTAGGGAATGTGGTTTCATAGGTGTATCCTGGAGTGTTGAAAAAAAAAATCAGGTTGTGGAAAGAAATATATGTACATGCAGATACTATTCAAACACTTTTTGCAAAGCAATACAAGTGCATGTGTTTGTTGTGGTGTGCAGCTGTACATCAGAAATAAGTTGCCTTTTTCGAAAATCTAAATTTTCAGCCAAAGATAATGTTGGCAAGTGGTTAAAACTATTGTACATGTCTACTGATACTCAAGAAGTTCATATTGAAGGCAGCATTTACGTATTCTGAATTGTGTCTTGTTTCATCCAATAATTAAAGATGCTATTATGGCTTTTTTGCATACATTTACTTTCTTAAACTTGTTGGTGCACTTGCATCTCGGCAAGTCATAACACACTCAATTGTGGATCGGGCAGTTGACGCCTACATGTACAGCCTGATCGAGTCTGGTGCCACCGCAGTAATGGCTTTTAATTCTTGTTACATTACTCAATGAAGATTATTACTACATGTAGAATAAACTGTTTCTTGCATATAAATTTACCATACACACCGGTACTTCTGATATTGGAGGCCTTATTCACACCTCAGCGGCACTCTTGGTGCCACACTAATTTAATAACGAGGATGGCAATGTGTCAGAAGTTGGATTCATCACACTGTGTACCAGAGGAAAAACTTGCCAAGTCTCACTAATGTTTTGTCATTGACTGAATCATGAGTAATGTTGTGGCGTGAATCATTTGGGCAGGTGATATATTTTAATTATGTCAGTAATGGGTTAATGTTGTCCCCAGAGATGGATCTTAATGCTAAACAGGACTGTGGCGGAGTGATAAATGGAACTATCATGGATGAGTGATTTCAGCCAACCGTGTGAGATTGGTCTGAGTCACTTTGACATCTGCTTATTGTCTTGTTTTTGGCCTGACAGATAAAGTGCTTGCAAACTTGAAAATAAGCTCTCCTGAAAGTGCACCTAAATGAATCTGACAGTGCACTTGTGGGGGATGGCATCAATATGGTACTAGTCAGTTGGCAAAACATACATGTATCCACTTGTAGGATTTATACATGTAGGGGTTTTTAATCTCTGGGGCTAGGGGCTACATGTTCCAGTACGCTGATAAATGTGTACTTCTGATAAATTTCCTGCTAGGTTATCCGAGCCCTACAAGCCTGGTGATATTTATCTTTTAACCTCAAGCTTCTTAAAGCCATCAAAATTTTGCATCTTGTTTGGTAGAA